>JAACJT020000038.1:4286900-4306497 GCA_009936485.2 Gymnarchus niloticus
CCACGGGGGGGGGGGGGGGGGGGGGGGGGGGGGGGGGGGGGGGGGGGGGGGGGGGGGGGGGGGACAGGGAGCGGGGCAGCTCCGAGCACAGGCACTTGACAGAGCATGTGGGCACGGCCAAGGACACCCAGCAGGCACCCAGCACTAATACGAAAGTGCCGTTAGCAAGGATATTTCATGTAAGAGCCTTGCCCAGAGGTGGCTGGGAATAAAGTGCTTAAAATGAAAAACCAAGGTATTATGTATTCTGACATGAACCCAAAACTTTGCAGGCTCTCGAGAAAAGGTTTTTTTGTGAAAACCACTAGAGGGTAATCTTTAGTGGGCCTTACCAGAGAGGAGGTGAGTCTAAAGATGGCGTCAAGCTACAAGGGCCCTGAAGTGGAATCTAAGGGGCTTTTGTGAAGGACACTGAAGGGCGTGACGCTCTAGCTGAATATTTTTTTCTTAAGTACACGGCAGCTTTATAGTTGCAGTAAAAGGAGAAGGCAGCTCTTAGCAGGAACTAAATCAAAGATGACCATGAAGGCAAGAGAAGCCCAGAGTGGGAATTACCAAACGAATGAAAGTGAAAGCGGCCATGGTCTAAAAAATAATAATTACTCCAGTAAAGCAAAGAACTATTTTAAAGCTGGAAAGGGAGAAAACAAAAGAGGGGCCAGAGAGAGGAGCGTTGAGGGACTGAGTCAGATGGAGAGGTATGGAAACTGAGATAAAGCGAACACAGAACACAAATCAACGAAAGGCTAGAAGGAAAACGATACAGGTACAAACAAAACAAGAGAAAAGAAAGATCGTCAGAGAAACGTCACATAGTCTGCTACCTACACGGCGGGCTCCGAGTTCGACCGGCCGGTAACCGACCGCTCACATGAAGGCAATAAAAACTTTGGTCATTTTTATGCAGGTGTGTGATTTCCACAAGAAGCTTGTTCCAGAGCGTGGCCCGTGTGGACAAATGTCCATCCAGTGGTGGTGCTGAGGATAGCATCGCCTCAGGTTATGATTTCATTAGGAAATGAGAGGTGAGATAAAAGATATTTGGAAAGAAAACGAGTACAACAAAGGGAACATTTCATCAAAAAGCATTCAGACTGTCATCAGATATCTTAATCCTTATAGTAACTGCGTAACAGAATGGTGCCTTCCTGGTGTCTTGTTACTGCTGAAGCTAGTTGAAACCGGAGTCAAGGCTGGGGCAGCCTTCAGACAGCAGAGACGGAGGGGAGCCAAGGCCCCAGCCGTCCTGAGGCCACGCTAAACCCTGCGGTCTAAGCCCTTTGGCCAGCTCCTGAGTATCAGGAGCACGGTCGCTTTGTGGTTTGACCGTCCGCCCCCTCAAGCGGCCTCCAGGCTCACCTTGTCGTCCTGGGAGTCGGGCTGCAGCAGGCTGTGCTGCTGGATGGCCATGGGGGGTGGCAGGGGAACAGAGTCCGGCCCCTCCTCACCCTCCTCCTCCCCGCAGCTCTGCATCCCCGAAGACGATGACTTGGACAGCGTGCCGCTGCTGAGTCCCTCGCTCCTCACTCTCTGCAAAGCGACGGGTCAGCCATGAGCCACGATGCCCCGCCTCCAAGCCAGCAAACCACACCCCCATTGTGGTTAACCCCCTCTCTCTTATCAGGTAAATATAGTGACCTTGCTGCTAAAATACAGCACCCGGTGGAGGGCGGGAGGCCGGCCGCACACAGCTACCTCCTCTATGGTCTCATCCTGGGGCGTGGCGGCGCTGTCGTCCGAGTCCTTCTGCGAGCCGGCGTCGGCGCTCTTGCGCATGTCGCGGCTCTTCTTGTGCTTCTGCGCCAGCTTCTTGACGTGGCCGTCGGCCTTGCCGCTGCTGAGCCTCCGCACCGGGCTGGTCAGCCACTTGCGAAGTGTGTTTCCCGGCCGCTTGGGACCCGGGGAGCTGTGGGGCCCGGAGCAGTGACTGGGCTGCAGGGTGGCCGAGGAGCCGGGCACCAGGGCATCTCCACCGCACACCGAGAGAACGTCTGCGGAGCAAAGGAGAAGCGGCTTTGCCCACGTCTGCAAACGGCCTTCAGCCCAGCCTTGGGGTGAGATTCGGCCAGGATGCACACGGCCGACGACGAGCAGCATGCCAGCAACTCTCAGTTCAAACAGCACAGAGGACAGTAGACTCTCCTTTGGCAGAATTGACCTTAACCACTTCACCCCCTGGAGGTCATATGTGGAGAAACAATAGAATAATCTGGAATTGTCCCCCTGACCCAGTTAAGTTAGCAGATTACAGCCCCAGCAGCTTCAACATCTTCTACACATTTTCTGTGTCATCCTGTAGCTGCATCTCATCAAAGAGACTAATTAAAAGCCTGAACTGTATCAATCCTGAGACAATAAAAATAATCCTCCTCACAGGGCACCTGCTAAGAAAAGCATACTCCTCTGGCGTGCATGTGACGGACTTCTTTAAGCCAACCTTTACTCAGAACAAACTGCCATCAGAACCAACTGGAACCTGCGTGAATGCCCAACGTGAGGTTATCAGACCGCTGCTAGGAGTGCCTGGCAGTGTGCTGAGAACCTCAAGGTGCTGCCCCCAAAACCTCTGGAGTGAGTTCTGGGGCAAGCAGCATGTGGTCAGAGGAGGCTTAGCCTCCCCCGTGTGGGGTACTGGAACATGACATGGTCACATGAAGAGCTCCGCCTCCATGCAGTGGCTGACTAATCGGTATGCCTCCAGCCAGACTTAATTCAGGCTACACCCCACTGCTACAGGCCGAGCTGTTTGAGAGTAAGTCGGTCAGAGCCCTCCCCTCAGCAGTACGCGTGATCGTGTCATTAAACGAGGCCTTGATGGTGTCCCTCTCAGATTCTCTCCACATGGCCCGCTAAGCTTTTACACTTACTGCCTACCTCTGTGGTTGAAGATGCCCTCCATCTCCATGCTGCTACGTGAGTGGGCGATGCAGAGCATGGCGCAAGGCACTAGGCCCTCCTGGGCGGGCAAGCGGTCGGTGGTCCGCACCAGGCACCAGTCGGGCCGCTCATGGGGGCGTTCCAGCACCTCCACGGTCTGCCCACGCCGCACCGTCAGCTCGTTGCTGTTGCCCGCCACGAAGTCGTGGATGACCACTGTCAGCTCACAGCCTCCAGAAAGCTAGAGGGCAGTATATTTGAGAGGGAGGAGTTAGCAGACGGCCGACTGATGCCACCCATGAAATCAACCCTCTCCGCGCACGGAATGCAGCAGCCACGCTGGGTCACCCAGTAGGAACCACAGAATTGTCTAATGCTAAACTGCAGAGGTTCTGATCGTGAAGTGGACAGTGGACCCTCACCTTGTCGCTGTCTAGGGTGTTCTGGGAAGTGCGAGAGGCTAGGGAGATGGTGTCAGGTTGGCTACTTCCATCACCCTGACTGTCTAGGTCTTCACCATCCCTGGAGAAAGATAAAATCCAGGCTTAGGTGCCACGTGACTGAAACCATTTGGAAGCAGGGTGTGCGATGATACGGCTCCAGATCTTCTCATCAAACAGAGGGGGGGTACCTTCTGCCCTTGTGTTTGGTGGTGGCGGGCTTGGGGATGTGAATGGGCTCCTTCAGCGCCCCCTTGAGGTGGATGGTGCGCTCCTGGATCACCTCGCGGATGTGCTTGATCCAGTCCTGCTTGTTCTCGATGCTGGAGGCCTGGAGAATGTGGAGCACAGGAATTAGCCGCCGGTACGGTTCCCCCCATGCTAATTTGATCTGGTGACTGTGGTTTCTGTACTCACCATTGTGCCGTGTTTGCTTCCCTGACTTAGTGGCTTAGTTTGAAATATAGAATAGAGAATTTCACTGTTTTTCATACTGAATTCTTCACACATTTCATGACAAACGGCTTGGACAGACAAAAAACAAAAAGACACCGACTTCCTACCCATGGCCAGTTGGCGCTGCACACCATAACCGATCACTCTCAGCATCAGCACTGGAAGCTACTCCTACCCTACTCAACATTCAACGGTAAAATGCTTCAAGGCACACGTGGGTCATCCAGATCCAAACCGTAAAGGCTTTAGAGGATGAGTTCTCAACCACGTCCTCTACCAGGCCACGGCGTGGTCAGCTCTGAGTGGCCGATGAGCGGAATACAAAGCTAACTCCCCGTGATGCCGAGCGTTGACCTTGGGTGTCCGGCAGCGTGTCTACAGCGACCATTTTATCAAAGGAAAGCAAGCAGTCCATGACATTACACAGCAGACGATGACTGTCTAGCTTCATTCGCTGAAGAATGACATGCATCCTCCCCCGGGTAAACCCACCGAACTGCATATAAACAGGCAACGTGCTTTTCCAACAACTGACATCGCAATAAGTTTCACTTCTGCCAGCTTTGGAAAAAGTACAGGATTCATGAGCTAATTGGTGCTCAGGGATGTCATGGAGAATTAAGAACGGACCAAGGAGAGAGCCGTGTTAACACAAACTCCGCTCATTGTAAAACACTGATGGTTATCAATGAAAATGTCAATTGGCTTGGCAGAAAGCATGTTACCCAACCTTATTCCTTCATTATTCTGAATAGAACTTGTTTTTGTATAAGAAAGTAGCCACTATATATATATATATATATATATATATATAATAGTTACTTTGCCCGACAGAAATCTGCACATACCCACCACAGATTGCTAGATGCAACCAGCTGTAAGCCACATGACTGCACAAAAACACCAGACAGTCATGCAGCGAGAACGGAGCGGGCGTGGGGGCCCGCTGGTCTCAGCCGACAACAAACTTACCTTTAGGACGATCTTGTTATCAGAAGTTGGGGTTCGGCCCACCCAGAGGGCAAATTTGCAGGGGTCACCCTCGACGTGCTCCGTTACCCCCAGCTCTGAGGTCTACAGACGGGAGATCAGCTTTCGTGAGAGGAGGTGGATGCCAAGACTGTGGGAGAGTTCTGCCAAAGAGCGTGAAAAGTAGACTTACCAAGAGCTTGCTCTTGTAGATGTACTTGCTGCGGCCACTGGAGTCCTTGACCTCCTTGCTGAAGACGAGGGACATCTCGAAGAGGAAGAGGTGGCGCTCCCGGCCTTTGCGGATGAGGGTTTTGGGGTCCCACACCTGGAAGGACTCTTGGAGGATGAGCTCACCCTGAGACTCGATGTTCTCGTCGAAGCCTGTGGACAGTATGGCCGGGGTGCATAAAGGCAGACAGAAAGTGGCCAAGGCTGAAGCAACACTCAGTACAAATTCACATGCATGACAAGCAGGCAGTGGAATACAGGCCAGCTCCAGGAAAACACGCGTACATTCAGCTCGTCCCGCTGGCATCTCCTACCTTCCAGCATGCTGAGGTGCATGGCATCATTGGCACGCTTGGGCACGCTCAGCATGACCTCCAGTCCATCCTTGATCTCACCCTTGCCCTCTTCACAGCAGGTCAGGAGCTCCTGGAGACCAAAGCATGAGGACAGAGGATATGAAAGGTTTGTTTGTGAAGCCTATTATGCAGAAAGTCACAGGGAGAGTCTCTGTTAAGCTACCAGAGAGAGTGCTAACAGGCGAGAGACCTCATAAAAGTTAAGTGAGGTGCCGGCTGCGTGAAAGAGCCCCTTTAAAGAGAGCCACCACACATATTCATCTTTTGGGCTAAATGGGATGGAAAACAGCTTAAGCATTGCGTAAGTCTGCACCGCATGAGGTCGGCAGCCTCAGCAGGGCACCGAGCTCGTAGTACAAGTCTCTGTACTAACTTTTAGCAGCAGCTGGTATTTGGTTATTCTCTGCACTGGCTTGATCAGGTAGGAGGAGATGGAATTTGCCAGGCGATGTCTCTGCTGGATCTCCTGTAAAGTGCCGATAAGAAGGTCCGAAGGTCACATCTGCCAGGCCGCAGCCAGACATCGGCAACAAGTAACCGAGTATACGGATAAACAAAGACTGTAATGGGAGTTAAATTGACTTGGCAATTAACTTAAAAGGTAAGAACTGCACACACTCTGCATCGCTCCTTAAGTCATTACTTAAACCTTTTAGAAAAATTCATCTGCAAGCATCGGGCAGCAAATTTTTGTAAACATATTCAGAAACAGTTCAAATTGCCGTTTGGGAGTGTGGAAGGCTTGGTGTAGGGGAACGCTTTGTGTTTATTCATCCAGCTTAGTCGGTGCTCATTTACATTCCCCCCATTATACAAATTATTTTTGGCACCAAAGCCATGGTTCTGTATGCATTTTAATGGCATTAACGACTATAATTTACTTTATTGTAATGTAGGGTGAGTAAATATACTTAAATACAGTTTTAGTAACAAACAGATCGTTTACAGATGTGCCGAGACGTGAAAAGACACAGTCCCAGACTATCCAGGATTTGCTCGCTCACTCCAGCTGGCATGCTTTACAAAGTGACCTCTGACCCTCGCTCCCCTCCGTTCAGCAGACCACAGGCACTCACGTCGAAGTAGGCCCCGGCGTGTTCCAAAATAAGCTGGGTCGAGTCCGGCTTGTTCTTACAGTAATTCACATACATCTGGAATTTGTCAGCCTGTGAACAGGGAGCAAAGGGAACAGTAGCTAGAGTTACACACCAAATGAAAACAGACAAGCCGATAGTGCGTCCAGCCACACGTAGTCACAATCTCTCACGACTGGGTCTGAATGCCAGAGAGACTCCATTCCTGTTGTGACTGTAAATGAGAAAAAAGCTGGCGATTTCCAAGAAAGAAACAACAAGACCATTTATGAAATTATTCTTCACAAGATGCATTTGGCTCCACACACACACACACACACACACACACACACACACACACACACACACACACACACACACTCACCCAGGTGACGAAGCAGTGACCCACATCCTCTGGAAGCTGCTCATACTTCTCCAGCTCCTTCAGGAAAATGCTGGAATCACAGAGAAAATGCGTGTGATCAACACAGTCAAAATAAAAAAACCCCCAGCACAGTGCGCCGTGCCCCACTCAACCCCCGGCACAGTGCGCCACGCCGCAGTCAACCCCCGGCACAGTCCACTATGTAATATAAAATATCATCTGGGATGTACTGGAGTGTGGCGCACTGTGCTGAAGCAGAGTACACTATACTCCAGCTGACCCAGGCAGACTCACTTGTGGTGGAACTCGTAAAGGTCCTGCATGTTTCCAAAGATGATGTGCTCCTTGTTGACAATTCCAGGAGGGATCTCTTCAACACCGCTAGTCATCTCCCACAGGTAGGTCTGAGCAGGAGACAGAGATACAAGGGTTGGACACAAACACCAGCGGGACGACAGAAAACCACTACCAACCCATATTCAGAAGACGTCCACCATAAAATTACACTTAGGGGCCATTACTGGCAGACTACATTGACTGTCATCACCGTATCTGTCGGTGAGGATAAACGAAACACAGGCAGGTTATTCTAACTACGTATAGCCATTCGACGCACCCAAAAGCCAACCGCTGCAGGGGGGCAGCCTCAGAGAGGACGGGTGTGGCGAGAGGGGCGGTACTTACATCCATGCACTCCCTGAGGTCCCGCACATAGGCCTTCTCTGTCTGAATGAGCTCAGCCATGATGAACCTTCCGTGAGACAGTGTCACTGTTAGGTTACGACTTCATTTCTACATCGGGGTCATTCCGCTGCTCTGGTACCTTCTATACATACATCCTGAGCACCCAGCTCTCAGAAGGAGAGAGCCGCCATCCCATCATGGAACGAGGTACAAATCAGCCACACAGCGATGCCACGGCAGGCTGTACTGGTTAAGCTTATCACTGCTGATGGGACAGGTGTAGACACCAGCAAACAGGCCAGAACGCGACGCGGTCCTGCCTTCGCCCAATCGGGACACACGAATCACAGCCGCCTTGACATTAACCAGCAGCACGGCAGTTTGGAGATGGATGGGTGGACATTGAACTGGGGAGACCGGCTCAGGGGAGATGGAAACAGCAACTATCCGGCATGACGAATGATGATTGGCTGGTGCTGGAGACACACCGTGCCGGTAAACATTTCGATCGGGAGAATTTAACAGGGGAAAATAAACGGAGAGAGACGAGGAGTTTAAAGGACCCAAACTCGCCAGTGACAGAGATGCACAGGCTACGTACTCTTTCCTGCGGGCTGACTTGCGCTTCTCCTCGTTGAGCTCGTGGGCTGCATCTCGCAGCTTGACCTCTGACCCCGGAGCACTGGCAGGGATGATGTCCAGCTGCAGGTCTTTGCTCTGGGATACACGGAACAATAGGAGTGACGGGCCACAAGAGAAAAACGACTCACCACCCCCCCCCCCTGCAGCCCGACCCATGGTACGCACCGACTTGTTGGAGTCGGGGGAGATGCCCAGCGCCTTCTCCAGCGACGTGCGGTACTTGTCCATACGCAGAGAGAAGTCCCTGTAGCGCTTGTCCACGGCGCTGACCCATTTCTTAATCTCCACGGCGTGGGCGTGCCCCTTGTCACAGAAGCCATCTGCCAGCTGGATCAACAACTTCACCCGCTCTTTGGTTTGCTGTGGGTGTGGCAGATAGGGAGGAAAAGCGTTAATGCGGCTAACAGAGCCATCAGCAGGGAGGTGGAGACAGCAACCAGGACAAAAACACCGCTGTGTGAATCTCTCAGCTGGGAGAAGCGCATCAGTGAGATACAAATTCAGGCCCTAGAGCCACTCATTCAAAGACGCAGGTGTTTATATAGGCACGGACACTGACATGAGACCCACAAAAGCAAAGGGTGCCACTGAACGGGGCGCCCGGGGGGGAGCTAGGGGAACAGGGACGCAGTGGAGGTACAGGTCCGGCGCTCCACCTTGGCCGTGATGTGGAAGTCTTCATGCTCCTTCAGTAGCTCCTGGGTGTGGTGGATGCTGGAGCCAGTGGAGGTGTGGGTGGACAGGTAAAACTCTCCAGTATCATGGATCCACTCCAAGGCCTGTGGCAGGAGAAAAAGCACGGGTTTAAAACTGGGAAAGGATGCACCCGAGACCTCGCACCCGCTGTCAAACTGACCCGGACCTTACTTGGAAGTGAGATTAACACAGCGTGTCTTGAAACGGTCTGCTCATATAATTCCTTCAAGAACTAACCTAACAAACTTCTGGAGTCACGACAACAAAGCAGAGCGCTGGGTCTTTAGCCCAGAACCCCAGGTAAAAATAGATCGCTGTCAAATTGCACATCTAATACTTAATTTAGACATCCAACTTTCTGGTGCAACCGTTCTGTTGAATAACAGCACTCATATTCTAGGTTTCCTTAATGAAGTCATTTCTACACAAAAATAGGAAGCGACATGGGCAGCTTAAGAAGCTATTTGGGAAAACCTGCCATGCAGAAAGCTGGCGTTTTGACAGCAAGCCGTTGACTTAATTCAAAAGCAGACTCGTTTTAGGACTGACTTCCTTCAAACAAGGTCCCAGTGCAACAGTACAGCATCGCAGGTGACTGACTACTGCGGAAGATTAAGAATAAAGTAAATTAAAACCCATCATTCATTTCCCAATGTCAATTTGTGGCTGAACTACCAGTGTAATACAGAAGTGGCCACAAGAGGGAGCACCAAACGACAATGAATCGTCCCTGAATTCGGCAGGTGTTAATTCCAACAAATCGAACCGTGACTACGGATGTCTGGGATTCTCTTCCAAAGCAGATAAGTCAGACACAGCTGTACCTGAAGGCCCGGCGTCAGAACCGAGGATTAGACATTAGAAACAGTGTAACAAGCTGGCAAGGGGCGGAGCGGCAACAGCCCTGGGACCTCCACCAACGGGCCGGCTCGAGTTTCATAACTGATGGAGCTGCACGGACTGTGCATCTCCGGAAAGGGGAGCCGAGCTTTAACTGACCTGCTTGGCACTGCGCTCAAACACCACGTACTGCTGGCACTGGTCCAGGCGGCGTTTACGCATGGTCCAGAAGTGGAGCACGCGGTTTTCCCGCTGCAGAAGCTCGTTCAGGATGTCTGCAAACACACGTGCAGAACCGCCATTTATAGCAAGTCTGACTTGGGTCCATATCGCTTCTTCGCTCCGCGGGAATCTTCTCAGCCTTTCTCAAGAAGGGCTTTGGAACGGAACGGAACGGAGCGAAACCCGGCTATGGAATCGAGTCCAACAGTCGGCCCCCTGAAGACAAACGGTGGCCCACTTACTTTTTAGAGCCTGTCATTAACCAGTGAAGACCGTTATTCATAGAAACGATATCGGCAGATCTGGAGTCAGGGCGGCTTTTCAAAGTGGGACGCGGTGGCTGAGGGGAGGGGCCACAAGCGGCACACTGGAGTGGAGGAGAGTTGGGGGGGTCTTACTTTTGACCTGCTGCTCGGGCGCTTTGACATGGCTCAGCATCCCAGGGACATTGACGCTGTTCCTGTGTAGGTATTTCAGAAAGACGTCGGCATTGCGGCGGGCCAGGGTGCAAGCCTACGAGCAAGATTAATCACTGTCAGGGCCTCGTTTCCAACTGCATCCAGCGGGGGTGGGGGGCATTAGCACCAAGGTCAAAGCAGATTCATTACACCAAGTGCTGGGTACCTTCAGGAAGGCCTCCTTCTGCTCCAGGTGCTTGCTGATCATAGGTGTCACATGGTCTGTCTCGCAGTTGGGCCCCAGCTTGTCGGCTCCACCGCACCAGTCCTCCTCACGCTTGTACTCCTGCTCTAGGCTTTCCAGCACACTACATACCTTGGGGGGGGCGGCACAGCTTTAAACTACAATACCCAGAATGCCTCAGAATTACAACGTAGCGTGTAGGCTTGTCACGAGAGTATCCGGAATGCACCACATGAAACGTGCCCCGCTGTAGAAAACGACATTCCTCCCTCGAATTGCATCCTGATTGGTTGAGGAGGACATACATGGGAGTGGGGCCCACCTGCTCGGAGGTCTTGTAGAAGGCCACAGAGGCGTTGACCAGCTTCAGCCGGTCCTCCATCTTCAGCATGAGCTGCTGCCAGTGGGAGGCCACGTTCTCAGCGCACTCACGGATCAGGTCCATGTCGTAGTGGTTGGCCTGAAGCATGGCCTCTGCCTTCTGCTGCACCTGCAGGGCGCTCTGGTGCGTCTTCTGAAGGGGGAGCCGATGGAGCTTGGGTCAATGACTAAAGGCTGAGTGAGGCCAACAGACCTTACAGGCAAATAAAATGATACATGATTCAAACAAGGGGCAGTGTGAACAGTGGTGGAGCAGAGGGGTACGAGGGTAGGACCAGAGGGGGATGGGGGTACAGCGAGAAGAGAAGGGTGAAGGAGAGAGGGACGGGGGTATGGCGAGGAGAGAGGGATGAGGTATGGCGAGAAGAGGGGGTGGAAGAGAGGTGGATGGGGTATGGCAAGAAGAGGGATGGAGGAGAGAGGGACGGGGGCATGGCGAGAAGAGAGGGGTGGAGAAAAGAAAGGCGGAGGTATGCCGGGGACCTCGATGGCGTGCTGAAACTGCTCGTGTTCCCTCTGCAGCTGCTCGGCCTCCTGCAGTGAGCTGGCCGTGATCAGGCCAGCATTCAACATGGACTCGCCGTTCCGTATCCAGCCCAGGACCTGGGTAAAGAAGGAAGAGCTTCACTCACAGCCCCCTTCCAGCAGAGAACCGTCCGCACTCCGTCCTCATTGGGGCCCGATCACACCAGCCAAAGCCCAGACCGAGGTGGGCCCTCGGCATCCAGCTGGCACCGGGGACACCGGTGTGAACTTTCAGGTTACGGGAATGCGGTGGGACTACGATTCGAGAGCGGTTATAGACGGACTACGGAGGACACGGAGGCCGCCGTGTCGAGTATGACGTCTGTGGGCCTGGCTCCGCGTCGCGGTTAGGGAAAGGCTCACCTGTTTGACTTCGGCCTGCAGGTGGCGCAGCTGCACACACTGCTCCAGGTGCCGGCGGTGCTGCTCGGCGACCACGTCCAGCTCCTGCTGCTTCTCGTGGAGGAACTCCAGCAGGTCCTGCACCCGAGTGGCCATGTCCACGTCGCGGTCACACAGCAGCTCCACGCCTGCAGGAGACACCGCTGGCCGTGACCGTGCACGCTAGACACGCCCACCCCAAACCGCAGATGGTCTTTCAACCAGACGCCGTTATTTAAAGAGACTCTCCAAACCACGGCCGGCAGGATACCGGCTTAACGAGCCGAACTCCGAGGCAGGGACCAGAGAAGTCGAAAAATGAATTTGTATTTGAAGCCACAAAAGAACGTAACCATTAAACGAAACAGGATTCGGTGATCGCCATCACTACGAGCATTCGGAAATAACAGCCGTTTCATTCTGCAGGACTCACCGGAGGCCTGTACTTCATTGACGCACTGCAGCAGCTCCTGGCCCTGGTGGATGACGTCAAAGGTCAGGTTGTTCATGGTCAGCGCCTTGTCGGCATGGTGCTGCAGCCTCTGCTCCGCCAGCGTCAGGTCCTCCGTGTCGAAGTCGGTCATCTGCTGTGACAGCTCGTCGTTCCACGACTCCAGGTCTGAGATGATCTGAGGGGGTCGGGAGAAAGGTGAGCTGGCAGGGAAAGTAAACGCAGGACACCTTCCCCGGGAGGAGAAATCGCTCGAATGCCTACCTATAGTTCCTCCGTGACACTGGGATGATGGGTAACGGATATTTTCAACACCGGCCTACAGATGCCCCCCCTTGCCATAATCGAGTTCTTGAGCTTCAAGAAATCTGGTCTTTGGATGATTACGGAGAGACCGTGGCAGTATTAAGCTACGTCCACATCAACCTTAGTGTGCTGACAACGTTCAGACAGATTTTGGGATCGGACACGGTGCCACGGAACCGCACGCCAAGCCCAACCCTGACTTAAACCACAAAAGAGGAGGAGCTGAGAATGGAGGACAATGAAACCAGCCAATCAGGGGTCACAGACGTGCAGCATCCCTGAGCTGTGGGGAAGCAGAGCACAGGACATGCTGACAAGCCCTGAGTGAATTCTGCTGATTAACAGACCTCTGGGCACGTTCTGAACGCATCTACCGCAGACCCTCTTGTACTCTGCCGTGTTTGTCTAGGGAATGTGTGAGCGTGATGGGAGCTGCCAGATTCTCGTCATCTTAATGGGAGAATAACTGGAGCCAACGGTTAACTGGAGTCAGGGGGCCGTTCGTCCGTTACCTACCTCCCAGTCTAAACCCAAGGTGCAATCCGTACACGACTGCAGGAGCTCCCCAAATACGGCGCTTTGACACGACGACAGGATAAATGGGGGTTTGAATTTTAATAGGATTAACCTAACAGGAATGTTGGTGGCCAATAAGAAGGGAGCAAAAATCCTCATCAGCTCCAGCTGGGTTAAACCAGGTGCTGACTGACAGAACAGCAATCTCACCCACTGTGGCTCTTCTCTATAACAGAGGATGTGAACAGCAGAATTTTAAGGGCATGGAATCCGTCTATACCAAGATGCACGCGAGAGTAACTGCAATCACACGTGGAAGTCTGGAGGCAGAAGCTCCAAAATGACAATGCATTTGACGACTGTTTCTGACAGCGATAAAGGTCATCGCACGATCGGGAGTGTGACACCAATCCAGAGAGAGCTCTGGGATCCTGAACGGAATCAGTAATCAGCATTCATGAGGTTAGAGCCAAATCACGTCATTCTTTCGAGAACCTGCCAGACAGATGGGGCACGTGACAGCGGAAGGTTCTGGATATCGGCACTCACGTCGATGGCGTCCCGTTCGAAGACCCGCAGCTGCAGGAAGAGCTCCAGCTTGATCTTCCTCTCCTGGAAGAGCTCCTCCATTTGGCCCTGCGCCTCGTCAAGCTGCTGAAGGACGCTCTCGATGTGGTTGATGGAACTGTTGTGGGGCGTCTTATTACTGGAAATGGCCGAATCCCTGGGGGGGGGGCACACGAGACGGTAACCTCGAGGCAGTTCCCCGCATCGTGTTCTAAAAATCGGTGCTTAATAAAGAGCCAGAGGTGGGACTGAAAGCTTCTCATCACCACCCTCGACGGTTCACCACATGCGCGCTGTCCTGTCACCGGCGAAGCTGCACTCCCGCAGAGCCACGTGACATCGCATGAAAACACGACCCCGATCCCCTACCAGGCTTACAGGCTCCTCCGCTCTGTATCCGAGCAGAAACGTAAAAGCACCCCAAGGATGGAAACGCACGGCTGGTAAATCGGAAGACGCCCCTCGTACTGTGCTGCGAGACCGCATGCCCGCCCGGCCCTACGCGAGCTGGGCCTCCCGGTCACCTCAGCTGCTGGATGAGGTCCTCGCCCTCCTTGATGACGTTGACGGTGACCTGCAGGGTGGTCTGCTGCTGCTGCCCGAAGCGCTTGATCAGGTCCTGCACGGCCTCAACCGACTCGGCGTAGACGTCGTCCAGGAGCTCCTTCTGCAGCTCCTCCAGCCAGGTCCACAGCTAGGGGGCGACACTCACCGTCAACGCCTACGATGTGACTGGTAGGTTCGTAGACCTTTACTCTGCCCGGCTGAAGCATTCTGGCCTGACCGTGGGGTGCAGTTTTGAGGAGATCACGGAGCATCGTCAATCCCGTGTCTTTACTTAAACTTTTAAGCTCACTTGAACATGAGGTCGATGAGGTACTGCAGCTGTCATCGAAACTTAAAATAACGGAGAAAAACCCTGACTAAGCATTACACTTGCCAGGTGTCTGAAGGAAGAGCTTCGGCTGAAATCAGAGCCACAGCAGGTTATAAGGAGGTGACCCCAGCTCTGTGTAAAGACGGCTTAAATGCCCCCCACCGGGGCAGGAAACAGGCAAGCTAAGCACAGCTCACACTTATGGCTAATGGCTGCATTCCTTATAGACAGTAAATGGTTGCTATAGGTGCCGGTGGAGGAGGGGAGGGTCCGTGTGTGCGTGCAGGACCTACCTCTTTGACATGCGTGTGGAAGGACACCGACATGTCCAGAAGCACCTTGCGCTGCTCCACACGCCGCACAAAGTCCTGGATGCGGTCCTCCAGCTGGTGGGCCGCCTGGTAGATCTCCTCAGGGTCACACTCGCCCGTCTGGGCCAGCTGCTCCGCGGCTTCCAGCAGCTTGTCAGCGTTGGTATACGTGTTCTGGGGGGGGGGGGGGGCCACGTGAATGGGTGCTGCCGTCTTAGGGCACACGCGCTCAGCCGGGGAGGAGCCTCACCTGGGCCACCTCCTCGAAGTCCTCGTGTCTCTTCTGCAGCGCCCGCGCCCGGTGTAGAGACTTGCCTACGCCAGTGTGCTTGCTAAGGAAGGCCTCCCCGTGGTTCTCGATCCAGTCCAGCACCTGAAGGCACATGGCCACAGGGGGGGAGGGGTCTTAAACATCCCTAGGGGACACACTGACTGTCCTTGTAAATGGCAGAAATATCACAGCACCAAAATGACCTGCTTCTGGGTGAAAAACCAAGGGTGTGCAGGCATCCCTCCAGCTGAGCTCACACACGGCTGAGCTCCATCCAATCTGTTCAATGCCCAAATCCCCGATGATGTGCCAGTGCAGTACTGCAAGTGGGCCACTAGGTGGAGCCAGTTTTGCTCAAAATATTTACACCTAGCCAGATTTCACTAATATGAGGACAAACACCACCCAGCTCCACACTGGACCTGAGTCCTCAGACCTCTGGATCAGAAGCACCCCTAACCTTTACGAGTGACCGTACGCACTCCCTGGTTGATCACGACATGCAATTAGAATGGGCTGGGATCCAGGGTTTAGTGGCGCGATACCGTCGGAAAGCCCCGTTTGAGTCCAACACCCTCCGTAATTACCGGTACATTTCCTCCTTAAAGGGGAAAGTTCGTGTACAGTAGCAAACAAACGTGAAGTGTAGAGAAACACACACACGGGGCAAAACTCTAAACACGCGGACACGATACACACAGCTTTAGGTGGTCACAGACAAAGGACAATTAACCGTTTCACAATGTGTTCCTTGCTTAGCAGACAAACGAGCCCCCCGCCTGTCCACTCAACACTCCCCCAATCCCATTCCTATAGCTCTCATCGGCTGCCCTGGCCTACACACACACACACACACACACACACACACACACACACACACACACACACACACACACTACACCTGCAGGCTGCGGCAAGCTCGCTCACTATGGCGACTGTTGCCTAGCATACACACAAACGTCCCTCCGCTCAGCCAAACCTCCGCCTCCACCGACACCCGCCCACACCGGCCCGCCCCCGGTTCAGCTGGCGGGATGAAGCGTGACGGCAGAATCGCCGGGATCGCGGCCAGCGAGCTTGGCCGGTAACGAGGCCGGCATAGATGTCAGGCCGCAGGAACGGCTGCGTGACGGCTGATCGTCAGGGCTTCACCCGCACACCCACCTGCTGCACGTCTTGCTGGAAGACGCAGAGCTGTAGTCGTTGATGCAGCCGCACCTTGCGGTGCTGCCAGATGTTCTCCAGCTGCCGCTGGTGGTGCAGCACCTCGTGGATGACGTCCAGCACGTGGTGCACCGCCTTGGAGTAGTTGGCGGAGGCGGTGAGCGAGTCGGTGCTGCCCGGCGTCGGCGGCCGCTGCAGCTTGTCCAGCAGGCCCTTGCCGTCCTGGCTCACCTGGGTGGGGAGAAGCGATGCGAAACGACAGACGGTCACCACAGCTGGCGACGAGGACCTTGAGGTGGAACGCTGGACATCCAGAGAGGGGCAGGGTACCGAGAGCAGGTCGGCACGACTGCTCTTCACAAATGGTTAAAAATGTAGGACTGCCGTCAACTTCCCGAACCACGGAGAGCCAGGCAAAAGGCCCAGGGATCTCAGGGGCCCAATCCGCGTCCCAGTTCGCAGCCGGGGGCGGCCTCACCCGTACCTCCGAGTAGGCAGCGGTGATGTGCTCGTAGAGGCCCTGGTGGTGATGGATGGCATCCTCCAGGTCCTGCAGCTCAGAGGGCAGGTCCACCTCACCGCAAGCCTTGCACCAGGAGTCCACATTCGACATGTACTGTGGGGGGAAGCGGAGGTCACGCACTCCGTGTCAGAGAGGTCAGGGGACGTCTGGAGACGTCGCCAAGCCCCGAGCAGACTGTACACAAACCTAATCTGGATGCACCTTAAAAAAAAAAAAGAAGTGATGAGCCACCAGTGTTACTGCGCATTCCTCAAGATTGCATAACGAGTCCTTAAGGGAGTCCGAGCAGGATGCTGCGGCATTAAGCAACGGCGTACCAGCTTTCCATGTGGATGTGAGGACATAAAGAGGAGCCCCGCAGTGCACAGAGGAGTGCCGTTCTCAGAAATACCAGATCACCGCAGAGCCCACCGGACATGAGCTCAAAGCGTGACCCGCAGCAAGATTCCCAAAAGGTCTGCACGAGTGTGTACGCCGCGGAAATATCATACCTGAGCCCTCAAACCAAAAGAAGACTTAAGAGGAAAGCAGTAAAAAAAAAAAAAAATGATTAAAAATTAGAAGATAAACAAATCTATTTCTAAAGATCCAAAATGAGTAGAGTTGTGACAGAAAGGGCATCGAAGGCTCAGATGGAAACCATATTTTCCTGAAGAGGCACGATAAACAGCCCCCCCCCCCCCCACGGCCACTCACCTGATCGCATTTCTGGTGAAAGACCGCAGACATTTCCAGCAGCGTGCTGCGCTCGTCCAGGGCAGCGGCGAACGACTTCCACTCCAGCTCGAGCTGCCCGGAAATCTGCTTGATCTGCTGCGAGGCGTAATGCGATGACTCCAGGAGCCGATTCCCCACCGACACGATGCGGCTGATGTTGACATAGACGTTCTGCGGCGACAGGCGTGACGGCCCCTTAGCGGGAGTTGGGGTTCAGGGGTCGCGGGAAAGCAGCTAACCCCAGACTGTCAGAGGTGGCCCCCCCCGGGGACTTGCTTCAGTTAACTCTCTGCTCCGTGTTCACCGAGCGCTAATCTAGCACATTACATTGATTACGTTTTGTCGTTGCGTGCGCACAGAACCATGAAATTCCTTCAGATTCCAGAGCCAATAAAAGCACTACAGACGAACACTGGGCACGTACACAAAAAGCAGAGACTCTCACGGCTTAGTCTGCCAGTGTCATCAATCTATGCTGATGTGTCTCTGATCTGCTGACAGCACTTTCATTATTTAGCGTGGGGGGGGGGGGGGGCCCCACTGAAAGACCAAAATCTTTCCGGCCAACGGGGACCGTAGAGAAACGAGGGAGGGGATGAAGCCTGGATCCCCTCGTGCATACGGCCAACCATAACCATGTGTGTACAATCACCTTCAGCTCGACGACAACTTTCCACCGCGATGGAAAGCAAACAACTGGTCTCCAGCTCATCACCATCACTAAATGACACCTCACACAGCTTCCGTAGTGTCGGACACGATTACCCGACCCATAAACACGTCACGGGGAAAAAAAAAAAAAAAAACGGGGGGAGGGACAGAGAACAGAGCGAGCAGTCAGCACAACGCCAGGGAAACGGGTACAGTTTATACTGGGGCCCGGAGCAAAGCAGCAACACCTACAACAGAAAGGGTGGGGGCGGCCATTCTAGGGCAGACGTTCAACCCCACCCACAGGCCCATGCACGCATGTACCCCACCCAGGGAGCTGCTAGGGTCTGAGGAATCACAGGACGGAGCAAGAAGCAGGGGTGTGTCAAGAAGGGTAGGGGTGAAACAATTAAAAGGCCGCGGGGAAGAGGCAACATGCAGAGCAAAACTGATGGCTGGTCATCACACCTCTCCTCCTGGGGGGCTGTACGACAGATATACAAATACCTGCACCGGGGTGCCCCACCACTGCCCCCTGCAGGCAAACTACTGAACAAGTACGCTTAACCACATGTAGTCTGCCAGGGTCGATATAGCCATTAGGGGAGTCCCACTGAGATGCCAAATTTTAGGATCCTCACCAAAGGCTTCTGAACCTTTCAAGCATGCTGTTTATTCCTTTGGGGACCACTAGAGGGCCCTGTGGTTGAGAAACACTGGCTTGGGGTGTGCTGTGTACTGAACCGTCCAGGAAGCAACAACAGGATGTAACCCAGCTAAGTGAACTCAAAACACGGAGGATGAAGTGTTACCATGACATCTCCAGGGTCCACAGACTTTGCAAAAAACATAAATGCTATGTTAAAATGACACTGTGCATAGAATTTCACATATTAAACCAAAACTAGTCTGAGCAGACCACAAGCGGCAAATCCAGAGGCAGAATTCACATGGAATTACTGCTGAGTAAGTCACAGGTTATAAAACAGGTTCTATCTTGGCAACACCGAGCAAGGTCAAGTCAGAGCCCCCACCACCCGGAGGAGGCACAGTCTGTACTTTATGACAGAAAGAAACACTGCATTTTCCTGCCATATCAGCGTGCAGGGATTCTACAATAAGGTTCACTACCCTTATTAAATGGCTGATACCATTTTGGGCTCCTAAACATGTACACTCTCTTTATGTAAGAAAACTGGATGTAGAACTCAAAGTCCAAATCAGCTTCTACAAGGATGACCATATAAAACAGGACACAAAATCCTCAGCTTCACTGACGGACGACGACCGCCAGAAAAAGGACCCGAGAATCTCAGCTTCACTGACGGACGACGACCGCCAGAAAAAAGACCCGAGAATCTCAGCTTCACTGACGGACGACGACCGCCAGAAAAAAGACCCGAGAATCTCAGCTTCACTGACGGACGACGACCGCCAGAAAAA
>JAACJT020000038.1:4335991-4346896 GCA_009936485.2 Gymnarchus niloticus
TAAACTCATCCACCTTCACCAACTCTACTCCCTGCATCCTCACCATTCCGCTGTCCTCCCTCTCATTCACACACATGCATTCTGTTGGTCCCGACATGAACTGAATTAGGTATTTTGCGAGAGCCAATCCGAAGAGTGCAGAATCGGTGGGAGGAGCTTACGAAGCCTCTTAATAACCAATGCTGACTTTCCATCGTCCACTTGCATCACAGAAACGTTTCATCCTCCCAGTCATAACCATTCTGTGGGACGGGACACAGCATAGAGGGTGGCGTGTGGCTTTGTAGATTAGGGGTCTGTGTCCCTGTTCAGAAGGACACGGTTCAAATCCTACAACCGGCAAAATGACATAATCACTGTTGGGCCCTTGAGCAAGTCCCTTAACCCAAAAAAACTCCTCCAGGGACCAGGACTAAATGGGTGATCATGTGATTTGCCCCAAAGCTTGGCTCTCACGTGTCTGTATCTTTTATAGAAAGAAAGACCGGATATGACTTGTACAAAAAAGGCAATGAAGTCATCTCAGAGACCGGGATGTTTTGGTCAAAGGAATAAAGGACCCTGCCCTTCTCAGAGAGAGCCCCCTCACCTGTCCAAAACCTGGTTCTGGTAGAGGAAGGTGCTGTAGTCATCGAGCACGGAGGCATGTGTCTGCAGGATGATGACGTTGTAGACCATCACAGCAGTCATCATGATCATCATCTTCAGCTCATAGTTGACCCTCAGGAACACGGAGCAGGACACCAGGCCCAGGATGTAGCTGTACACAAAGTACTGGTAGATAAACGGTGGAGAGCCAATCAGCAGAAGTTTCAGGCAGCAGGCGGTACGCGTCGACTCACCGGAGCCATCCGGAAGCCGGTGAGTTACATAAACAAGCACTCAGGCACAGCGACAGTCTAGAAGGATCATTATCTGAACTCAGCGGTACCGTCTCTTCTGTAATCACATGAAAGAAGTAATCGTAAAGCCAAGTACCAAATGGGCTGTTTTGAAAATAACTTACGGAGCGTGAGCAGAGGGGAAAATTGGAGAAGCTGGTGATACGTGTACTGAAATTGCTGTTTGTGTGATGCTCTGAGTCACGTCCTCCACAGTCAAACCCAGGTCAGAGCCCTCCGTTCACAGTCTCTCCACGTCCGTCTTTTTTCTTTTTTTTTTTTTTAAATGATTTTAATGGTCAAATACACACTGGTAGGCGAAAGCTAAGGAAATGAATGCTGTAATTCTTCTTTTCTTGATAATGCAGAAAAATTCCTACTTAAGGCTATAATTAAATATTTATTGTGTGCCATTTGAAAAGTTGTGAGAAAGTTTACTGCGTAATTTATTCGGTAATTATAATTATTTTCGATAATTGCTATTATTTTTACCTATGCCCTTATTTAAAGCATGACCCCAGGTACCCCGCACAGGAAAAGCAAAGAAAGTCTTGAACGGATTATGTATGGGTCTGTGATTCCAACAGACCGGTTTACACCAAATAAATGAGGTCTGAGATTCCATTTCCACCAGGAACACAATCACACAAGGAGAGAACATGGAGCCAAACTTAATAACGCAGCCAATCTGCCAAGCTGTCTACTTACTGGTAAGTAGAACTTGTCGGTGTCTATGGCTTGTGGTGCCTGGGAGTTATAAGCAGACTCGTTGGAGGTGTTGTAGGCCGATGCTGTGGATGGTCTTTGGCTCTCCTGGAAAAACTGCAGCCCAGAAGCAGTACAAGTTACTCTTCAATCAAATCAATGGCTAAATAAATCCACCAAGATGCCGATTTCATCGTTATTTCGAACACTTAAGCGGCTGGAAGACGAATAGAACATTAAACCTGAGATATGTATTTGGCTTATACTGCTGCCTTTCCCTGTGAATTGTGGGTAAACCCTGAGACGACAACCACACGGACAGCTTTGGTACAACAGGAGAAACGTCTTCCTGATAAACCCGTACGCTCCTCCCATTCCTCGGGTTTGAAGAAAACGGAACATCGCAATCTTTCACGTCGATCTCTGCCTCGTGACACCTCAACGCTATCTTCAGGTCCGCAGGCCGGGGCGCGGGAACGGCTGTCGATGTAACACGGCCCTCACCTAACTTTAAATGCCAACGCTAATGAGAATCTTTAGGAAGACCTTCTTTGAGAACAAGTCAGATGGCTAACAACCTGATGACCCCCTCACCCTGCAAATGAATCTCTTCCTTTGACATTCTTCAGTTCCCCGGACGGAAACTGCAGTAATAATTTCACATGTGGTTTCCAATGTGTTTTTTGGACAGCTTATATCAGTTGGTTCTTTCCGGTAAACGACTTTCTGCTGGATGTGCTGCTAACCTGAGCTATCATTATGACCCGAGTCCAGTTATTAAACTATAGCGGTTTCAGCTGGTTCTGGTAAACACTGAATTAATCTGAGCTCTGCAGGTCAAAGTGCAATACTTTGAATAAAAATGCCAACCAGTTGGCTGATTAAGAAAACAATCGTGATTATGTGTCGAATTTTCTGGCAGAAGGTTCATGAATCATAAATATGGTAGACAGGCTAAGGAGTCCGTCATAAAATAACCTTGAGGGGGTCTTGGAAATTCGGATGCAGACCCCAGACCAGCAAAGCAGACGGAGGGCAGAGTTCTCCATATCTAAGCCATGCAGGTTCAGCCCACTCGCATACTCAGTAGAGGGTCGGCCTTGGAGTAGAGATAGAGTGACTGCTGACCCGGCACTTACCATGTTGAACATGGCCATTATTAATATGAGCGCGGTGGTCGCCACGGTGACGGCCAGCCGTGGCCAGGGCCGGTTGGCAATTATCCTGGACGAGCTCAGGATCCACTGGAGGGAGTTCGCTGTTCCTTTGCTGCATTCCTGAGGAAATGGGCGAGGGAGACGGTCAGCCGTCAGTTCCTCGTCGCAATTGGCCTCACCGTGGTCCCAGTGGACTAACGGTCTCACAATAAAGCTGGCGCGGTCCCCAAGGCCAAATCAGTGAGCTAATATCTAATTAGGCGACAGTGGTTAGTTAAGGTACAATCAGGCAGTCTTTCTAATCTGTAGATTAAAGGCAATCAGTTCAACGGTAGAAATATTTGGGCCAACTTTGATGGATCTCCAAGCTGCGGCAAATCACGACTGCCTCGCTGCATTTGTTTTAGCAGCCAAAACGCAGGCGCGATTCCAGCAAGCGGCTGTGGCGACGCCGCCGCTGTACTTGGGGGGCCTGTTGACGAGGTGCAGCTGGGGTCCACGGTGGCGGCTGGCCAAACCCTTAAATTGGCAGACGGCCGATTTGCATTCAGATCCCAACACCAGCGAGCACTTAGCCAAGAGGCCTGTGGGAACACATCCCGTGTTTTTGTGACACGCCTCATTTCCATCATCCAGGCCAGCCGAAACGATGGGCCATTAAGAATGAAACTGGAAGTGATGCGGGTAAAGAGGAGGGAGGAAGCAGCTCCTTCAGAAATGAGGCATGAACTAGGAGTTGAAGAAAATACATAACAAATGTCAGAGCCATGATCTGTAATGTGACCCTGAAAAAGACAAGGCCAACCCCTTATGACTTTAAGCGTCACACTGGTTCATTAATTTATGCCCAATGCGGGGAAGCGAACCTCGTGTTTTTTTTGTCCCCACTGTGATCAATCGACTCCTTTTTCGGAGGTGCGGAGTAGCAGATCCCACAGAGTTTTGGGGGGGAAATGAAAACAGAAAGCTCTGGCAGAGAAGACCACCTGGGGGGAGGGGGGGGCATGGAACATCAAAGGCAAGAGGAATAGCCTTGGGGAGTACTAGAGACCCCTCCATCTCAACTGAAGGAAACAGACCCCCCTGGAGGAGAGCCGTCTGCAGCCCATCTGTCACGGAGCAGCTCATGAAGGCTGCAGGGGCTGACGAGGAAGGCGGATGAGAGAAAGGGTGCCGTGGAGTCTGGCGATTTCGGTACAGTGTACTTTTCCAGACAGCTCCGCCAGTAAGGATCCACCAGCCAAGCACTGGTGCCGGCTCCAGGGAACCCAGCAGGACTTCCTGACAGCCACCCCGTGATACAGGCAGCGTGGGGCCACGCCCAGCCGCGTGGGGCCAGTGCCAGGCTGCTGAGGGAGTGCCTGGATGGAGGCTCGCTAACAGGCTCCGGCTACCTGGAGTGCTACCGGGAGCACAGCCCCCCACCGCGACCCTCCTGAGGTGGACTGTCTCTTTCAGAGCTCAGGCCAACTCCCAGCTTCAGCTTCATCTTGCTTCAGCACTCATCATTTCCATAAACGACTGGTATGTCATTACCTGATATAACCTCGAATGCCTGACCAAGCTTACATAATCAAAAATCAGAAACATTAAAACACCATATCTCCTTAAAACGGAATTAATAATGGTCTTACATTACGAGGTTTAACATCTACAAAACAATATTTGCCTTGATTAGTCTATTTACATTTGGATGGTTTGGAGACAAAGTCAGAGAGGAGAGATTGCGTTGGTTTGGACATGTACAGAGGAGAGATGCTGGGTACATTGGGAGAAAGATGCTGATGATGGAGCTGCCAGGCAAGAGGAAAAGAGGAAGGCGAAAGAGAAGGTTTATGGATGTGGTGAGAGAGGACATGCAGGTGGTTGGTGTGACAGAGCGGGATGTGGAGGACAGGAGGAAATGGAGAAGGCTGATCCGCTGTGGCGCCCCCTGATGGGAGCAGCTGAAAGTGAATGATGATTAATCTATTTACATTACTATCAACACTTTTCACAGTTCACAGTAATACCTATTCATACACCTGGATCTCTTCTGGAATTTAACTCTAGGGTCCAACATCACACCCTTGAGCCTTAAACCTGTAGCTTTTGAAATCCTTCTCCATAGCCCACATGCCACCCCCTCTTCCACACGTGAGTTCAACAAATGAACCAAAAGGTAAACAAAGTGAAGATAGATAAAGATAACGTTTATGTGCGGTGACAGCTGACAGCAATGGAGGACAAGGTGCTGCGATGGGGTCCAAAGCAATATCATGTCCACAACACCACCACTGTGATGGACAGCTTCCCATCTGGGGTGTACACAGCCTGAAGCTTGCTGTAGCTGGACAAACAGCCAATGGGAGGTGGATGGAAGGATGGACGGACGGACGCTCTGTCAGGAGTCGCTACTCACCGAGAGGTGCCCGGCGAAGCAGATGAACAAGATGAGGGAGAGGAGGATGAAGGCCACCCCAAACGACGCTCCCAGGATCGTGGTCCTGCGTCAGGCAAGCCACAAAATAAACGAGCGGGATCGTAAAGCTGAGTATTTTTCCTGGTGCAGGTCTGGCTAAGTACCCCAATGAAAGGTACAACAGCAGATGCAGCAGCAAATTTTCACACCCACAAGACCCAAACCCTGTGTAAAAGACAATGAAGGCGTGCTGTGGTGTCTGGCCACAAGTTTGCTGGTTCCAGGCCCAAAGGAAACTGCTGCTGTTTCCTCACACAGGTTATGCAAAGCTGTAAGCTGCAATAGAGGGTCCAGACCCCAGTGACCCTCACCAGAAACAAGGAAAAGGAAATGGGGTCATGATAATAAATGTACTGCAGATGAACTGATACATTAGTTCCACAAATCATGGAACTTCAGACACGGAACACGGTTCTTTATCAGCTGAGAAGGAGCGTTTCTTCATTTTGGGGTATGACCTATCAGGGGAACTGTGTAAGGATATTACCTGTGTTTTCGAATCAGGACATATTAAAGTTTTAAACATCCTAGCAGTGAAGCTACGAATCCTTCACCCTTCACAGATGCACCTCCAACCATCACGCAAGGCCTTCCGCCCATCTCATGAAGCGGACTTACTTTGGCAGGACTAGGATCTGAACGATGAAGATGCAGAGGAAGATGACATACGCACAGGTCACGTAAAACTTGAAGGCTGGTAAAGTCATCGCCCTGTACTATGGGAGAGAAACAGGACATTTCAGGCATGGGAAAAACAGCATTATTTTTAACAAATGGAGCTTTTTTGGACTATATCATTTCAGACCCTGAGAGCTTTTTAACCCCTTGGTGAAACGAGTATCTTAACAGACACATTTCCCCAGCGGTGTATGCACCTCTTTTTCCAGAGTCTTGTTATGAAAGAAGAGGGAAACCCTCTGGATGTCTTCGGATTTCAGCCACTGCCTAAAACGGGAAAACCTCGGCGTTTAATGAGGCTTTCACTGTGACCGATGCGCCTTTACAGTCATCACTAGAAAGGACAAAGCTTCCTACTTCTGAGAGTTGATGCCATCGATAGCCCTAATCATCCTCTCGTTCAGCTCCTCTTCAAACCTCTTCTTCTGGGACTTGGTCCTGTGGAGAATAATCAGAATTCAGACTGCTGCCTGGGCAAGCGTGGCACATGTGGAAGACGCCTTGAAGTGGCTGCCAGCGTTGGGATCCTGAGAGGACGTGAAGACCAGCCGAGAAATAATGAACAAACCATTATTAGCACAGAACTTCTCCCAATCTCTCCGTTTGAGCCGGATGACTCTGGGCAAGGTTCTTCTCTGCCTTAAGGCTGAGGCCCTGATCTACCATAACAACTTCACCACACATGAGAAGAAAGAGGAAGCCTGGACTGATTTTCCACTTTCTCAGAATAATAAACTTTCCCCAGGCAAGATCCTCTGCGTGCGTGGGTTTCAAGGTCCAAAGAGCACACAGAACATCGAGGTCTGGTCTGGCAAGGGACACAGACGTCCTAGGAACAGTCAGCAAAGCGGGAGCCAGCTTTCTGACTTTTCAGAATGCATAAGTAATATTTATAATGATTTGTCTTACAAAAGCTCTAGTAAGAAAAATGTACACGGTTTTCCTCTGTTTTATAAGGCAAATTTTGGTGTTTGGAGCCATCCATGCTCTACCCATTTATCCAGGTCAGGGATAAGCCTAACAGTCAACATAGGTCACATGGCTAGGCTACCCCTGCATGGGATGCCAAGCCATCGCAGGGCACTGCATGTAGGCACTCATACACTATGGGCATTTTTAAGATGCCAGTCAGCCTAAATCTCATATCTATGAGTTAGGGTTAGTGCGGGTGGACACCTAAAAAGATGGGGAGAAGATGCAAACTCCAAGCACACAGAGGAGCGATGAGATTTGAACCCGAAACAGTGGTAACCACTGAGCCACCCTGCTCCCCCAGACACTGTTTGGTTAGGTGGCCTTAGAAAAGTCGGGCATGCAGTCAGACATTGGCACAGTACTGTCACTCACCTTTCTGAGTGCCTCTGAAAATGGTACTGGCCCATCGGTACGTCCTTAAAGGCAGAAAACGTCACATGTTACAGGCTTGCATTCCAGTTAAACCCACACAGCCCGAAGGTGACTTCAAAGAAACACGGAACTCAAACATCCCTCAGAGCCTTGTGAGCGATTCCACCGCACACATCATACCAGCCTGAGTGAATGTTTACGCTGAATCGGTACTTGTGTTTGTACACGTAGTGAAGCGTTTTTGCTACAGGAACCTTGTTGGCTGGTACTTGAAGTCGCTTACATCTGATTCAGATACGAGTGCCACACACTGAAAGCGAACAGAAATCCCTACACGATGCACATGCAGTATAAGCGATAAGACAACAGTGTTAGTTGGCCGTTTTACCTCTCTGGAGTTTACTACCTAAGGACACACAGCCGATTCTGGGTCAGACTGAACAGACATACTGTGTTTCACCACCTCCAAGGACCATCCTGTCTAGCGAACACACACACAGCCCCACTACACACAGGCGGGCCAAGGGGGGGTCACTGACAGAGGTGTTTATCTTCCCGTTCTCCGTCGTCATGCTGTCACGGTGGTGCAGGTGTGCAAACGGCTTGGCGGCCCCCCACGACTCCAGGTAGCGGGTCATCCGCACGGAAGCCCGCATCTTGGCCCCGTCCAGTGGGGGCCGCGGGCGGAAGTGGAGCTGTGGGCTGTGCCTCTCCGCCTGCACGGGGCGACATCACATGACCCCAGGTTAGCCGCACTCAGCTTCTGTTTTTACTGGCTGTTATTTCCACTGGAGTTGGGCCTGCAGACTTAGATCCTGTTGTATTGTTAAGGTTTCCATACATCAAGTCAATTGACCCATTCACTTAAATGTAGCTTATTTTAATTATATTACAAACAGATGAGAGAGCACTTGATGTTTACCAATACAAGGAAAAAATGAAACTAGTTCCCTTGGTTTTCCTAAAGTGCATAAACCAGCACAGCCCATATAAATACAGATACTGTGTTATAGTACTCCTCAAATAAACACAAGACAGACAATAATGGCCGTGTGCTGGAAACCGTGGTGATGTTGGAAGCCCCCTATGATTAAGGGGGCCCCGATGTGCACAGGGGCCCTAGATATGCCAGCAGTCTGGGCGTGAGGGTCCAGGGTGAGCTACTTTGGGGGAACTCGAGATTTCTAGCCGCCCCCCTGGTCATGTGACCCCATTGGCAGCAGGTGTCTTACTTTTGGGTTGATGACCAGGTAGGTGATGACGCCATGCTCTTTCAGGTAGGCATCTCGGCTTTGTCCGTCTCCATCTTCTACTTTGTATGCCCCGTTCAGGTGCTCGAGAGTGACGGAGGAGATGTGAACCCGTCTGCAGCGGGAGCAAAAGAGTCAGGTAGCACTTACACAGTGACTCACCTTCATATTATGTAAACATCAACATAAATATATTTGAAAGGGTAACATTGCATATAATGTGTTTGCAGATACAATGATCTGAAATGAGAGCTTAGCCAAAATAGATAAAATTAAACCAGAATAATCTCAGTTTCACAAAATATTGGTCTGCTTACCCAGGTACACCTCCTGCTTCCATATGATTGGCTAATGTGACATCATGTGACCAAACATCATACTGCCATTTCTGAAGGCCAATGACCCCACACAGAACGTTTCCAGAATGCACTCCCACCCGCATATTAATATCGACTCCGGTGGCTTCCCGAACCTTCCTATTAAAATAAAAAAATATGCATATATGACTTTAAAAACATGCATGTATGGCTTTAAAAACAATATAAAATATTTGTTTATCAGTTTACAGCAGAGTAATATACACTTTTAATTAAAATGCACCATTAAATATCTGTAATGTTTGCAGTGACATTCGTCAATTTGCTGAATCCCATAAAGTCTAAAGTACGCAAACTGTTTTGGCGTTTCTAACGACTTCATCCAGATGTTTTCAAAGGATTCTGATACGGTTTAAATTACCCTGACTAATGCCTTGCAGACAATCAATATCCCTTAATTTACTTGTTTACGGCATCTTAAAACTAAATGTTTGCTATGGCCGACTCTTGCGATTCATATCCCATTTTGGATTTTCATTCAGTTTTATATTCAATATTTATCTTAGTGATGGTGGTATTTACAGCCCCAGGGTACAGAGTAATTTGCAGCAGTATGCAAATTCAAATGAATGAATGCATATTGGATTTTTTTTTTCTTCTTTTTTAAACCACTTAGAGACCTCAGTGGAAAAAAGCAAAACTGTGCTTTATTCCAGTTTCTGTCTTTCAGGGGTGCAACAAAATCAATAGCATATATAGACTGTACCTTTCTCGATAAAATATATTGAAGGCAGTTAGTGTTATTTTACTGTACATAACCTAATAAACTCATTACAGAAATGGTTAACCACACAGAGCTCCATACAGGAGACAAACGTCTGTGTGTATTCCCATATATACATGCATTATGTCTACAGATTTGAGTGTAGTGTCTATGTAAAGTATGCCGCGTCCTCGTCCCCAATCTCACTGTCAGCAGCTTAAACTCCCTCATCAGCGGGTCTTTTTCCATGCATATCAAGTGGGAGAGGCCTTATTATAAGGCTGTTATTAAAGGTTCATTCTAACTAGAGGAGTGGTTAAATTAACCCCCTCGCAACAGCGTCCGTTTCAGTCAGCTGCGGGAGGTCTGAGAAATCATTCCTTTGATTATTATTGAGTTTCCTAGAAGCGACGTTCGCAATTCCGGCGAAGAAACTCGACGCTGGGCGGCACCGCATGGGCGACCGTCGCGCCCGCTCGTCTGAAAGACACGGCAGTGTTCGTTTACCCTAGGCGACACGCTGATTTTCGGTGGTAATTTAGCCGAACGGCCAGCTGAAATCCCACAAATAAGTCCCACTTAATGGAGGCACTTCCAAAGCAGGTGGTCGCCGTCCGAAGGGAGCCCGGTTCTCCCGTGGGTCGAACGTACCAGACAAGCTGGTTATATTTATCACAGAGTCAGGACTCAGAGTTAACAAATATGAAGACGTTTGCTCGGTCCAGTAGACCAACTTGGACACGCAGTGCCCGCCAGTGACGTCCTGTCATACTCTCACGTAAATATCAGTTTTATGGTAAGTAGTAAATAATAATATCGATATAAACTGAGATTTTTCAACTGATCTGTGTTACACGTGTCATTCCTGTATGACTCCAATGATTTTCTCTTGTCAAAATCGCCAAATTTGCAGATGTCAACTGCAAGCAGGAGCAATAAGGCCGCACCTGCTGCTGTCTCTCTGTAGGTGAGTAGACCCCTTCATTACATGTGTTCGCCTAACATAGTCTGTGTAATTTATTTCAGCTATGTATAAAAATACTTAGGCTCGCTGGCCTAAAACTGCAACGAGAAAGCACCAGGCGAGGCAGCTATCAATCTGCCGCCCAGAGGGGCGTGTCTTGAGCGAACCAATGAGTGACGTTCACTCTCCCGCCAAATTAACGAGCAAAAAATCACAACGGGTACAACGAGCCGCACGGAAGTCGAATGTAAGGAATGCTGATTTAAAATATGAAACGGGTACAACGAGCCGCACGGAAGTCGAACGTAAGGAATGCTGATTTAAAATATGAAACGGGTACAACGAGCCGCACGGAAGTCGAACGTAAGGAATGCTGATTTAA
>JAACJT020000038.1:4368926-4409005 GCA_009936485.2 Gymnarchus niloticus
AGGCAGAGAGACGGGCAGGGAGAGTAGCAAGACAGGGAGAGAGAGGCAGAGAGACGGGCAGGGAGAGTAGCAAGACAGGGAGAGAGAGGCAGAGAGACAGAGAGATGGGGAGACAGAGAGACGGGGAGGGAGCTGTGCACCGTTCACTACCACTGTGTTAATAGATGATGCTTGCTCACGTTCCTACTCCAGCTCCGCCCCTGCAGAAATGAATAAGGGACTTTGTAACCGCGAGTCCAATGCCCTCCACTTGCCCACCTCCGTCCGTCATTCGCAAGGTCCAGGCTTCTCTCGGTGCTGTCATGCCCATCGATTACCACTTTTCACTGCCACTCTCACCCATCTGTCAAAGTCCTCTTTCTAGTTTGCGTTTTCTGCCTCTAATAGAGTCAGAGGACTGTAAAATTTGATCTGCTTTGACTTGCCCACTTTTCATTTTTTATTCCAGTGATCCAAATATAGCGAAGCAAAAATAAAAACGGGAGAGGATTCCACCTGTGCAAACTGCCTCTGACGTCTGAGCCACTGTAGGGTGACAGAAATTCTACAGCAACATGATGCGAAAAAGAAGGTCAGCTATTTAGAGCTGAGAGGTGATTCAAGATGCATGTTATAACAGCAGGTTAACTGCCACAAACAGACAATACCGATATTTTAACATGAAATGTACGACCTGGAGCTTTATTTAATCTGGAGGGAAAATAGATGAACCTGCCAGTATCATTCTGAGATGGGATGCCTGCTGAGACACCGTGAAGCTAATGTTAATTAAGATAGGGACCATATTAAAATCCCCAGGGAGTTGGCAAAATTAATTATTTGCAGACTACCTCAGCCTGGCCTTCTGCTCACTATGAAGAGCTGCTGTGCCTTGCTCTCTGTGATATGACCAGCAGGGGTTAAGTGCCTCCCCTTTCAAAAATATGCTGGATTAAATTTCTGGGGTGTAAGGCCCACTCCACGGTGCGACCGAGCAGATTAAGTTATGACGTAGTAGGCTCTTCCCAACGGATCCAAAGGGACAATAAAACACTAAGAGGGAGCCCCACTGCAGCCCCTCATTCCTGTCCATTAAAATTCTCCAGAATAATCGTCAGGGGACGGCCCAGACGTACACGGCACTGCATGGCCGTCGCGAGCAGTGACTCATTTCGCAGACAATAATAATCTGACAGGCTGATAAAGACAGCGTTTTTAAAGCATTAAAAGAAGCATTTGATGTCATATATTAAGGTAAGGTATTAAAAAACTTCAGCAAACATTTTACATCTAAGATATATGAACACTGTGCCACTGTACTGTGAAAGTTATAGAAGATGCATGGGATATATTTTAAAACGTTATTTACTGCCAAACAGCGAGGCCAGACCGCGCAGAGGCCAGGAGACGGCGGCATCCGGAATCTGTCCAGGGAAGCAGAGGGGGCAAGCGGAGGGCGGGGCCAGGAGCCACGCAGCACCGCGTAAGCGCACCCACTCAGCGTTTGCGTAGATATTGTCTGGAGCGTTGCCATAGCAACTTAGGTTAGGCATGTGCGTAGTAGCATCCAGCGTTAAAAATAAACACTATTACTATGGACAGATGTGCTGTGTGTGCATAGGGAAATTAAGGGGCGATTATGCCTGTATATTTTAAATTACTTTTATAATTATCAATAATTTTAATAAGAAAACCAGCTAATCGCATGTTGTGGCGAGTTAAATCTGGATTCTCCAGACGTGCGACCGGACGTATCGTAATGAGGCACATCCTGGCTTGTGGATGGAAGAAGAGATGATCTCACCATTCCTCCTGCCTTGGCCTGGATCTGTCCTGCTTCTGTTCTGAAGTGACCTGACTTACCTATCTATGACAATAAGACAGGGCATCCACGTGGTGCAAATTCTTAAACACTATTTGACCTGCTGGGCTCTAATCTCTACACTTTGCTTCCTGGTAAATTAATATTTATACCTGGCGAACAAGACAATATAACAAATTCAGTTCAGAGTACATATAGCCAGTGGTTGGCTTGGGAAGTTTATAGATATTAACATTTGAATATGGAGATTGTGCACCTGACCCTTTTCCCTCAGCTGAAAACTCCATCGTTGGTTCATCACACACTTACACTGTGTAAGCCTTTATTGTGCTTTTCACGGTCCTTGTGTTGAACAAAAGGCCTAACGAGCTCTTTAACGAGCTCACTGTTGACAGCAGGCAGGAGGTAGAGCATCAGCCTCGGCCTTAGTTTGGGAGCGCTCTGGTATTCCCGTGGCAACTGATCGCCAACCCCAAGTTCATAGAATTCTGATAATGAACCCCAGGTGACCTCGATTGAACTATTCAGAATGTTATGGCCATACAGAGGGTCAGCTGGGTGGTGTTGGAGAGCAGATAGGAGAAAGTTAGGGGGAAGGCAGCTTCGTGTATTCAGAAAGTACTGGGTTTTGTCTCTCTTACAGGGGCCTTGTCCCTGTTCTCTGTTGAGGTTTCTTAAAGCCTTTTTCTGCCTGTGAAACCTGTCCACATTCCTTGCAGCTTCTGTCTATCAGGCTTCCACAGGTAGCACTGATCATTCTGAATCAAGCTTTCCCTCAGAGAGGCAGCATCTTATATTAATATATTGCATGTCGGGGGAGGAGGTGGTATTCCCAAAATCAGTTACTTTCCTGTAGTAGTGTGCTGGTAAAGTTAGGATGAGAGCAGAGCCTCCGATCCCTTAATTTTCCCACCGACCGACAGGGCCCCCAGCCCCACTGCCACAGGTCAGTGGCTCTGGAGCTAAACTCAGGGGTGTATTTTAAAGTGATGGATGGCGGGTTCGAACGGGGTCATCACAGCGCTGCGATGTACGTCCAGAACTTTAGGCCAGCTTGGCGGGGGGCCCATGGGGGACAAGAAGCAGGTTTAGTTGAAGTCCTTAGCAGAGCTCTGATAGGTCGAAATCCTCAAGTTGCCATTTTTGTTCACTGGCCTACGTTCTCCACACATCAAGGACAAGAAAGTAAACAGTATGAATAACAGAGATAGATCAGCGCTCAGAATAGGGTCCGACTGGCAAGCCCTTCGATAGGAACTTTTCAAATGATGTTTATTATACTGTCCTCCTGAAAAGGCATGGTACCCTGAGAAGCTGTACTTCTGAAGGAAAAGAAACATTTAATAAAAAAAAAAGAAACAGCAGCATCAAACTTGAAGTCTCCATATGAGAGGACAGTGTTTCATAATGGTGAATGGCACTTAATGGATAATAGCTAATCAAAAAAAAAAACACTGCGCACTAACATTTCCTTGACTCACAGCAAACGAGCAGACTAAAGTTTACAGCAAACTTCGTGGGTTGATTGGTGCCTAAATGGAGAGTGTAACCCTGGTAGGTTCAATCCTCTTTGCCGCTTGCAACAGAAATGGATTTCCAGAGCTTCATTTAACGTTCCCCTTGAAATAGGCTTCAATAGCTCCATGGCAACCAGCCAGGAGCTTGTCGATACCACTCCAGTTTAAAAATGGCATGAAAACGAGCTGGTATTTTTCAGTTCCAATCCTAGTTAGACCCCTCTAACTCCTTAATAAATATTAACCACGCAGGGAATGGAAGTGAGTCAAAAATTTGTGAAATATACCGAAATACAGATTAGCCACTGAAAACATCCACACGACATGTGACCTGTCACTGCTGCACAAGGTCCTCTTCGCAATGTCACGGGAGGGAGTCATCAGCTAAGGGGCCATGTGATTCTCCTGACTGCCTCTGATGGGACAGAGTACAGGTGGGTTTAAAGAGTCCACTCTTCAGATCTTACGAGGAGAACAGGGGTCTGCTGGAGATAAAGACACAGATCGGCCTCTGACATCGTGCCTGGGGGAGTGCACCAGGTTGCGGAACGACAACTCGCTAAGCAAAGCTGGCAATTTACAACCAAAAGCTTGCAGATTGAGGTCCCACTCTGTTGTCCCACTCTGAGGACACTCTGTTGTACCCTTAATCGAGATCCACTTTCCAGTTCATTTCAAACTTTAAACTTGTATCAGTCGCTATAATGACCAGTTGTAAAAATAAACAGTAAGATTGCTGGATTGAAGAGTTGTTAAGAAGCAATAAAACGTAAGATACAGCATTCACAGTCAATGCTGGGCTTGACAAACTGACAGCTGAATGACATCCAATCCTTCAGGTTTCTCGCTGCACGTGTGACCTCTGGTGTTTCACCTCACGCCAAGTAGTTAACTGGAAGCTTTTTAATGTTCCTATCTTTTAATAGTAAGAATGAATCTTTGGATAATAAACAATGGTACAGGACCAACCAACAGACTCAATCGATGTCAAAGATCCAGAAATATATATATTGTTATATTTGCAAATCAAGATTTAGTACAGAGGTATGAGCTGTGGTGTGGAACGCAGATGGTGGTTCTAAGGTCATGATAATTATTTTGGACGGAATGAGATTTAACACATGTATGCTTGCCTTTGAGGGTCTTCAAGGTGAACGTGAAGCTGGATGTGGATGAGGTGTTTCTCTGGAAGATGACAGACGCTGCAGAGACATGGAGACGAGGATCTTGTAGTTAAGAGTGAAATTACACACCTCAAACATCTTTCCAGCCTACACATGATGAAGCACTGTGTCGGTAGGGTTAGTCACAGCTATGCGTATCAACAGGCTTGAGTTTAATTTCTCCTAATTGTCACAAAAAAACCATTCTACAGAAGTTCTACAAATTAATTGGAAGAACTTCCCCAATCATTTTTACAGTGAGCATGTCTGTAGTGAATGGCTTCATCCAGAAAAATGCTCCAATGGCCGATGACCTTGGAAGACCTTGGAATCTGAACCTGGAAATTTTTGATCGCAGGTCCTTAACCTCTTTGTGACATCATCATCCTACCTTCAAGACAATGTCAAGCTCCCAGATTATAGTTACATCAGATCAGGTGGTAATGCGACCGTTTAAACAGACAATTGATGCACATTAAGCATAGCCTCCAATGTCATTAGCACTGGCTATAAAACAATCAGCTAACAGTTTAGTCTAATTGTATCATTTAACCACAGAATAAACAAAGTCTTTCTAGACCATTGTAAACAGGGCAGTTTCATTTTAACTACGTTCTACTGTAGATTTTTTTTTTTTTTTAGTCAAGATAGTTAAGTTCTAATGAGCATTTCAGATACTCAGTTAAGTGTTGTGGCCTCTTGCAGTTAAAAATTCTTCACGTTTCTGCCCCAGATTGAAGTTAGTAACATTCCAGGATCGTTTTATAATTTATAATAAACTAACATAAACTCTCTGGGTGTGAAGTGTAATTAAGTAAAAATACACACATTAATGTCTCTGTGCTCTGGATCACAACTCTGATTATCCAACTAAACATAATGTCGCTTTTAATTGTTTACTCTCTAATTAAAACAGCTTAACTGGGTTCATATATGATCATTAACGCAGTCGTTTACCTATTGGTGAGCCCCTTTGCTTTTCAAACTGACAACTTCATTTGTCCGCGTTCTGGTCTGTGCTTCAAAATAATATATTCCATGCCTGATGGCATGTTACTTCACGGACATGTCAGATTTGCACAAAGAGAAACCCATCTCTTTCTCTTTTTATACCAAAAAAAGAACACTTTTCCCAAATCACAGCATTTGACCTTGACACCCATAGTGCCATTAATTTTAATGCAAAAGGTACTTGAGCATACAGATGCACTTTTCTATAATCCCAGGCTATGAATGTGATGGAAGATGCGGATTTGCATTTCGCCACACTGTGATGAAGTCGGAGAGGCATGCTTGGCGGGGGCTTAGGCTGCCCTGCGCGTGGGTGGGAGCTTCAGTCGTTCCAGCATTCCTACTGTGGCGGGGGTGTGTTGCATAAACAAGCGGTAGTGGCAGTCTGGCTGGGTAGGGGTACTGAATTAAAGAGCACCTTCTGGCAAAGGGTCACCAAGTAGAATCAAGATGACTGAAGAGAGATTTATAAGGCCTGCCTAGTGGGGAATGGGTCAAACCCAGGTACAGATGTGGGTATCATCCAGTCATGCCAAATTAGCCATCAGTAGAGAGGTAGCTTCATGAACACAGGTTAGACGGACAGGTTCCTCTCATTGGTTTACAAGAAAACTTACTGTCATCCCAGAGTCTACAGGACCACAGTTAGATCACGGATCTCCAGATGTGCTGCTTACCTTAGTGAGGCCCACAGCCAGTCGGGTGAAAAGAGCCAAAGGTCAGCTGTATGAAGCTTGAGTTGCCAAGTGGAAAAAAACGGGCAACACCTGTGAAGAATGGAGTAACTGACGACACGCAAGAAAACAGAGTAAAAGTTGAATCTGGCCACACGACTTTCCTTTCAGAGGATTTACATAACCTCTGGAGACCCCCCATAATGGGGAAACATTGGCAGATGATGGGAATCATGTTAGATGTAATTCCTTGAAAGAGGATTAGAAAGAACTGGACCTCAGTCAGGGGGGAGATGAGGTAACATGAGAAGTGGGAGGCTAAATCCAGAGCTTCTCTACTGATTTATTCATTCTTATTAGGAAAGAAACCATAACATACCCTGAAAATGTCCTTCAGGTTTTTTTATCCTGTGCAGGCAGGGAACTTTGTCTGCTATTTGTATCATCGAGCGGTTACATGTATCTCAAAGGTCTTTTAAAATAAAGAAACAAGCAATGAGAGACGGTAGAGGTAGGTGTACAGGCAAAAGGAAAGGTGTCTTCCATGCTTGTGGGTCGAATTTGACAGGGCACTGAGAGAATAGAATAAAAATGTCTGAACTCTGAGACATCGGAGAAGAGCCGGAACTCACAGGGGACGCGCCGTAGATCACCATGTTCTCCAATACATAGCAGAAAATCTTGTCAGTCTCAACCAACCAGCGCCGTCCAGGTTTAGCTCTTTTTTGTCAGGAAAGCAGACAAGGTGTTTATTAGAGGACACACAAAAAAAAAACCTTCCAGATTCTCAGCTATCAAGTATGGAATGCCACACGGCACTCTCCCGAGTCCATTTCTCTGCCGTCTTTTTGTGCTGCCCCTTGGGAATATTAGCTTACCCTTGCTATGCTGATGAACTGATATAGTTCTCTTAATTGGCAGTGGGGTCCAGACATTAAGGGTTGGATGACATACAAATTTCTTTACTGAGGTCTGATGAAAAAGAAGCAAGCTTAATGTTCCCTATAGCATGCATGCACACTTCCTAGGAGTTTGAACTCTTTCTTACAGGATCTAGCATTGAACATTCATAGTGAATACACATTTGGCATCTTTTCCCTCTTATACAATAAAGCCAGATTCATGAAATCACTCTGCCCAACACAAGTTCAGCACCATCCAGATCATTGCTCAGTTTACCTGCCATGCTCTCAGCCGTACTCAGCTGCCTGTACTACATTAGCTCCCAAATAATTTTTAAACACAAACACCTAAGTGCACCTTTTGTTCTTTTCTTTATGCATTCCAACTGGTTATGGGTTCACAGAAGGCAGATGCAGCCCAGGTCGTGGGGAGGCATCCATGGAGTTGCTCTGAAGAGTCCGCCTAGCCCTGGTATCTATGTATAGCCCCTCATCTTAAAAAAAAAAAAAAAAAAAATGGTCAGCTGACCAAGGATGGTCAGTCCCAGGAGCTCCCATTAACCAGCGAAGTTGGCAATCATGACTGCCAGTTTAGGAATTCTTAGATAAATTGTTTCCTGGGATAAGGATTGGGGTTTGGAGTTTGCCGTTTTGATCGCCTTCAAAAATGTCAAATAAAATGCTTTTTGCTTGTGAAAATACCTGAAGCAGACACAATTTCTCTGAGTGACTGACCGAGCTGGGAGTCAGAAACATTCAGGGCTGAAAAGTGGAGACGGCTCATTTCAGATGGTGAGTGTGGAAAAGGGACAACACAGTCCCTTCAGCCATTTGTGAGGACTGTTGCTCTGGAGATCTCACATTAAATATTAGAATCCTTCCCCAGACCACTGCTCAGCTACATTTTTTTTGTCAGTAAATAATGGAATTGATTGATATTCACTATTTTTCATATTTTGGCAGGGAAAAATAAAATTTTAATAGACAGGCTATTAAAAGCGCCAAATTGGCAGTGAATACAAATAATTCTTATTTTCCAACTGTATTGGTATGCTGTATTTACAAAGGTGTGGTAAGTCATGTAAAGCGGTTATTTCCTGTGGAGCACCCAGAAATACGCCTGAATTTCTTGAAATTCTAGCTGGGGTTTGTCTGTTTCACCAAAGTCATAAACATGGAGGGAAAAAGGAGAGGCAGCATTTCATGAAAGCACAAAAATAAACCTATATACTTCAGCTTAATATTCAAACATTACAAATGACTGACATGCTAACAAGCATTTGCTCGATACGAAGCTGGGTCATCTTCACCGCTCCTAAAGGAAAATATTAAGTAAACGTCCACTGTTCATTTTTATAGCTCTCTGTCATTCTCTCTTTCTTTAGAACACCCCTGCAGTTTACTTTCCCAAAGTATCGGAGTACTCGTTTAGAGGCCAAATTCTTTAAGAATTTTAGCTACTTTTCAGTAGTGAAAGTCAAGGCACTTTTCACCAGTGTCACCTTTGGCTCTTTGGAGAAAAGCCACGTAGAGATGGGCCTAAAATCGAGCATGCGCCTCTGGAATTGAGGTCACAGTGCCACCTGCTGGGGCACCTTGGTTTTACCATTCATTTATCCTTTCTTTGCACATGTCCTTGGTGAGGATTCACCTTTTTCTTCATGCTGAGGCTTCAGAACCCACAGTATAAAGGGATTATCACGTGTAGCTGATCAGGTTAAAATGACGAAGCCGGGAACTCATGAAGAAACGCGTGCAGCTTAAGCCAATGGGAGTCTGATAGCAGTTAAATCCTGCCATGTGTAGCTTAAGCTAATGAAAGTCTGACAGCGTTTATAAACCTGCCCACCATCGGTTCTGAAGCCTGGTGCCCCCCCCCCCACATTTCAATCTTCAAAAGAAAAAAATAAGGCTGCATGCATAAACAGCTGAGGATGACGAGAGAAAGAAGGCGGGCTGCTCCTTCAGCTCCAACGGGGCTGTTTCAGGCCTCGCCCAGGTAGACTGGGAACACCTGGGTTCCACCACAAGAAGGAGGTGGGGCCCATAACCTTGACTGGTTGAGAGGCCGGGTGGTGACCTCTTCGGCAAACCAGCTTTTCAAACGGTAAAACGAAAGTGGTCATTACCTCCTTAAGTATATCACTTACCCATCGGGCTCGATTCAGACCCTAAATTAATTAAAGTACACATACACATTAAGATTTACAATCAATCCAGGCAGCAAGCCGGTTAATCTCATCTCAGTCTGCAAGACGGAGGGTTTAATTGAGCAGTGGCCTACATCTGCAGGATGTACTGGTCCCATGATGCAGTTCTCTGTTCGGTCAGTGATGATGCAGGACAGCGTGTGCTCCCGTCACACAGCCTGATGAAGGTCCAGAACACAAAAAGTAAAAGCTGGATAAACCCAAATTCAAATCCAACTACCACCAGACCAGACGGGTATACAGAACAGCGTACACTAATGAGCACAACCCATTTGTTGAAATTCTGAAGAATGTTCTTTTGAAACTAAATAAAAACATTTAATTCCATCCATCTAACTGGTTTTCCAGGTCAAGGTCACAGAGAAAACACTGCGCTGCTGTTCATATTCACTAAGTGTGAATGAAATCAACATGGCCCACATGGAGGTTACATTTACTCAGGCACTGGTCTCTTAAAAGCCTGGAGAATGAGTTTTCTGCCAAATATCAATTCAGGTCTGAAAGAGCACAGGAAAAGCAAGGATTTAAAAAAAAAAAAAAAAAAAAAAAAAAGACCGAGTTTAGCACATTCATGTGACTTCCTTCTTAAAAATCCTATTAAAATATATGAAACTGTAGCATTAGCCTGTGTGACTGAGTCAACCTTCACTCCATGTAGGAACCACACCACAGTAAGAAGATTCCCCTTCCAGCCACAAGCAGAACCCTCAGGTAGGCTGGATTAATCCCCCCCAGAGGAGTAAACAGGTGCTGGAATAGTTCTCAGCCTGAGAAAGTCCATCTAGGTAAACCCATAACCAGTGGACACACTCTGCTCTACATAGTTCAAGAACCTGCAACTCTCAGATGCCACTTTAGGAAGATATTTGTTAAATTTAGTAATCAATATAGCTCACTCATATGGACTGGGCCAATCTTCTGAAGGTGAACACAAACACACTGATTTTTTTTTTTTTTCCAAAGACATTTATTAAAAAGTAAAAATAGAAAAAACTTTACATAAAAATATCAAATTAAGGAAAAGATACAGTACTTCACTCCATCTTCACCCACTGACAAGCCCTCTGATATCTCGAGAGGCATTTTGATCACAGTTTGCAGACCAACGCTGACTGCCTCTCCGAGCTTCTGCCCCGTGACGCGAGAGGCTGGCTTGATACCACCCAAAAGAGAGAAAATAAAAAGAACAAAACAACCCCCCCCCCCCTTCCCAAACAGACAGGGGGGCAGACTGAGCCAGTCAGCACGTCTGTCTCGCTCCCTGGCTGAACCCACCCAGAAAAGTCCCACCACCCATAATGCTTTTAGGTCTGGGCAAAGGTAACGCCAAGACGTCCTAATGTGACATGAACCGACACCTTTAAAAAAATCCTTCTAAAAGGTTGCTGGTTTCTAAAATAAAGTCCAGTAAAACACACGGCTCTCACGTCAGGCTAGGCTCCAATTACTCTACGCTGCTCTCGGTTAAACACGAACCTGCAGCTCTACACTGTAGACCCCACCGCAAGTCAGCCCGCACAAAACTATACAGGACCAACACGGGCTGCGGAGCATGTTTAAAGCCGCGTCTCAAGTTAATCTTCCACACGTGACACGTGTCGCTGGATGTGCGAGCGGACGAAGACGGTCATTGTCCGACTTTCGATATGGCACTCGAGCAGATGAGATAGCCCTCAGCAATACGGTGGTGTGTTTTCACCTTAGAGTGAGGGAGGTTATCCTTTCTTCCAAAAAGGTAAGAGAGCGGCTATCTCCAGGGAAACAACGGGGTGAACAAAATTAAAAAAAAAAAAAAAAAAAAAAAACCCCACAAATACACATTTGCATAGTAATACCTGTATACATCTGTCAGTTCTAACATGAATACAGGCAAGTGTTTACCTTTCGCATGAGAACGTAATACTGGAATCGAGACGTCAGGCAATGTATAAAGTAGTACTTTGTGAATTAAGTGTATTGCTCTTAACAGAACGAATGTATTCAGTTACACAGATTCCCGAATGGAATCAAAATAACTCCTCCTCTCTAAAGTCTGTTTAAAATCGGGTGTCCGTGGAGCTAAACCGTTCGGGGTGCATAGAAAGGAAGCAGGCTTACATAATATAATCACCCCTGCTTGATTTTCCAAACATTACTCTGCACTCAGTGCACCTTGCAAATAAGTGACACTGGAACACAGATGGTGTCTCTCTCTCTGTCTCTCTCTCTCTCTCTCTCTCTCTCTCTCACATAGGTCATCACCTAGAACCCCACAAACTAATGGGGATGGAGACTGACATAAATCCACCAAGGAAAAGAGGTGGTCCAGAGGACCAAAGTAAGTGTGTGGAAATCCCCAGCCCCCCCCCCCCCCCCCAACAGAAAACACTGATTGGATATTCATCACCGGCTCGAGCGACTGACACGTACTGATTTGTACACACAGGACACCGAGCAGAGAAATGACTTGAAACTGAACGCCAGGGCTGGAGCCGCGCAGTGCGTAGTTTACCGCTTGTTCTGCAAGAGCGCCCCCTCCCGGGGAAAAGGCAGGACGCATAGCCCCTCCTTTTTCCTGCGACACGGCTGAACGTGACGAGGGCCCCGTAGCTTCACTCGACACACAGAAGACAGACCACTTTAAAACAGACTTACAAAGAGCACAAGGACGTGTAAACTTTCAATGGGGAGAAAAAAAAAAGAATACATAACTTAAGCCAACATCTGTTAAAAATTAAATATTTGTGAGGGGGTTGATATTGCACAAAGCCAGCCCTCCAGGCCAGTTTATCAATAGGAAAGCATGTTATCACCCGAGGGGAAATTCGTTTGGACCCACCCACCCAAACGTACGTCCAACAGGGTCGTCTCAGAGAGCTGCGCATCAGCCGGCTAGGGGATCATGCAGAGGTGGGATGCCGGCGTGGGAAGGGCCTCGACCTGGTCTATCTGCTCGGGCTGACGGCTAAACTCCCCCGGGTCAGCTTCCTCCGGCGCCACACGTTACGGGCAAACTGCAGGTTCCCATGATTGGCCAGCAGGGGGGCGGGCACCGCCGATGGGCCATCCAGCCCCGTCATGGGGTACTTCAGCCCGCTGGGCACCTGGGGAGGGGGCATTTCGGTTGGCATCCATTTCCAAGACAGACTGGACAAGGACCAAGAAAGCAGTTTAGTGGCAGGAAATCCCGCCGCCCTCTGTGGGAGAGACGTGCACGCTGGCACGTGCTCCATACACACACAATCCGTCAGTGTCGCCAGCATCGCGCGTACAGTCGGGTCAGGGAAACGCACAGCGACGCTGCAGGTAAGCTACAGAGGACCCAGGGCCCAGCAGCCCAAGTCCTCCTCGTTTGGTTCTCCTCGGGGGGCCGGCACCGACCTTGTGGTTCAGGTGGGAGTTGGGAAGTGGTCCAGAGCCAGGCGGCACAGCAGGAGGAGGTATCTGTAAGAAAGGGGGTGCCCTGTCTATACAGACGGCTCTGCCAGGGAGGCTCCGCGGCAAACTCACTCTGGCCTATGGAAGGCAGACAGAAAGCGAAGTGTGATCAGCCAATCATCACACACACAGGCACATGCGAACTTCTCTCAAAGAAACCACAATCCAGACAGCTAGGTTACTTACCTGAGACAGCGGGGGCATCATGGGGGGCCTGCTAAAGCTGGGCTGCTTCCTATTGGCCATTTGTAGTGCAGGGGGCAGGGCGGCTAACGTCAGCGCTTGGAAAGGAGAGGGGGTCGGAAGGGCAGGGACCACACAGGGGGCGGAGTCCGAGTCCTATCAGCCATTAAGACAAGGAAAGGGTGAGGCAGACCGTGCGACAAAGTACATAAAACCAGCAGGCTTGGCACGAGAGGCGGTGCTTACGATGTCACTTCCTGAGAGGGAGGAAACTGAAGAGGCTGACGAGTGCTGCTGGGGGCTGGACAGAGACATGGGGGAGGCGGAATCCCGTTGCGGCTCATCTGAGGGGGAGGGGGCACCCCCCTGCTCACGGAGCTGCATCAGCATCGGGCCGGCTGCGATGCAAGCGTGTCGGTCAATTTAAGAGTGCGGTAGAACAACCATGAACTGAAGACGAGCGAGGGGGAGTTCGGGATAAGTCACACAGCTATTCCATTAAGCCTTCCTCTCTCCAGATCTTTCGCGTGAAGCTCCTTCCACCCGCAACACACATTTCCTCATTATCTGTCACACCCAAGACACTTCCAACAGATCAGGCACCTTCTACAGGTTTCTAGATCATCACAGAAATACACACAGCACCGATCACCATCTCGGTTCTTCAGTCGCAGATTGGTATAAAGATTAAGGATTGAGATCGCAGTAGTCAGGTAAACGACCAGACCACCCGCCCAGTCAGACGGCAGACCTCAGTATCCCCAAACCAGAATTAACAGCGTAACCCACCGAGAGTGAGGATATGAGTATCATCCGGGGGTAAGGGACACCCGGCTGTGCGGCTATGAGACCAGGGAGTCCAGAGGACGACACTGAGAAGAATCTGATTTTCACTTTAACGGCAGGAGGACTACGTCACACCTGTAATTAGCTGCCACCCAATCAGGCAGGGTGAGGTGGGGGCGGCTCTGACCCGGTCCACTCACCAGTGACGTCGACCTGGGCCGAAAGCCGGCTGCCCCACTTGGCGGTGATCCACTCCCTGTAGTCCATCACCTCCTGGGTCACCTTGATGATGCGACCCAAAGTGCTGGAAAAAGGAAGAGAGGGTGGGTCACACGCATCCCCGGAATCGCACCGCGTCTGTGCCTGTGCGCCAGTCATGTGACCCACCTGTCGCTATCCCTGTTTGGGTACGAGCGGGCCAGGGGGGACACGGCGTGACCCAGCACGATGTAGGCATAGTCAAAGACCTGCTTCACGTGCATGGCACCGTACGAACTCCGGCCCACGTCGTTTCCTGGAGGGCCAAAGCGAGCGCATGCTTTGAGAAACTCCGGGGACCAGTGTCAAAATAGAGAGAAAGAAAAATCACAGCGAGGTACGCCGAACCTTCTGGGAAAAGCCAAAGTCGGTTTACCAGAGAGACCATTGTCAAAAAGCCAGCCGCCCGCGCCCCCCACCAACGCACCGGGTGACAGAGGGTCCTCGATGCACAGCAGGGATGGCCTGTAGCCGCTGGTCATGGATTTCATGATCTCCTCTTTTGCCACGTACGCGCCGCCATTGCGGATGCGGATGCCCGTCCGCAGGTAGTTGAAATGGCGGCCATACAGCTCGAAGAACTCGATGAGCAGGATGCCCAGGTTGACGTTGGGGTTCCGGGCGTCGATGCGCGGGTGCAGCTGGGGGAGGGGCATACAGGCACGGCCAGACGGGTGACGTCACGTTTATCAGACATCGAAGTCCTGGGAGAATGCTTAACCCCACGCCCAACTGACTTTGAATACAGCTCACATCTACAGACGTGCGAGAACAGTATACAAGGTCACGCCCAGACCTGTCTGTGAAGACCTCACCTGCAGGAAGCTAATGACCATGAGAATGAGGCTGTAGGAGCTGATGCCCCCAGTGAAAACCTCGTTTAGGTCCCTCTGGAGAAGGAACTGCTTCAGGACGAAAATCAAGTAAGGCAGCACTGTGAACCTCTAGGAGAGACAGAGAGATGGAGTGCAGTTAACGTGAGGCTGAGTGTGGCCCTTCCGACCCACTTTACGTCAGGGTTCGAGTACTTCGCTGACCGGGCCGGGGGATGCCAAGCGTGGATGTACAAAAATTTCTGCTAACACCAAGACCTGACACCCTCGTTAGCCTTCTCTGAACGGCCAAACCCACAAGTTCCTCAGGAACATTAAGCAGGCAGCGCGACAGCTGGAAAATCTCAAGAACTCCAAGTAACAACCGCTTACCGCTTCATCCGCTAAAAAGGTGGACGTTGCAAAAACACAAAAGCCAGAATTCATCGATGAAATGCGTGTTAGGTTAGAATCTTAGCCACACCCCTCTGATTACTCAGCTGGTCGCAGCTGCCTTTTATGTAAAATGTAAAGTATGCCATTCATGTGGCCAACAACTAAACAAGGACCGCCACCGCACAGAAGAGGACCGGTAGAGGGGGCCACCGGGAGGGGGCTCGAAGACGAACGCTTGGTAAACCTCCGATCTCGGATGAAGCCCAATCACCTCTGGCTGCCTGAAGGGCTCCACGTCCGAGAAGGTGACCGACTGGGTTCACGACAACGTTAAAATGATCAGGTCGGGAACAAAATAACTCACCTTCACATAATCCTTAATAAACCAGGCGGCTTTAACGCCAGTCTCCACGTTAAAACTGATGTCCACCTTGACCTCAGTCTCCTGATCGGTCAGTTTGATTATCGGCACCTGAAAGGAGAGACGCGATTACTTCGGCCCAAGGTTTCACTTACCAACTCAAACGTGTGACTGAGGGCCCACAGCAGAAGGCAGGATGAAGCTCTCATTTTGCTGCAGTTGAGACCAGGAACGTACGAGACACGAGCCGGCCGGGGGCCTGAGCTCACCGTGGCTTTGTCGAGAACTTTGATGGAGTACGGCACGGCCACGTTCCGCTTCCTCAGGGCCTGCTCCAGCTGCTGCAGGGGTGGTCTCTCCCACTTTCCAAAAACCACCAGGTCAATATCACTGAGGGAGGGGAAGAGGCACGCCGCGGGCTGGTAACGCAGTGGGAGTAAGAGACCGCACTCGCTCTCCTTTAACGACTAAAGGGCCTCCTCCGGACCACAAATGCTTTGGCGTTTAGTTACCTTGTTGGAAGATAAAGCCCTGTGCTGAAGCTCCCAAATATCTGGACCTAGAACAGCCAGAGCGTGCACCGTTAATCCAGCCCGCACACTTTATAACAGAACCAGTAGCCCCTAGTGCGGCAATGAGGCTACATCCGAGACAGGAGACATTCGAAAATCCCTTGTGTCCACCACTCTCACCTGCACTCCTTCTAAAGTATAAAAGTCACACATTCATCTCTGATCATGGGCCCAAATTCATTCAAGACATCTGGAAAAAGAGCCGATTCCATCACACGTCCACGTGAGAAAACCTCCCGTTGATACGGGCCAAGCGCAGAAAGTCTGCAGTGTTTGCTTTATAAGATCCACAACAGCGCAGCCCAGAGGTTTTAGCTGAAGGAGCAAGATGAGGTTACAGTGCCTTCCTAAGAAGGCGATTTAAGATCTGCCATAGCAGATACAATGAAGGAGTTACCAAGGGAGACTAAAGCGGGGCTTTCCAACTCACGTCAGCGGTGGGCCACAGCTCCTTAATGATCGCCTCGATCCTGCTGACCACCTCTCTACGCATGGCTGCCTCTTCTGGACGCGGCGACATGAAGTGGTAGAAGTCCACGATTTCCTCGTGAAGTCTGCATGGGGAGGACCCACGCCGCCCGCCTGTTAGATACTCAGTTGCTCAGACACTCATCACAGTAAAATGAAGCTTGCTGATTTAATACAAGTTACACCAAGAGTCACGTTCCACAAGAATATTGACTCAACTGCCACGGTAACCATTGACTACAATGTGTTGCGGGGGGGGGGGGGGAAGTACATGGACAGACAGTGAATCTGAGGAATGATTTTTGCAGATCCAGATGCTTTATTCACCTCGTAGGAACCCAAAGCTTATAAGGACTGAGTATGAAAAACACAACTTGTGGGATAAATTATAGAGCCATGATTTGGCCCAGGCCTGCAACAGTACTTGAATGGGATTTTCTGGCGCGTGTTGAAAACAGTCATACCAGTACAGTCAGATTCTGCATTCAGGATCCCAGGAGGATTAAAACGTGTCATTCAACGGACGTCGGAGTGGCATAACCGAACAAGAAGACAGACTAGTAACCAACAGGGGCGTTCAAATTTGAAACGGACAAATCTTCAGCACTGTCGTTTCTTGGGGATGGCTGTTATGCTTTCAGAAAACATCTGCCCAGTAGCCTACTAAGTTTAACACTCAAACATTTTGATAGAGTGCTGCATTCCTGATGCTGGAGAAAATTCTGTCACAAGAGCTTCCTCAGCAGACACGAGCGACCTTCACAAACACCACACAGCTACACCACACTTTCAGAGACTCCTGCCGAAGAGTACAAGGGACTCTTGACATCAACCAAATCAAAAGGAATTACGGAAACGTACATAATATAGGAAAGGGTTCCCACCAGCACCTACCTACACAAAAGGCTACTAGCTAAAATCATCACATCCAAACCCAGGACAAGCCAGCAAGCTATACCGCCTAGGACAGAAAGACCACAGAGCTGAGGTGAGGGTGGCGGGAGGTGGCCTGGGGAGACGCTTTGAAACATTTTCCACCACAGAAAAGGGTGTGGAAGTATAACCACTTCAGTGAAGGAGAATGTCAAATTAGGTATCCTTTATTAATGAGTGATGGGAAACCCTATAAGATTAAAGGACAGAGCAGGCTACTGAGTGAGGACTTCAAGTATGGCTTGGAAGATAAATAAAACAGGAAATGAGACAAGGATCAGCTACCTATTCAAGCCTCCATGTCAGGGAGGCAGCTGGAAGTGATGGGGGGGTAACTGCCATTTGGAGGCAGAGACTCGGTGGGTCATTTGCATTCCAAAGAGAGGAATCGCCTGGACTGGGGGTGTCAAGAAGCAGGTCACTCTTAGTGGAGCCCAAGAAACATACCTTTAATTTCACAGGAGCCTGACAGAGAAGGCATGGGAACCACTGCATCACCACATAAGCCTAACACTTTGCATACAATGCAAGCCTCACTCAAAGCCTAATGTTTCTGCACAACGGATGCCACAAGACTAGTGAAGCATTTAAAAGGCTTTGTTCTGATAAAGTTTAAAAGTGCAGTGGAGATCTGTGTGGAGCCCCACTTCATTCGCCTACAGCTAATATGAAGGTTAGCATTTCTCTGACAACAACATAACATCCGCAAGAAACAGACAGGCTACTGAGAAGTGATTCACGAACGCACCATTTAGCTGCTAAATTTAAAAAGAAGAAAAACCTGGTCATTTTTGGGGCACAAGCCAAAGCAAGTGCTGATGGAAGCTGAGTTTTTTAAAAAAAAAAAAAAAGTATTACCAGAAACCAGCAGAGGTAAAACCTGGACTATGCAGTTCTGCCACACCAGGTGGGGTGAGACACACCAGGTGGGGTGAGACACACCAGGTGGGGTGAGACACACCAGGTGTGTGTGTCTTCAAGAGAGATATAGCACACCTATCAGTAACACTGCCTTATTGGTCCCAGGCAGGCCTCCAGGGTCAGCAGAGTCAGAGAATGATGGTTAAACCAATGAAAAGTCTGTTTGTCACCACAGAGGGACTCAGTCTGGACGATGTTGAGCAGACACGCCCACCCTTCCGTACATTTTCCAGTTTTTCTCTCTCTGCACATTTCTAATAAAGGACTAACATCAGCGATAAAAGAGAAGCGAGCACACACGGGCCTAGCAGCCCGAAAGCATTCACCTTAGAAGAATAATCAGGCTAGACGTGGATTAGCAGAGATCGAGCCAAAGCAGAGCAGAATCAATCTTATGTAATAAGACAAATATATATGGATGACAGTGTTGAACGGTGCTATATCATTAACCTGTCTTCATGTCTGGAGAGAGCACAGAACTCCCCAGATATACACAGCTGGTCCACTGCTACAGTACCAGACCATACATATTAGGTGACCATTTGGGAATTACTGGATAACTCAGACCATTCCCTCACACGCCCAAATCCTTCGAGGCCTACAAGAATGGTGCTCAGAAGGCCGAGGATGCTCTCCAACAGGGAGCTAAGGTTGCTGAAAGGCCGTTCAGGAGGAGTCTTCCGTCGAAAAGGGACTCCAGGTTATCACTAATCACAAACCAAATCCTGCAGGCACTGGTCCAAACTAGCTCGCTGTTTCTCATTCAAAAGTCTGGCCCTTCCTCTTGCAACCACCCCACAGCTATCTTATGACTCCCAGTCTGTCACTGTGCTGCCCCCAACCCCACCTCTACAAAACCCCAACATATGAGGCCATCATTAAACAGGTCGGAAAACAGAAGATTAGGAGCACAGATGACATCAAGCCGGCTCTGCGCATTCTTCAACACAAGGACAACTCTCACACCTGTGCACCTATCTCAGTTCTGTGTTGGACACCAAACCCACCAAATGCTGATGCAAATTCAAAAGGCTCGACCCCCACGCCCCCACTGGATCCATAACTTCCTAACCAACAGTGCAGACCTTGTGGATGTGGATGACCACCAGGCTGTGTCCTGTCTGAGTCACCAACCGCTACACTTCAAAAAGCAAAGCTGTCAAACTTCTCGAGTTCGCAGATGACAGACGGGGTCAGACTTGGCACGACTCCACAACCAGGCGGCACGTGGGACAAAAACATCACATGCATAATCAAAACGGCACCAACAGTGCATGTGACGCTCTCAGAGTCAATAAACACAGAAGCAGCAGAGACACCAGGTGTTTAACATGAAGCTATCCTCCACCTCCTTGGCTCTGCATCAGCAGGACCAGGCGACTTTGTCTGCAGAGAACACCTCAACGTCAGAAATGTCCTCCTCGAGGCTGGTGACAGTCACTCATGACCCCCACCCCCCACCCCCGTGCACTCTGCTCACTTCACTAGGTCTTCCAGAAGCTTCCCTCTCACGGCTGAGTGCGTCCAGGAGCACAGGGCACCCCAACGGCCCAGAACCCGGCAAGTGCACCTTAACAAAGGCATGCATCCTGCACCACCTACCGAGTCTACATCAGCCACACACGTGCACCCCGATCGTATGCTACTGTGCCCCGTGTGTGTTGTGGCATCTCGGCAGGCTTCATGCCTGCCCCTACGTGTCTCCCAACAGCAATCCCCCGTGCATGCTGCATGCATGCATGCACTCGGCCGTCCACATCCCCCCCCCCGGCCCTGAGGCACACATGGTGCATGGTGCATGGATGCAGGGCCGGCTCACCCGTTCACCCCCGGGCTGTATCTCCTGCGTTTCCAGGGGGTGCCGGAGCCCAGGTCGCTCCAGGAGGACAGCAGGTAGTTGATGCCGTAGGTGCTCGCCCGGTTCTCGCTTCTCCTCCGGCCCGGGTGGTAGCGCCGCTGGCTGGCGTTGGCGGCCGGCTGCGGGCGCCGCTGGGCGCCGCCGAAGGGGTCCCCGGGGACGACGACTCCTCCTCCGCCGCCCTCCAGGGACGGACTCTCGGCGCCGGACTCGGCCGAGGACGAGGAGGACAGGGAGCCGGCCTTCGGCAGCCGCCTGGGCTTGGCCGCGCAGTCCAGCGCCGGGGAGTTGACACACAGGGGGCGCTGCTGCTGCTGGCAGTGCGCCTGGAGGAAGTGATGGAGCTGGCGGCTGGAGACGGCCCTCACGTCCTGGGAGCTCTCCCATACCTGCATCCATAAGGTGGTCGCGGGTCCCTTCTGCTCCGGCTGAATCCACGCGACCCTCGGATCCATTCAGCCGCTCGGTGATCTATTAGTTAGCCTTGATTTTTCTCCTTTAAAAAAAAAAAGGAAACCCACACGTCTTTAACCGGGATTAAAATATATATGTTTTTATAAATAAACCAAGTGCCTGTTTTTAAAAAAAAAAAAAAAAAAAAAAAAAATTATAATGATAAAGCCCACGGCAGTAGTCTGGGGGGAAGGGGGGCGGGGAGACACCGCTAGCTTCTCGCTAGCTAGCCAGCTAGCTAAAACTGCCCAACGGCTCGGAGATCCAATATGGCGGCCGCGCTCGAACCCAGGGGCGTGCTGCGCATGCGCCCCCCCTCCCCGCTTTTGAATCGCCGTCCGCACGCGCCTCCCGCCCTTTAAATGCGAAACAGACGACGCGGCGCCTCATTGGTCAATGTAAGCCGAAGCGCGTGTGTATTAATAAAGCGCAGCAGCTCGTGCTCAGTCGCGTGTGCATGTGCATGTGCCAGCATTGACCTTTACTTTAAAGAATTCATACAAGAGAGGTACCGTTTCCAGAAACATGACTGCTCTTTGTGAGAGTGTACTTTAACATTTTGTAAAGGGTGGAGATTAAGCTTAGTGAGGATACTAACATAATGAATGACCCTCCCCCAAGTGCGAGCATCATGCACAGCTTTCAGCTTTGAGTATCCCTGAAGAAGGCTCTGAAAGCAGTTTAAAATCAAATTGCTTGCTCCAGTGGCTGACGAATCACAGACCTGGAAGGATGCAGAATTCTCCAATTAGGCACAGAATCAATGATGTTTTTTTTTCACTGCCACCAGTTTTGCACGGGTTATCCTGTGTCGGATATGTGGAGTTTTGCAAGCAGGAAATGCTTTCCATATTTCATATTTCAGTCACTTATCATGGTCAAGGTCATAGGTGGGGGGAGGTGGGGGGCTTCCTGTGGACAAAACCCAGACAAGGTCCATTGGAGGGTGAATGCATGCAGTAACTCAAGACATACAGTTTGGGCAATATGGAGGTGTAGATTAGTTTAAAAGCATGAGGCAGCAAGCTGCCCTTTAACAATGTGTGATTTTCCGAGTAAGGGTGGCATGGCTGCACTCCATATGAAAGATCTTTCCAATAATTCCTTGAGTGTAAAAGTGAACAATATTGACTGAACGCATACAGATTTCTCAATTATGCAGTTTCTGTTTTTTAAGATTAATTACATATAGTTTAATCTGGAATGAGGCACCTTTTAAGACAAAATGTAAGCTCCATTGTAGGTCAAAACTGAATTCCATGAAAAATGGTTATTTTGTACACTGACAATCACTCGTGCATTTAAAGGATACTGCTTGACACGATTCTTGAGTTGGGCAGAAGCTAGGTTTGCCGATACATCTCACTTGCTCTAAGTCTGGTGATTGTAGATTTTGCAATCAGGAAACGCCTACGTTTTTAATAACAATTAACCTTTGGTTTCCTGGTTTTGCTTTGTGTGTTTAACATTTCTCTAATGTCATGTTACGAGTGTAATCCAATTATTTCAATCCAGTTTATAATCCTCAGTTTCCCATGAATGCTTAATACTATAAAAAGATGTGATCGAGATGATGGTAAACGCAAAATGTGTGAAACTCTGGTCCAGAAATCTCAAATGGAGGACCTGGGACCAAGTCCAGATTAATCTAAATTTGAATTAAAATAGCTAGCGTTAAGATCCCAGATTAGTTACCGTGCTCTTACGAATGAAATGCAGATTAAAATCCATCCACCTTTCAACTACTTCTTCAGTACAGGATTTCATCAATCATATTGAAGTTGCATTTTGTTTTTCTTTCAATACGTCTGCAAGGCGTGCTGTCATGCCGTCTCCGTCTGAAAAGGAGTGCAGACAATAACCAGCTGGAAAAAGGATAAAACCATCCAGCTATTAGACAACTATCAGTTGTCCAATACACTCAACAAATTCTTTTGTAGCTTTGAAAAGCCACATTCATACTCCACACAGCTGCCACCATCACACCGGCCTCCTTCACACCCGCAGCTCACTTCCCCTGCGTCCACCCACCTTCCTGTTAGAATCGACGAGAGCGATGCAAACAAGATCTTCGGGAGACAGAAAACAAGGAAAGCTGCTGGTCCGGATTCTGTCGCCCCGGTCACTCCGAAGCACTGCACAGATCAACCGTCACCCCTCTTCACTGATATCTCCAACCAATCACCGGATCTCTGTGTTGTTCTGGCCTGTTTCAAATCATCTACAGTAATACCTGTTCCAAAGAAACCCAGAGTTCCAACTTTTTTTGGAATGTGTTGGGGGCCTGAAATGCAGGAATGGATGTGTATTAACAAATGAAACGAAGCTGACCAGACAAAATATGAAATATCTTGGGTTCACACTGTCTGCAATGAAATAGAAGTCAATGTAAATTTAAGAATGACTGTTTTTTTTTATTGCATTTTCCATATCGTCCCAACTTTTGCTGATTTGGGATTGTACTTCCTCTATACAAATATATTTTGCACTCTCGCCCACTCTGCATACATACACAAACTCTTGTGTGTGTGTGTGTGTGTGTGTGTGTTTATACCACTCTTGCACATACAGATTTGACATCGCTGCTACTTAATTTGTACCATATATGAGCCCTTTAAATTATTATATAGTGTATACAGCTTAGTTTATAAGAATGTAGTACAAACATATAATTATATCATTATTATTACCTAATATTTAATAATCTAGTTTTTATTTTTCTGTATATACTTTATGCTAAATGTTGAATGTTCTTTTGTAATGTCTTTGTAAAAGCACCACCAAGGCGAATTCCTTGTTCGGATACATACTTCGGTAATAAAAAGGTTTTTAATTCTGATGTGTAGACAGATGTCAGATTATAACAGTTCATTCCCCTTTACCATCTCGAACTGCATTCTGTGCCTGGAAATTACAGGTACAAACATTTGAACTCTCCTTTAATGGGTATATTTACACTTTTTGGTAAGGTTTTAAAAGAAAAGAAGACCTTTTTTCATAATTCATCAAACAGGTAGAATATTATCTAATCTGACAAAACTGGCATTTTACGAGTTAAAACGAGCATCACTTTCATCCAGTCCCCAAAAAGATGAAAGATGTATTTTGGCCTGAATTTGCAGCATTGGGTATTCGAGCGTGAGACGAGGCAGTGCCGCGATGATGACCTGAGTGAATGGGATGCAGAAATACTGCTGATGAGGTCTCCGGGCACGTGATTTAATCCGACTAAGACACAGCCGACGTCCTCCAGTCCGCATGTTGGAAACAGGCAGGTGGCGAGCTGTGGTGGGCACGTCGGGTTAATAGCCTCACGTAGACTGGGGGGGGGGGTCCTGTACACCCAGGTCACTACACCTCTACCCGGGGGGGAGGGGTCTTTCTTATTCTACTCCATGAATCTCGCCTCACCTCCCTCCGTCGGGAGATCCAAATATAAAAATCGAAACCACTTTTCCCATTTCCAAATATTTATAACGTATGAGAAACCTATAACATGAAAGCAAAGAGAAAAGGCGGCACAGATGAGGGATGCTGCTACAATCTCAGGGGACATACCCATCCTGTTGAGCAATCCTGATGTTAACGTGTCAAAGTAATAGATTTTTGTAAATGTTTTACACAGCCAAAGATTTACCATCGATAATCCATCCAGTGGAACTTTCACTTGGAAGAAAAAACAAGTTCCCAGGTAAACGTTTTTATTTCTGTGCTTTAGTGTCAAATTATGACAAAAACTGCATATACACCTACAGACATTACACACGTAATACAAAAAATTTCAGGAAAACCATTCAGATGAACATAATGGTGGAAAATATAATGATGTCTAATGCTGCCTTTAAGCAGCCAAACTGTGTGAACTGACTACGTTACCTCGTTACTCAAGTTGATAAAAACACCCCTGGGTTATATCATGTTAATATGGTACAGACATCAGTACAAAAATGGGACTAAAGCCTTTCTGCCTTTTGGGTAATCTTCAAATTTTTCAAGGTACCACCTGGAAAGAAGAGGAGAGAGCCCATTAACGGTCACGGGGTCCACCATTTAAATAAATACACTGCCCCTGCCAACCATCCTGCAAGTGAAATCCAATTACCCAAATATCCGATATTGCTTCCAATGAGTATTAATAATTCAAAGAATTATAGATGGAAGAGTCACTTGATAATGCTTTAATATAATATGATATTAATCCAAATCAGATAAAAAAAAATTAAACATAAAGCATAAACAAAAATAACCTTTACAGCTCAAATCAATTATGCTGATCTTGTACAGAAATTTAAATGTTATAAATTCTGTACACCACAGCATCAGAATGGATTTTCTGAAAGCTTAGCTGGTTTAGGGCTAAAGCAGGCGTACATCAGGTCATACAGGAGTAGACACGGAATGTCACCCTGAACTGGTAATGAACTCCAGTTTGGTGAACGGGTTCGAATTTGAAATCTGACCCAAGACACACTCAATCATATTGAACAATTCCTGCATTTTGTACATTTCATAGATAAATGAAAAATCAAATTATCAATTGGGTATTATGTTATAAGAACCATAATAAGGATGATTTCTTTAGATGTCAGTCACCAAAATGAGACCGCAGAGTTATTTGGTAATAACTAAGCTCCTCTATAGAATGAATTTTCAGTTATACAAAGAACAGCACTGAAAATAAAAAATTCCTTTGAGGCTCGATGGGATGAATTCTGCTCCAATGAACGCATCTTACACCTTCTACAAGTTTGATTTCTGTTTGTGACGTGGAATAAAACCGTACTTCCAGGTCTAAATTTTAGACCCAACACAGATTCCAAAGAAGATTTTGCATCTGTTAGGTTTCTTCTCTAATTCAAACTATAATTCTAATCAGGTTAGATGATGCATCCGACAATCCAGTGCATCAGACGTGACTCACACCTCGAATCCACCCCGTAAACAAGCCGAGACCAGAGCCGAGGGATGTGGTCGGCTCTAGCGTCACCTGCATCTCGGTATCCCTTTGAGAGCTGAGCAGGTGTGCTGTGCCTACGGGTGACCCTTACCTGTGGTGGGCCACAGCTCTCCTGGAGAGGACAACGAGTGTAAAGATGGAGAACGCCAAGCTATGAACCGAATGGGCAGCCAAAGCGAATCCAGCCCACTCCAAGATCTCGCCCAAAAAGTTGGCCCCCGACACATAATTAAAGAGTCCACCTACAGGAAAGGCAAACACTCTGGTTACCCCCCACCCCAACCACCACCAAAGACCTGCGGCTCATGCGTGGGGGGGGCAGCGTATGTCAGACGCACGGCTTCGTCATGCGTGTCACATACAGCTTTACCTTTACACAGACGTGCTGGATCACATGACCTCCTACAAAGCTCAGTAAAGTCAGCTGACATTTTCTGGGAAGCTCCAGTGACATCCATTTACCTCAGGCTCTTTTTAAAAGATCTCCATCATCTCTTCATAACCTAACTCCAGCCATCATGGACCTTCTTGAACACATCCCACTCTTCACAGCACTGCCACACATTATTCTGCAAGCTTCTCATACATCTTCCAACCAATTTTACTGATCAGCGATCCGGGGAATGTACCATTATCCATTCACCCCCCCTTCTAACCACATATACTGATCAGGGACCCGGGGAATGTACCATTATCCATTCACCCCCTTTCTACCCACTTACCCTGGTGAAGATTAGGGAAAAAAAAAAAAACATAATGTACATTAATGTTAATTACATTATTGTTAAAATATTCTCCTAAACACCAACTCTATTACATGCTTTCACTCCTGTCCTCCTACAGAGTACACTGTCAATCGGGCATAATGACACACTGCAAGGGATTCCATCTATACAGCGTTACTGCAATACCATGGTAGGGGTGAGTCTACGGTATATCTGAAGGATCATAGCAGGCCTCACTTACAACAGCGATGAAGGCACTGCTAACAACCTCAGCCAATGTAATCACAGAGTTAACAGACAGAAACACGGCGAAGTTTCTGAAGTGGCAGCATTCTGCAGGAAGACTGTCATGGCTCAGAAGATGCAGGCGGATACTTAGGATGATCGGGAAGGAAGTCTACCAGTGTGGTGGTGTCAGGTCCTGAAGCTGCTGAAATCCAGGCCAAACAGGAATAGGTGTCCAAACAAATGCCTGCTTGCCAGATAGGCCATCGGGCAGATTCTATCAGCTACATGCTTACGTTACTGTATCTCAATACATGGTCTTTGTTAGGAAATGAGGTCTAGGTCCTAAAAATATTTAAGACAAGGCCTCAGACAGAACCGAGTGCTTCTATATTATAGTGATTAAGATTTTTTTTAACGTTCCTTTGAATTCCTGCCAGATGAACACATCAGATGACTGTAAAGGGAAGTTCAAGGATACGGAAGATAGAAATATTTCTGCTTGTGTATGACTGTCATATCTGTTGGCTGACACACTTAAAAGAACAAAGATCTCAGACACACTCATTTACTTGAGCTCTATAGCCTTGGATTGTCTGAATTCACACACGTAAATACGGACAGAACACACAAACTCTACGCAGGTAAAGAAAAGCCAATAATCCTAAACGTGGACGCCAACAACAATCGCCAAGGCAACCGGCAGACAACCTGCAGTGTGGAGTATCAGGAATAACCCTGAGCTTCAGTGTAGGATGAGCACACCCACCGACCCATAAGGCATTAAATAAACACACTCACCAAGTCGAGCTGTCATCCATTCACTTCACTTCATTCAAAAAATGAGCCTCCAAATCTCAGGTCAGGTGGGATCATCAGGTGCCGTCAATCATTGCCGGGTTTAAACGAGCTACCAATGACAACGATTCCTATGACTGACAGCACGCTGCAGTCCCGCCCATGACTCGTCATAGGTCAGCGCCCTACTCAGGGCAAGCCGTGCGTTAGTTTAAGTTCTGATAAGTAGTGTGAGTCTTTCCCGCAGCATGATTCAGTCACAAGTGTTTGTAGGAAGACAATCTGTTCACCTATGGTAAAAACGCACACAACCATAGAACTAAAGAATGCAGAAATCACATACCAGTTGGTATCTTGTAGCCAGTCTCTCCGGGTTTGCGGAGATTTCTGAGAATATGATCGGAGTGTAGGTTTATCAGAAATCCCAGCAGCCACAACATGGATCCTGCAAAGCCAAGCGCTTAGCCACAGTGCATGGCAGAACTTTAAGACACTGTCATGCGTATTATGTTTAAAACCAGATGCCAAGTAAAAAGTGACCATCTTGTGAATCAGAAAATCTTAGAAATACGACAGTGCTTTGGAGCCTCGTAATTCATCTTTTCATGGGAAATAAGAAGCATACAATTTTTTTTTATCGCGCCGTGTGTTAAGTGTGTTACACATTTGTGGTCTGGACATTGGATACTAAACTGCCAGGCAAATACGCTATCCTACATGAGCAAAAATGAACAGTCTTTTGACCATCTGCTCCAACGTGCTGAGGAAAGCCTTCTCACGTTGCCTTACTTACGGTTGCATTGATGTGCTCCAGACCGCATTTACAGCATTAGCAAATCCCACTACCCCTTTCACTAGACCTGATGGGTCTTATGGGAGTTTATGACTGAGCTCGGCAAGCCTTTAGATTTTAAAGCAGCCGGTCTGACGTCGAGCTACACGAGCTGCAGATACGGGCCCACGTACCTGAGATGAAGATGGGATGTGTAACCCAGTCTGCAGGGTATTCAGCATAGCGGCTCAGGTATCTGCCTTGGAGATACCCATTGTACACGCAGAAAACAAAGGCGAGGACAAAGGACACGAAGGGGGTGCCTTTCCCCCCTCGAATTAAAAACGGATAAATGAAACACCTGTAGACAGAAGTAAGACAGCACAAAGTCATACACCTTCACATTGCCTCGCAATTTCAATTTGAATGATGAACAGTAATCAACTTGAGCTCTTGTATCTGCGTTCATTCAGCTCCTATAGATATCAAAATGAATCCATTAGGGAGCGTAGTGGTGAAATGGCCTTGGCGAAGCACCAGCTGAACCGCTAGTGTTATACTCACCTCTGTGCGTAGTGGCAAAGGTACATGATGAGAAGCAAGCGGTTGGGGAGCTGGGACACCTTGGAGGAGGCCGTGAGGAGCACCAAGCCGAGAGGGACCAGGAAAGCCGGCAGCTCCTGGAGGAACCACGCCAGCCTGGCGCTGATGGGGGTGCCGAACCTTCTGTTGGAGTACCTGCCATAGGGGAGATCCTGGAAGAGCAGTGTGAAGAAAGTCAGGGCTGCCATGATGAGCATCATGTAGGACATGAGGTCGAGGAGAGGCAGCTCCTCCACTGCGGGTACACCCATCACCACAGACCCTAGAGAGGCGGGCAGGGGCAACGACCCAACAGCCAGCGTCACTACGGACACAACTACAGACACCACTGACGACGCACGTCGGTGATCAGACCGAGAGGTGGCGCATCATCCAGCACATGGTTCACTGGATCAATAAGTAAAAAAAAATAACAACAGATGCGGAAAATTAAGCAGGGGCTTCGGGGGAAACGAACCACAGCGCCCCTCATATACCAATGCAAGGTCAGACAGGGCAAGTAGGATAACAAGCCAGGTTGTTAGAATATCTAAGGAATTAAAACATTTGTGTGCATGACACAGTAAACTGGATTCAGGAAAAAAGAAAAGAAAAAACCTTTAGTTTGTCTTCGTATAAAATAAATTGTAGCCTTGCTTTAGACGTCTACATAAGCGCCTGCTCGAAAAGAAAAAAAATTGACCGTAAAAATAGAGCTGTCCGTAAACTGGTCAGAATCTTTGCATGCTTTAAATGCGGTTTAAGCTGACTACATAACGGTTCAGTCGTGCGTGCCGTGTTCATCAGTTTATTCGAATTCGGTTCAGGCAGCGAGATAGTCACCCCGCGGGGGGGCTTTTCCCGAAGGACCCCGAGCTGTGCGTGTGAGTGTGTGTCCGCCACGTGGGTTGTGGCGCCGCGGGCTGGTGGTGGATGCCGAGCGGCGGACTTGCGGCTGTAATCCGCTGCTTCAGTACGGCTCGCATCGCGAAAGCACGCCGTCCTCCGGATATGGGCAAGAGGAGCCGAAATCGACAGAGAAGCCAGCGGGACGGCCATGGGAAGAGCGGGGGACGAGACGGAGACGGTGCGGTACGTTTTACACGCTGGCCGACCTGTGCGGGAGTGGAGCTGCTGTGCGTCCAGAGGGTCGGCTGAGGCGCGTCTGAGTCAGGCCTTGGCTCTCCTGTGCTCTCTTATGTGTGTGTCTTTTTTATTATTATTCCTTTGTGATGTTCAGCAGCTGTCTTTTAAAGTCCCGGGGGGGGGGAGGGTCCAGATGTGCACCCTGAACAGATGTGCACCCTGAACAGATGTTGTGCCTCTTCAGGGCTGGGGCGCCGGCTACTCGGAGATCGTCAAGGAGAACCAGCTCTTCGAGAGCTACTACCAGGAGCAGAGGGTCGTTCCCGAGGGGGAGTTCCAGCAGTTCATGGACACCATGCGGGACCCCCTTCCAGCCACCATCAGAATAACAGGCTATAAGAGGTGAGGAGCCAGCTACCTTATAAGCTCTTGAATGATCTTGCTTTTCTTTCTGTTTTAATGTCTTTCTTCCCTTTAGGTTGATGACAGGATGGTACCCAGCTCTCCTGTCACGTCACGTCATGTCATATTGACCTTCCCCCGGAGTGTTAACCCCGTCTGCTGTTGGCCTGTTGTATTGTAATGCTCTTGTGTTTGACGACAGGGAACCGACGACGCCGGGACGCCGCCTGGCGTCCCGTAACCCCAGTGCCGCCGCCTGATGGTTTACTGCTTGATGCCTGGGCTGCGTCGTCGTGGATGTTTGGGGTGACGTGTGTGTGGAGGCTGAAGCAAATCACTTGTGACTTGCGTCTGACACCTGTCCCTTCCCTTTTAAGCCACGCTAAGGAGATCCTTCACTGCTTAAAGGAGAAGTACTTCAAAGAGATTCAGGACCTAGAGATTGACGGGCAGAAGATGGAGGCCCCCCAGCCCCTAAGCTGGTGAGAGAGAGGGTGCCAGTGAAAGCCTTGAAGCTGGCAGCAGCGTCTGAGGGGGCGCCAGAGATGAGGGCAGAGCCGTGACTTTACTCTCTCGCGTGGAACCTTCAGGTACCCGGACGAGCTGGCGTGGCACACCAACATGAGCAGGAAAATCATCCGCAAGTCGCCGCTTCTGGAGAAGTTCCACCAGTTCCTTGTTAGTGAAACGGAATCTGTAAGTATTCTCAGTATCGTTCTCTCTAATACACTTCTAGATAGATCGGCGAGTTCTTAAATGTAGTGCGCATCTCATCATTTTGTAAGATGGCCGTCCGGGAGTCGGTGGCGATGGTGATGGTTTGCGGAGTTCAGCATTGGGTCCGTGTTCGTTTCACGTTGGGCTGAAGGCGCACTTGTATGCAGTGATGATTTAATCTTTCACCCAGGGTAACATCAGCCGGCAGGAGGCTGTCAGCATGATTCCGCCCCTGCTCCTGAAAATCGAGCCTCACCATAAGGTAACGGGCAGCAGGGACTGGCCTGGGGACGCCGTACATCTCTGACGGCCATGTTGACGTCGCTCTGTTTCTAGGGGTCCTTCGTCCTGTTCCTAAAATTAAGTGGGGCAGGCTTGGTGCGGGTTCCTGGGGAGAGGGATTAGTCAGAATGTATCTAAAAACTATGAAAAGCAGTTAAATGCAGGATCCTGTCCGCTCCCCTGACGCCAGGGGCCGGGCCGGGGCTCAGTGTGTGGCTGACGTGCGCTGCGATGTCCTGCAGATCCTGGACATGTGTGCGGCCCCTGGCTCCAAGACGGCACAGCTGATCGAGATGCTGCATTCGGACATGGACGTCCCCTTCCCCGGTAACGTGTCCCGGCGGTTGGCCGCCTCCACTCCGAGGCGTTTTGCCGTCTATGGCTCTGGTGGTTCCCGTGTTTGGCACAGCAGCCCAAAGCCTTCGTGTTCTTCCTCGCGTAGAGGGATTTGTCATCGCCAATGACGTGGACAACAAGCGCTGCTACCTGCTGGTGCACCAGGCCAAGCGGCTGAACAGCCCCTGTGTGATGGTGATCAACCACGACGCCTCCAGCATCCCACGCTTCCAGGTGGACTGCGGTGGCAAGAAGGACGTCCTCTTCTACGATCGGATTCTCTGCGACGTTCCATGCAGGTGAGGGCCCCGGGATGAGCTTTGTTGGGAAACCCGGGACCCCCGTGCCCTCGGTTGTCTTTGGGCACGGAGAGTTTCTGCTTTTGACCCCCTGTGTCTTCGAGAATGAGGCTCATACAGGGTGATGCTCATGTTTTATAAGTCTGACTGTTGCACCTTTTGTCAGATGGCCTCTGATTGTGGAAGGCTTTTGGGAAGTTGGGGTAATATGCAGCACCTTTTGTTGATATGACTACCTATGTGCAGAATTTAAGAGGGAAAGGTCATCGCCCAGTGTGAGCTGAGCCTTTCCGCATGCTTGGAGTGCCATGGCTGGCCGGGTCGGGCCGGACCAGGTCGCTCGCTCCGTGTCCTGAGTTTGAATCTGTGCAAAACGGGACTGGGGACAAACCCACCGTTAGGACTGAGAGAAGTGGTTGTTTTTATTGTAAATCTTTCTTTTCACCTGCAGCGGTGATGGAACAATGAGGAAGAACATCGACGTGTGGAAGAAGTGGACAACAAGCAACAGCCTGCAGCTTCACGGGTGAGCGATGCCCAGGGAGGGTGGGACATGTTTCTCTGGCCAATCAGAGCTGAGGGGTTGTCACACATTCCCAGTGGCCTGAGGTCCCTGTGTCCTGCTATTGGTTAATGCTGGGCTGCTACTTTCGGTATTTTGAAGAAGGCCTGGCAATGCTCCAGGCTTTAATCCAATTCCCCCCCTACTGCTTGGTGTTTCACCGAACAGCTTCAGGGACGATGATGTGCCAGGGTTCTGATCCCAGACACTTGTCGTTCCACAGCTTCACGGTTAGGGGTTTGATCTGTTTTCCGTCTGAAGCAGAAATCCCAGTATCAGATGCATTTCTTCTCTGCATCCTTCCACACGTACAGACACGTGGTTTTAAAACCGGAACGGCTCTGGATGGAAGCTGGCTCTGCCTGCTTTTGGTTTTGCTGGTGATTTTGACTGTATCGGCCAGGCTGCAGCTCCGCATAGCAGTCCGTGGTGTGGAACAGCTGGCCATCGGTGGCAGAATGGTGTACTCCACCTGCTCCCTGAACCCCATCGAGGACGAGGCTGTCATCGCCGCCCTGCTGGAAAAGAGTGAAGGTGGGCCTTTTAGCTGGAGCACAAAGCCTAGATGAGCCCTGCAGTGTCTCCTCCTACCCTAACATGTATTTGTTAACGGCCCATTCACGGGAAATGTCTTCCGAAAACGTCTCGTGTTCTTTTAAGGGCTGATGTGCAAGACTAACCCAGTGTCCCTTGAACTATACTAATGCTGTGTCTTTTTGTTTGGTAGAGAGAACCTACCAATTTAAGGCAAGTCACATGACCTAGCTACAAACCCAGAGGTCATGTGACAGTCATGTGACATGCCCATTTCCTGTAATGAACTGCAAACAGACCAGTGTCCAATGGATAGGAATCAGAGGGTTCAATTTCAGGCCGTGTCTCTTTCTCACGGACAGCTTTCAGGAGCTGGCAGAGTAATGAAGGTGTTTCATGCGTGTTGTCCAGTCTTGCGTTACAACGTCGATGGAAATGTTTCTGTGGATAGGGGGAATACCATGTTTTTGTCCATCAGCGGTCCTCTATTTCCGTGCCTGGGGGTCTTATCCACACTGACGTGTACGACGGACATCTGGCATCTGATTCGGGTTAACTAGTCAACAACAGATGATCTGAATCCACTGATGGCATGGCTGGGTCATGTGATTATGCGAGCTGAAGGAAGGAGAGCTGCTGTGTGGGTGTGGTATGTACAGACTTGGCCACTGCTGAGTTTCTTCTCCCTCCTCCTCCTCCCAGGTGCCTTAGAGCTTGCGGACACTTCTGCCGACCTTCCAGGGTTGAAGTGGATGCCCGGAGTAACATCGTGGAAGGTGAGTCTTCCCGCTCCTTCCTCTATTATGTGATCTCTTGCACGCCCTCTCTCACTCCGCCGTCACGCGTCTCCCGGGTCTGCGAGCTGACAAACCGCCACGTTATCCGCGGGGCCTGTGGGAGGTCGTCATGGTAGCCGTGGCCCCTCTTTGCAGCTGATGACTAAAACGGGGGAGTGGTACGCCAGCTGGTCGGAGGTGCCGTCCAGCCGACACACCCAGATCCGGCCCACGATGTTCCCACCCACAGAGCCGGAGAAGCTCAAGGAGATGAAGCTTGAGAGATGGTACGGTCAGATTTTTTTTTTTCCTGTCTCTCTTACAGGAATCCATTCCATGTTGGTGCCTCGTAATTTCAGTATTTTACCTCTGCTTTCTATAAAAGGGTTTAAATTACTGCCATGAGCAGGCGAGGTGTTTCACTCAACAACAAGGCCACCAGATGGCAGTAGTGCTCTCTAAAGTGCGACATCACGACACGATTCCCGGCCTTGTCCCGGCCGTATCGCACGTGGCGATCGTGTCACGGTGTGTAATCCAGTCGTGCAAACTGTGCGTGGTTCGTCGTCACGGTAACGTTTGACTCTACAGAGCAGCGCTGATCCGTCAACAGCTTGCACGGGTTACCGTTTCATCCACGCAGAGCTTTGTCTGTTCGGTGATCTGTCTCTTTAAAAATGCAGTGCGGTTTGGTGATGTCACTGCCAGGCTTCTGGCTGTGTGTGCGCCTTTAACGGTGTGCGAGGCCCTTGTTGGCTTTGACGTGCCATCCAGGGTCTTCAGGCTTCCTTCAGCGCCCCGCCTGTCCGCTGTGCCTGAGCCCTGCTGTGATTTTTCCAGCATGAGGATCCTGCCTCACCATCAGGACACGGGCGGTTTCTTCGTGGCCGTCCTGGTGAAGAAAGCCCCCATGCCATGGAACCGTCGTTTCCCCAAGGTACCATCCGGCGTGGACCCCATCTTTCATGTGCTTGAATGCCCCCTCCCCCCAGATCACAATATAGTGACTAAGCCCCTCTGGGATTGGCTGCCCGGTGTGGTGCTGGTACCTTCCTATTGGTTGTGGAGTGGGATCGTGACAACCTCCTTTGTGGTTGTTAATATGCTTTTCATGCCCGCCCCTCAGGTCCGTCATAAAGAGACTGATGCGGCTCCTTCTGGCGGCCCGCTGCCTGCTTCCCACCCCCCAGCCGAGGAGCAGGCTGTCAACGAGCCTGCTGCAGACGGAGGAACAGCGGCAGAGACCCAGCCTGGGGACCTGGACCCGGATGGGCGCCCCCTGGAGGCCGCAGAGGGGAAGGACAGAGTGTGCGGGTGCGAGATGTTCTCAGAGACTTGGGGGGGCAACCCGAGTGGTCTTTCTCAAGGTGTCTGATTTGTTAACCAGTAAAATGCAGCGACGTGTTAAAACTTTAAATGTCATTTCCTGAGTGCAATGCATCGCCATCGTAGACAAAACTGCCAACGTGGAGGACCGCTGTTCCCTCGGCCAGCTGGAAGCCGGCTTGGGCACTGCAGTCGCATTTGTTAATGGGCCTGTGAAGGGATCATCCAGACTTGTCTTACACACGAGTCGTGACCTAGACGAGTGCGTTTGAGAGTTTCTTCTCAGGAGCTCGCTGTCTGCAGTTCTCTATGGAACGTTGCAGTTGCTTGTCCAAGGAAAAGGACTTTGAACACCGAGAGTCGCTGCTACGTTCGCTTTAGCTGTAAGCAGTGACACTAATGGCTGATGAAGGTGACTGACGAGCCTGTGTCCCCGCCGGGTCACTCTTCGGATGTGAAGTGTGAATCCGCTGACACAAAACTGTTTCCAGGCCCCCGCCGTCAAAGAAGATGAAGCTGTTTGGCTTCAAGGAAGACCCCTTCGTGTTCCTGTCTGAGGATGACCCGGTCTTCCCCCCCATCCAGTGAGTTGCTCACGGCTGAGAAGCCCCAGTGCACTATGGGTAGTCAGAAGGATTGTGGTGTTGACCAGCGAGCTTTTTTTTTTCCTTGTTTTTTTCCTGACGTAGTCTGTAACATCCTGACCCTCTCAGGCTTGTCTGTGTCTCCTGTCCTCGAGATGATGGGTCTTTCAGGCGGGGCTGCTCTCTCAGCTCTTAAAGGGCCGGTGCCTCATTTCCTGTTCCCCAGGTCCTTCTACAACCTGTCCCCCACGTTCCCCAAGCTCAACGTGCTCACCAGGACCCACGAGGGCAAGAAAAGGCACCTGTACATGGTGTCAAAGGAGCTGCGCAATGTACTGCTAAACAACAGTGAGCGAATGAAGGTGAGGGTGGGTGAAATCTATCAGGCCAGCAGGGGGCGTCGTGCTCCCTGGTGCACTTCTGCGTCAGGCACTTGGCGTGGCAGATTGGCGGTTTGCCACGTAGGCGCTGTGTGGGACACCTGTTCAGATGGCGGAAATCCCGCTTGGCAAGTGGATGGCCAAATCTGGTATGCCAGACAAGCTGTAGAGTATTCCTGCTGCATTGTCCAGGTGATTAACACTGGTGTGAAGGTGTGGTCCCGCAACAACGACGGCGAGGAGTTCGGCTGTGCCTTCAGGTTGGCCCAGGAGGTATGGGACCTTCTTTTTCACAGCACTGCACTCTGTGTGGTTTAATTTTCCAGCTTGAGGAGAACTTCTGAGGTACGTTAACGTACTGTTCGTCTGATGGCTCTCAGGGCATCTACACGCTGTCCCCCTACATCGGCGCCAGAGTGGTGGACATCAGCGTGGAAGACATCAAGGTCCTGCTGACCCAGGAGAACCCCTTCCTCAGCAAGCTGGAGAATGATGCACAAATTCAGGCCAAGAAGCTAAGTCAGTCCATCACCGTTCTGCTCCTGAGAAGGAAAAGACATAGGAGGGGCGGGCGTGCTCTCCCATTGGCTGGCCGCGTGCTCTCCCATTGGCTGGCCGTGTGCTCTCCCATTGGCCTGGTCCCATGATTAAATGGGAATCCCTAATGTAAAATTTCTTCACTTAAGCAGTGCAGGCATGAATGTTCCTCTAATGACACAGCTGTGACCGTTAGTGGATGGAAATATCACTATCACACTTAGCAGTAACCCGATTAAGAACGTGGAACAGTGCTCACTTTAAGGTGGTTTTTATTCTTCTGTGTGTTTCATGGCTGTGTGTGTAATCCAGATCCTCCCTCCCTTCCTTCACAGCCATGGGCAGCATCGTCCTGAGGTACCAGCCTGATGGGCAGTGAGTATTTCCCTCTCTGTCTGTATATAACAGCCCCCCCCAGTGTTCTACAGGGTGGGGTAGTGTTGCGGCTGGTTAGGAAACTCTCAGTCTGGAGGGTGGTCCTCAGTTCAACGTGTGGTTAAGGTCTGGTTTATCACCTTCCTGAAGCGGAATGTCTGAACCATCTGTCAGTTATGTAGAAAGCTTTCCCTTCTACTGATGGACAGTGAAGCACCCCATCCCCTGAGGACCCCCAGGCTGTCGTGTGTGTGTGTGTGTATTGTATATTATACACACACACTGCACTGCCCGGGTGGAAGTCTCGGGTTCATAGAGACTTCAGTTTTATTATTAAGCAAAGCTTGTGAGGTGACCTTATTAATGTTTACATGTATGATCAGAGAAACATGAGGTCTCAGCCATCTGTTTAGCGTGAATACAATTCCAAGGTTTCATGTCACACCCTACCACACTTCTTTTGGGGGGGGGAACAGCGCGATGGACTTTGATGTCCGTGTACTGGCTGGCTGTGTAAGAACGGAGGCATTGCGTTCTGTCCCATGTACAGTATAGTCAGCCCATCGCAGAATGCGTACGGCGGGTTTCTGTACCGCCGCGCTCCATATGGCCGGCTCTGCCCACACTTGGAGGTGAACTGTACATCTGCCCAGAATTGTGGCTTGTGGCTGGTATGGTTTCTCTGAGGGTGGGGAGTGCGGACCATCCTCCAGAATCATAAATATTTTGTTGTGCTCTTGGTCCGTTTGGAGCCGGGTTCTCCCCGTGCTCCTGAATAGTCGGTGGGTGTTAATCTTACCCGCGTGTCGCTTTTAGCTGATTTGGCTGCCCTCACCCCACAGGAATCCCAGCACTCCCCAGTGTCCCATCGAGCTGTGCGGCTGGCGAGGGAAGACGTCCATCCGGGCCTTCGTGCCGAAGAATGAGCGTCTGCACTACCTACGGATGGTGGGCTTGGAGGTGTTCTTGGGCAAACAGGGCAAGGGGGGCCGGCCTGGGGGCAGTGGCGGGGAAAGCACTGCCCCCCTTGCTGAGGAGGCGACGAAGAGGGAGGAGGAGGAGGAGGAGGGGGGTGAGGGCAAGGTGGTGGATAGGGTCTCAGACGCAGAACACGGTGGCCCACGTGACGACAGGATCTCCGGGGACCTGGAGGAAACCATGAATTCTTGAAGTGACCCTGATTGGAGCAGAGCTTCGAGGGGGGGGGGTTGGGCCTGTGCCATGAGCCGCCAATTGGTAGCTTTATTGCACCAGATGGCCAGAGGGACTTGTGGGGAAGTGACCCTTGGATACTGGACAAGGTGGGTTATGCCGTCACGGTCCAGTAGGTAGAGGTGAGCTAAGGCCACAGCTCGTGAACCAAATGTGTTTTAACTTCAGTTATCCTGGCTGTCCTCCGTGATGGAGGGTTTTTAGTTTTTAAACACTCTGCTCGTTAAGCTAACGACCATCTCCACTTCGTTATGACTCAGAGGGAAGCTTAAAGAGCCGCCAGTCCTGGAGACGCTTTGCCCTGCCAGCCCCCCGTTCAGGATCTGGTGGGCTTCCGGGCTGCTCTCTCTGGTTTTGTTTCTTACGTTTTCTTCACAATATATTTGTAATTTGAGCCTTTTATTTTTAAAATGTCAAAGTCTGTGGCCAGGTTTACTCATTTGTTGATCAGTATACAAATGTTCTACTAAAAACATTGCCAATAAAAATGAAGTTTACTTTCCCCGTGTTGCTGGTTTGGATTTCACGGTTGTGCTTTCAGAACCTGTACGAGCTGTCCCCCATGAAAACGGTGCGGAATGCCCTCTTGGACGGGCTTTCCGTATCGGCGACCGCAGAGCGCTCGACCCAAACTCATGACTCATTGCAGTTTGATCACGTCGACAGGGAAGCCAGAGCGATGATCCAGAGATAGCCTTTTATGCTCATGGGGAGGAACGGCTCAGGAGATGCCAGGCTCCCCTGGCGGGGTTTAATTAGCACCTGACTGAGATGAAAAGGCGGCATTGAGTTTTGATCATTAGACCAGGAGCTCCACCTGGGCCCTGAATCTGGTGGATGTAACATCTCAGAAATGGCTGGCCTCCGGAGACTGTAACACAGTATGGCAGGAGTGGCCAGGTGGTCACCGGAGAGGTAAGGTCCAGAACGGTGCGAGCCAGGGGTGGGAGCGATTGCAAGAGAAGTGCTTGAACCTGGGTGGGGGCACGATTCGTATAGAAGAGCTGTCCCTTGGCCACCTGTGCATTGCAGGGTGGTGGTCTGGAGGTAAGAAGGTAGAGTGAGTGGCATATCTGAACACCTTCAAGGAGAATGGTCAGAATGTTGAAAGATAAGGGGGAGACCACATTCTATAAAGACATCCTCTACAGGCCGTTGTGTGTCTGATCTGCCACGAGGCAGGTGTACCTTATAAGTATATTCAGAAGCCACCTTCTAACCCATAACTTGTTCATGAAAAATGTTCACGTGTAAATAACCCTCATCTTCTTAACGTGCACCTTCACTGGCTGAGCTGTTTCCTTAGCTGATGGGTTATTCAGGGTCATGTACAAGACATCCACTGTTTGGCTTCTCTGCGATCGATTTTCCTTTGTGCTTAATCCCCTAAGGCTGTGCTGATTTTATCAGTAATAAACCAACATCAGCCTTTCTCTTACTGGCTCCTCCTGTTTGATTTGGCTGGCTTATTTTATAAAATGCATACAGGCCACACCAGGAAATGGTAAAGCCATGCTATATGGATTTGCTCTCTGCACTCCTGGGTTTTTTTTGGGCTGGTGCCTTACTGCCTGTCAGCAGGTAAAAACTCAGGTTAAAGTTGTTCCCAGCTCGAACGAATGAATTTTGGCTTGAGGCGTGGCCGTTTCGAACACGTGTGTTTTGGTCTACACGCCTTATTCTGTTACGTAGGCTAATGGAGACCTGAGCTGCCACTTTTCTGAGCAGAATCCTCTACTTCAGAAATGTCTCTTTCCTGTACTCTGTGGGTGACTGTGGTCCTTGCTTGTTTGTTTGTTTGCTTGTTTGTTTGTGAAGGCTTCGTCATGGTCAGCACTGATGGCCAGTCTGGCCCATCCACCGAGACCTGTCTACCCGTCTTTCCTTCAATGAAGCTCTCCTTAAACTCCATCAAA
>JAACJT020000038.1:4409105-4422074 GCA_009936485.2 Gymnarchus niloticus
ATGGCCAGTCTGGCCCATCCACCGAGACCTGTCTACCCGTCTTTCCTTCAATGAAGCTCTCCTTAAACTCCATCAAACCTTCATCTTTTCGGCCATTGAGCTGAATCCTTAATCACCGTGGCACCTCAGCAGGAGCAGAAAAATAAGGAGGCAAATGATCAATGAACCGCCATAGAGAATATTTCCAGTATTATCAGTACATTTATGGTGCTTTCTCAGCTGAAACACCTACCTGCTACTGACTCAAGCCTCTTCAAGGTCATTTCTCCAATCCCATCGGTCGGGAAGGAGGAGCGGGTTTTGCTGACTCAGAAATGCAGCGAAGCAGATCGCTCGGGGAGAACCGATTTTCAGCATCGAGCTGAATGATTTCAGGCCGAAGCCTAGCCTGCTCTCGGGTCTCTGTGCCGTGTGCACCAAGGGCTCTGGGTAAATTCCACAGGGTTCACGATCGCTGGACTTTATTTGGCAGCTGCCTGCAGGTGTTGCTTAGTAACAAAGAAAGGGATGCATACCTCTGAACACCACTGTGTTCTATCCCGACACCAGCGTTCTGTCTTTATCTCGCTGAGCGTCACAGCTTTGGAGCCATGTGGGCGATTGGTTTAAACCTTGTTTTTAATTGTTTTAGCTGAATTACCCTGAAAATACATGTGCTAGGAGTGGCAGACTAATGTATGATTCTCCATTAGAAGTGTCTTGGTGGGCGGGGCTTGTATTCCCCTCGTACAGATTAAATCATCACTTAAAGTTTGTTATTTTTGTTAATTTACCCTCTCCATGTTCTGTATCTCCACCCACCTACTACTGTCTTTTGTACATTGTTTCCATGTGTGTGGTTTTTTCACTTGATAATTTACTTGGGTGTACTGTAAGTAGTTTAGATGCCTACATGTTGAGTTTGCGTGTTCCCTCCGTGTTACATGTGTTTTCTCCAGGTTAGGTGAATTGGCACCTCTAGATTATTCTTAGCGGGCTTTTGCACTCGAGAATGCGTGTTGCCTGGGATTTGCTCCAGCATCCTCCCCGATCCCGCACTGCAGAAACAGTTCGATAATGGCCGGGTGGGATTTTAATTTAATTGACTCACGTGTCTGTTGAGACATTCAGATGTGGGGTCTTAGGTGGGAAGCTATGATCGTCATGTGACATTGAGGTGGTCTCTCAATTTGCTGCTTCTACGAGCTATTTGAAAGGCCCTTCGAAAGCTCCAGCTCAACGGCGAGCCCTCAATGAAACGTCATCAGTTCTGTCCTACCAACCCAGTCAACTGCTCCAGCGAGCCCACAACCACAAGTGAATCACCACAAACGAGGCTTTCGTCTTGGAACTTGTTTGGCTGTTGGACATTACTCAGCTGCTGTCTGGGGTCACCTCTCCACATGTGAGGTGGAAGAGTGAGAGGCTTCCTCCAAACCGTGTTTGGGGAGCGACAGGGACCCACGCAGGCTCTGATCTTCATCTCCTGCCACTTTCTGCATGACTTAACTCTGTGAGGTCACCAGTCAGCAGTATGTCTGGCTACCTTGATCTCTTGCATTACAATACGAACACAAGGCTCAACACAGTTCCTTGCTCTCCAGAGTAAATATTTCTGTTCTGAGTCAAATTGCATCTGTCTGTTGCTGGAGCCAAGCACGGCCACTAAAGGGGTTCTTTTTCCCTACATCCTCCTCTCTGCCTTAAACCTGTACTGAGAGCTTTAACTAGCATGCCATCTGCTGGCCTCATTCATGTAGCCTGCCATGTGGTCCCACATTGCTCCCTTACAGGCACTCCTGATGCTGCCTGCTGAGGCTTCGTTTGCCTTTACAAAATTCTCTGAACTGTCTAAAAATATGTTTCCCACATGTGCTGTGCTATAAAGTATTTATAGCCATCTGAATTCTGCTCTCCTGGCATTGACGAGACGGCTGTCGAATATTAACGCGTATCGACTTGAAGACAACGGCAGTGTGGCCCCGACCCCTGCCCTTCGAGTGCAGTGCGGGCTCTTACGTGATCCGCCTGCCCACCGGCTGTCTTTACACATCACGTCCTTCGCTCCTTCGTTGGCCATTACCGAGCTAACGCCGTGCTTCTCCGTTTGGAGGCCTTATTGATAAGGTGGTTTTAAACATTTTTATATTATACTGCCATGTCCACCGGGCAGTTAAAAAAAATACTGTACAGTGCCACGTTTAATAAGAGGAGAGGTTGTTTTAATTTTAGCGTGTTTGTTTGTGTCTCGTGCTTGAGGCGAGAGACGACTGGGAAAAAAGGCGGTAAGGCGGAGAGACGACAGCTTACAGGGAGGGTGCGAGCCGTACAATGTGACATGTCAGGCTGCATCAATTATTAACTCCTCCCGTTTCGTCGTTCACTCGTGCCTGGCTTCGGGCTGGCTTCATTTATTATTGAGCATTCGTGTCCACGCAGTGGGAGATGCACCTGCTCGTGAGAGTGAATTCCGGAGAGGCGTTTATCCTGTTGTTTTTCACCCCACTTAATTTCCTTCACCTTCGATGGCCGGCCTCCATGCCGCACATACAGGGCTGGATTCATCTTCAGTGTCAGCAACCTTGAAGCTTTAGTCACCCATTTGAGGAAGGGGGTAGACACCGAAAAGAGAAGGGTGATGCTATTTAGATGTAAATCCCACTGGTGTTCATTCTCACCCCATCCTGTTTTCTTCAGTTTTCTTATGGCTTTCCATGTCTTTGTCTTTGTTGTTAAGCTGAATATTCTTTTTCGAAATGTTGTATAGTGGGCTGCACTCTTAATTTGGCCCAGTCGGATGATTAATTTTCCTTCCCTTTTGGTTTTGTGCTTCACTGAGGACACGTCTTTTCCCCATTCACAGACTTGCTAGACGTTTTCTGTCCAATTTAACTGGGAACACAACGGTCACCCTGTGCTTATGCAGCCTTTAACAGGGCAGACTAGTTCCTGCTAAAGTTTCACTTCTGGCACACTGCTGAAAAGACACAACTTGACCATGAGCAGTCTAAGGGCTGCTTTGAGATGTTCCTTTATGTGACGTCGTGGTGCCATTCAGACCGAGCCGTGTGTGTGTGTGCGTGTGTGGAGGTTCTTGACAGGGACAGCTTTCATTCACATCCCCCTAATCCTCTTTGATCTTTCTGCTGCAGTCTCCCTCACCTCCTCCGCTCGGTATGCTTGCATTCACGACGGTCCTGTGTCACCGCCAGCTCGTAGCCGTGTCAGCCTGATACGGAGACGGGGAGCCTAGTCATTTCCTATTCGGGCCTTTGTGTACGTCACCTTTCATGTTAAATACAGGTAATGCGGCGTTTCTCGGAGCAGATCGGTTCTTCGGTATGTTAGGATGGGCAGAAAGAAGTGGCTGGAGACATCGATCTGTGGCGGAGGCTGCCAGGAAGAGATCGGATAGCTTTAGTGGAAAGACTCACAGCAGTGAGTTCACCACAGAGCGTCTTACATAAATAGGACAATACGTACACCACCACCCCCTCCAGGCATAGTGTTAATTCCATTGGGTGATGTATTTTAAAGTGTATTATATTTCAGCCAATCAAATCTCATGGATTCTGCTCCTGTGTGGCTCTTGCTGCTCTGCTGAGGAAACAGGACAGGTTTAGTGGTGAGTCCCGTTCCGGCCCTTTAATGTTTAATCAGGTTCTATTCTCCAGTTGGTCCTGGCCTCGGAATCTCACGCTTGACTTAAAACGTGCCTTTTCTGGTACGTTGGCTAGCATCTAAAAGCTTGAGAAGCCCGCACTGTGTGATGCTCACGTGCTCTGCCTGTGTCACGTGGATTCCCCCAGAGTGCTCCGCTCACAGCCCCGAAAGATGCGCTGTCCCGGGACGGGCTCCAGGTACCTGCTGACCCTGTACTGTATGAGCTGTCACAAGACGGATGTGTGGAAAGTTAGCCGGTTTATTCTCATCAGCAGCTACGACTCGTTTTGATAACTAATATTCACACCTTGCTGCTCCTGTACATGCAGCTGACTAAAATGACACAACAATCACACAAATGTACCAGTTTTATACCCGAGGTTAAAACACGGTACGTCGATCCGGTCGAGGATGTCAGGAATCTCTGTCGTTATTCCCGTTTTGGCGTCTGTGTGTTTGGAGGCGACAAAGAGCAGCTCGCACGAAAAACTAGGCGGGTAAATAAATGCCAAAAGCAGGGTTTCTCTGCAGGGTTCGAAACATTTAGGCCTTTATTGCACACCGCTGTTTAGTTTCTGCTCGGCCCAGTGGCCCGTGACTGTGTGAGGCTTTTCTCCGCTCTCCTCCTGATGGACCCGTCCATCGAGGCTCCATTCAGCTTACGTTTCCTTACCGTTTCACGTGGCAAAGCCTGTGACATGCTTCAGTTCACCTTTAATTTTGCAAACTACGAATAAATTAAAACACATTCATTTATAACACAACGTGACACTTTAGGACGTCAAACGGAATGAAGACAAAGAAAGGAGAGTAACAGAAGAAGAAAATTCATTTTTTTTCCTGTTTTTTTTGTTTTTTTTTTGAAAAACATGAGCTAACGAGCTAACGAGCTAACAATCACATGCAGCTATAGGATAGCAGAATCATCACACGTGTTCTGGACAGTTATTTCTCTTAGTGTATTTTTTTTTTTTTTTTTGTTTTTCCCGGCAAACTATCATTCTAAAGTCTATCACAAAAGTATGCTCCTAAACCAGCAAACAGCCACTGTTTACTCACTGTAATTCTTCATGTCAAAGCTAAGGTCCTTGTAGTAAAAAAAAATTTAAAAAAAAAAGCACAACCATTTTGGTGACCTCTGCCCGCGTGATCCTTCAGAACGGTTTAGATACCAGATGCTGTCAGATGCATACATAACATATTTGGCCTTATGAATATTATAATACAATATGCCATTTTACAAGTATGTCCATGCAACTGCAGACCACAGATAATTCTTTTTTCCTCAAGGCTTCTTTTGTTGCGGTTGGTTAAAAGCTGAGAATTCCCACCCCCTCCACCCCCTAGCTCACGTTATTGGATATAGCGTATGTCAATCTGGCTGAGCTCATCTCCAGACACATAAGGAGCTTGGGGTCCTGCTCAACGGCAACCCAGTAAACGGGAGTGAAGGTGAGACACTGGGGGGGTGGGGGGGTGGACAATTAAACAGACATGCTAGGAAGGTTAAATTAAAGCGGGGGCCACTCAAAAGAGACAAGGGCCACATTTCGGCTGCCCAGGCAGACATCAAAAGCGACAGAGAAGACACGGATGAATTCAGGCTCTGAGAGGAAATTCCCCGCCCGACTCCAGGCAGCTGATCCTCTTTACCCCTTCACATGTGAAGGGCCGCTGTTGGGAATGTCTCCGGCTCCCATAACTACGCCACGCTCCACCTCAGATTACAGCCACAACTGAGCACGACGGCGATGGCGTCGTCTGCGAGGAAGCCGGGAGGCCAAACATAACCCAGACACGGAGGATACGAGACGGCGGAAGTCTGCACAAGAGTCCATTTCTCCAGAAAAGTCACCAGCCGTCAGGCAGGGCCAAGCGATCCTCCTTAGGATCAATCGCTGGAGATCTGTCAGAGATTTCGTAATCATAGACGACCCTTAGCAACACCGAATCTACAGGTATGAAAGGGTACTTACACCGTGACAGGTTTTTATGTGTTTGCCCACAGATTGTACCGTGTTAAGGGGGTCATGGATGTGGGCAACGCACACGTGAAAACGTGTCCAGCACACCATCCTGAATTCCATCCCACAATTCACTTTGCCATCTGGTATCTAAATAATCAGAATTCATGGGTTCTCTTCTCTGAAACATCTGATGATGTCAACAGAAACTCGCGGCTCATTATTACAGTTGTATTTCAGTTTTTTTTTTTTTTTTGTGATTTTTTTTTTAATCACTACAGGACCTCAGCATAAGCGACGTTTTCCCATTGGAAATCAAAGACCATGTACACAGCACAGTGATGTCTAAATTTAGCCGAAAATGAGGGAGGGCAAGAGAGTGAGAGAAAGGAGAGATAGAGAGAACGAAGGAGAGAGAGAGAGCACAGCTCCACATAAATTACAATCTTCAAGTTGCATTGAACTGTGAAAAACAGCACAGCAGAAGGGAAAACCTCAAAGGTACCGCCCACCTATTAAATATTAACGGTGTCATTTCCATGTAAATGAGAGGGCCAGCGGTGGATGGAAAGTGTGATGCTATTCAGTGCAGTGCGCTGTCTGCATGGGAGGGTGGAGGGCAAGCACACACACACACACACACACCGTCACCCAATGACGGTGTGGCTCAGCTGCAAGGTGGAAAGGACTGTGCTGGGGAAGGGGATCTTGACATCAGCATGGCTATCGCTTTCCACGGCGGTGGGAGGGGTGGTCAGATCCAGTTTTAAAATACAATCCACTAAAGGTGATATGTATCTGTAAACACACCTGCTTATGAATAAGTTAAATGTCAACCAAGTTCTCCATGGCATTGCGATGAATGTACTCAAAAGAATGGGACAGAAGGTGAGCTGTTTCAAGGGTGGGATGCTAGCTTTCGTTATTTTTTTTCTTTTTTTTTAATTTTTGAACAAAAAGTTTGGCGGGGAGGGTGGGGTCACGTCCTCAGCCGTCAGACACGGGCGGGGACACCCAGCCGTACTTCTCGTGGGTCTTCACTAAGCTCTTGAAGGTTGCCTCGGCTTCCTTGCGACTGAAGGCCTTCTTGGACTTCCCTGCTTTCCTGCAGATTCGGCCCTGAATGGGGGAAGAAGGGACGAGGAGACAGGTCAGGTGTCGCCTTCGGCCGCTCAGTGCTGTCAGCGTGCTCTGAAGAAGACCGCTCTCACGCTGAAGTATGCTGTCCGGCAGCATAACTACACATGCCTACACCGTACGGTCGACCCCGCATAGCCGTCTATCTTTAACCCCCCTCCTGCCACCCCGTGTTCATTTCTAGCACAGCATCATAAAGGGAACTCCAAAAACAGGCAAATTCAGCAATTATGCAACCAAGAATTGTCATGGGTGAGAGAGGGAGAAGAGAAGGCATGTTACGAGGCCAAAGGTATCTACTGGGAGCAATTACACCAAGGCGGCTGGACGCTGGGGAAACGAGGCGAATTGTTCCTCGGGTCTTTAAAGAGACGTGAGCATAACAACGTGGTGAAGTTCACTCAAAGGGGAGCCGGAGAAGCCGAGCGAAGGAAGCATGCTAATCTTTTGTAACGCTCCTCTTAGACACGACCAGCTCCTTTTAAACAAATACGATTAATCTGATGGCTTACCAAGACATGGCCATGGACTAATATGGTGCTTTCTGGATTTTTAACAGGAGTTATTATACTTTAGTGTCCTTTAAAGTGATGAGACCCTGGCAGGCATGGAAAATTCCATCTGACACATAAAAGACGACTGTCCATCCTACTCCTTACGTTTTCTTATCATTGTTTTGTGAACAGCGCCATGCAAAACTGAAAATGACCCCCCCCCCCCAGCACCTATGCGTCCACGGTCACCGACGGTGATCTAGAAACCACGAGCGTCTTGAAAATCAAACGTCGTCGTCTGTCATCGAGGCGATCGAGGCGCAACACAGCAGGCCGATGAGAAGGGTTTCCGTGGGAACAAGCTGACCTCCGTAACCATCACGGACGCACAGAGACGCCGGTGGTCACCTCAGTCTGAGTTAAAGGGTAACAGGCTCTCAAGGAACCAGACAGGTGTTTAGTTGAACGGAGCTGCCTTCTAAATGCATTGTAAGCTCATGCTGCAGTGACACCTACAAAGAGAGCTGTTTTTTTTCTTATGGCCCAGTTATCGAGAAGCACAGCTACGGTGTCCCCCTGGTGACATGTCACATGCAGAAGAAATGTGCTGTGGAAATCCCATAAATCCAGTCTGGATCATTAATAATGAAAGACACTCACTTCCCCCCAAGAGAGGGAGCCCTTACACAGTTCTGCCATTTGAAGTGGACCACTTGACAACGTTACCCCGATCCTGGAGGCCCTGTGCAGGCCTCATGTTAGTGCATGATCTCACGGTAAAGCTGAGATATGGCTTGTCACAGCTATGATTAATCTTAGTCAGAAAATGTTACAGTTCAACGTCACGCGGCTAGGGGAAGGCTTGCTCAAGAGCGAGGCCACGACTCATGAGATCTCTTCAATTTATGGGGCCCGTTACCCATTACCTGAAAGCCAATCAATCCCCAGCATTAGACATTGGACTGCATTAATCATTGGCATGGATGATTCTGATGGATTTCAACCCGGCTGGCTTCCACAGCAGGATATTAATGGCTCCTCCCTCGTCCCACTAGATAATTTGACTTTATTTGGTACTAAATAAAAAATGGCCCCAAATGCTGCAAAACAATAACAAATGAAAACAATATTCTTGCCGAAAACGTTTAAGCAGCATTTAACTTTGCATTAATGATGATATTTGTCGGAGCCCCCACAGGAGATATGTTACAGCCAGTCTACCACTTTCCTTCAAACTATGATGGAAACATTTATTTTCTCCACCAGTGGGTATGAATGCCAAAGGACTTGGGTTGTTCCAGTGTGAATGCAACGGGGACAAAAATAGTCCACCGTTGCCCCGGGTCATGTCGAGGCAGGCTGCAGTTTAATGGGCCAGAGAATACAGGGATTGCTCAAGTTGCTGCAGAGAAGGTCTGGCTTGCATTTCAAAGGCCGTGACTCTCCACATGAGAAGATGCCTGAGATTTTTTTCAATTCAATTCTATTTATTTAGCGCCTTTTTACAAAGAGCACTGTCACAAAGCACTTCACATAGTCCTGGGCCCATGGTCCCCAGAGAGTAAGACAGAGGTGATAGTGACAAGCAAAAACTTCCTCTAGAGGAAGAAACCTTGAGAGGAACCAGACTCAAGGGGGAGGCCCATCCTCCTCAGGGCAGGACAAGTTCATTAGCACAACAACAATGATGTCGAACAGTCAGATGGACAGCAGCGTATTGGAGGAGGCAATTAGGTGATCTGCTCGGTGACTCAGTGTCACCGGCTATTTGTCTAGCTGCCCTGCTTATCTGCTGCAGAGGCAGCAAAGCGTGGATTCTTAACAAACCTATCCTGGCCCAGACGTAGTTTCCAGTACTACTGTACTTCTGCCAAGCCAGAGCAGATCCTCTGCAGTGGTGTTATTTAAGCTCTCAGAAGCGAGAAGGAAATCAAGACTGGGAATCAAATGGATTTTACAGCTGAAATTTTGCTCTAGATAATAAGGTAGAAGCATATTCAAGGAGAATACAGCTGTTCTGTGAGTACTTCCACCCAACATAGCTTCACCCATTTCTACAGCTGGATATTAATGGACTTAATCGAGATTCACTCAAGTGGTCCTACTGGGGCCTGAACTCCCAGCCACCAAGCTGCTTACTGTCCTACTTACATGAAGCATCGAAGATAAAAAATCGATGTCCGACACCATGCAAATAGCAGCGGCCCTCAGATGAAGAGGAGCGATAGGAAATGGATCTGCATTTCGGTAAGATACCGATGTAAAGCAACAGAAAGACCTCACAATGACAAATGCATCGCTATTTCATTAAAATCCTTAGCGACAATACACGATGGCCATACGTGAACTTGTACACTGCTGACCAACTTACACGACATTTATGAACATACTACATCTACACTTCTGATTCCCCCTTCCCCACCCAAAGAGCAGAAAGCCCCTGCAGGGGTTCCATTAATCTGCGGCAGGAAGCTCTCTAGCCACCTTTACCAGGTTCTAATCCAGGCACAAGAAGCTAATCAACTCTAAAGAACTTCTGTAGATCCCTGCACCACCCAACTGGATGGTGTCAGACACAGTGTCTATCTCATATAAATAATCAAAGAGTAGGATCATTCACCAGATACCATATTCAGAATCATCCTGCTCTGATACCATAGTATCATTCACTAGATACCATCTTCAGAATCACTAGATACCATCTTCCGAATCATCCTGCTCTGGTACCTTAGTATCATTTGTTAGCTGTCACCTTTAAAATCATGGTGGTTTCTTTCCAGAGGATCCACAAATAGGCAACATATTTCAATAAAGCCTTAACAAGAAGCTATTTTTAAGAGCACAGAAGACTGCAATTGGTCTCAGTCAAAAGGCCTACAGAAAACACTTCAGATTTTCAGAAATCACTGGTCACCACTTATCAGCATACCCATCAGGAAACTGTAGAGCGATTCTCATGACTGGGGACATTTAATTGCTTACCAAGCATCAGACAATCCACTGAATTGAGAGATCTGTTTTCTCTCTGAATATCATAGTGCCTATCCCAGCGGGGATATAATCTGTTAACAAAAGGCCACAATGTATATTTTCTACGCATTCTTCATGTTAATAAAGATACTTTTCTTTCTCTAATGGTGTCTCAAAGATGACACTAGCGCCTTCATGTCAGGGTAGTCGACACCTATGTGTTTATAAGGAAATAATTACTACATGAGGATTCTTGCTTCTTACGAGGCGTCATGGGCTTTGTGCCTTGATCTGACTGACATATTATTGTGATTGTCATGGCAACGGTGATGTGGAGAACGTAAGGCAAATGTAGACACCTAGTCCCCGGAGATCCGATAAGCCGCAGGGGTGACCTACGTGTATCAGAGGGTAAGGCCACTCAATAAACTTATTTGAAGCACATGGAGGTAAGGGTAACATAGCATTACAGATAAGCTGTTGGTCTTCAGGCCGGCTCAGTAGTTTACAAATAAGTGAGCCAGAACAGCATACATTCAAACGTCTGGAGCCCTAACTTTGAAAATACATTATTAAAATGGAGGAGTCTGGTTGGAAGTCGCTCTTCTGTGAATGGTGACCTGGAGTAACGGCAGGACCTACATTACTGCAGAGAGTTGCAGTAGGTCTAATGTGCAAAACCCAGCAACGCGGTCTAAGCAAATTTGAAAAGAAACGTCATAACTGTCAGCTGCGAAAAAAAGATACGATTGCAATGAATATACCAACAAGCTACGTAAAACTGCGAATCGATGAGTTTTGTTTCTCAAGTTTTCTTTTTTTTTATGTCTCACACCATTCAAGAAAAGTGAGATTTTTTTTTGTCATTTCGGATGTGAAACATCTAATTTAGAACTACCTTTCAGATTTACACAGATACGATGACGAGATAGATGTACATTTATCTTATGTTTACACACGCAGGATGCATATGACATGAAGGTATCTACATGAAAGCTGCATCTTTCTCGTGAATTACAGAACCGTCTAGCGAGAAGCTGGCCTTGGTCAGCCCTGGCATCCTTCCATGGAAAGACGCTCACCTGTCCCTTGACAAGGCTGGCTGCGAACTGCCTCATCACCGCCTCTACCGTGTAGGCGCTGGACCATCCTCGGGGTGTCAACAGTTCCATGCAGATGGCTCCGCCATCCAGGACGTAGCCGTTCTCCAGCCTGGGCGTGAGGACGCGCATGAAAGGCGGCGAGAACGGGAAGTTGTCGGGGAAGGAGACGTTGAGCAGGATGTACTCGGTGTTGGTCTCCTTCATGTCCTGCCAGAGGGCGGAATCCTTGTCCACCTGGTGCAGCTTGACGTTCCAGTCGTAGAGGTTGTCGTCGGCCAGTTCCACCGTTATGAAGTTGTCCCCCAGCCTTTTGATCTCCTGCAGCTCCTTCATCAGTCTCCTGGTCCGCACCTGGGTGCAGTGCTGCCTGTGTGGGGCCAGCGCTGGTAAGGAGGTCCCGGAGCCCTTACCACCTGCCAGCGGCTTCTCCTTCACGTCCTTCCCCTGCTTCCCAGACGGCGCGTCTTTGCCGGGCTGCTTGGCTTTTATCTCGGGAGTGTTGAGGATGTTGCTCTCGCTGCTGCTGTGGCAGTGCTTGATGTTGCTCTTCTGGTTCCCCTTGGTGCCCTTGAGGGACGCCTGGTGATGCTTCGGGTCCTCCGTGTCCCGGTCGTGCAGGCGAATGAGACCGATTTTCCGCAGCAGCGTGGCCATTGCTGGCGACCCCCTGGCTTGGCGGTGTGATGATGATGATGATGATGATGAAGAGGAGGAGGAGGAGGAGGACGCCGGAGTCTCTCAGCCTACTGCAGCCCCAGAAGAGCGCCGGTGGGCAATTGCATGAGGGCGTCTAGGACGTCAAGACGAGAACACAAAAGCCATTAGACTTGGGGGGGGGGCACAAACGCACGACCACCGGAGCGACTGTTCATGCAGGAGCCCGGCGTGGAAGCGTGAAATGCGGCCGATTCTCCGTGCCGCAGTTCTGACAGCCCAGAGCCGCTCTGCTGTCTGCGCTCCCGTTTATTATTATATTATTATCTTATTATACCGCCGCGCGCCTTTGCAGCTTTCAGCCTTTAAATTGAACACTCCTGACAGATTATTATTATTCTGGGTGTTTTTTTTTTTTTTTTCCTTTTCCTCCTGGTAAATCACGTCTCCGTCCAGCGGGATCAACAGTTTTATTATATCAGTCATAGGGTGCGTCGTCCTGCTCCTTATCTTTATATCCCCTAGCCGTATATCCAGGCGCGCGGGAGATGGACGGTAAATAAACGGAAATAATAAGGATGATAAAACGCGAGGAGACGTTAGAGAAGGGGGCCCGACGGCGTCGGCGAGCGTCGAATCCCGCAGAGAGCCGGCGGTCCGGAGGCGCGGAGATGCGGCGGTTCGGACGGTGCGAGCGCCAGCACTGCGCCGATCTGATAATCCTTAGTGGGGCCAGCACACGAATGGAGAGAGGCGACCTGGGCAGAATGAATAAAGAGAGAGGGGGAGAGACACACACACACACACACACACACACAGAGACACACACACAGAGACACGCGCACACACGCGCACAGGCGCGCGCGCACACACAGCATAACGTGGGCTGCTTTTACACGGATCAGCTGTCGAATATATTATATTATATTATATTATATTATATTATATTATATTATATGAACCCTTTGGCGAATTCATTTGAACTTGTACTGCCACACTGGCTTA
>JAACJT020000038.1:4422174-4440418 GCA_009936485.2 Gymnarchus niloticus
CGGTGTGTGTGATTTCTACGGGATCACTGTCCAAGCTGCTGTAATGAATAGTTAAACTGTATGACTGGAGTTCAGCCGGTGCCTGTACAGAAAAATTAGTTAGGAAACTTTCAGGTCTGGAACCAGGAACCAGGAACCTGTGACATAAAGTACAAAGGGGCGGGACGAACAGTACGAACACATAGTTTAGCAACCACTGTTAGCATCTCAGGTCACTGGCTAAAATCTTAAAGTTTGATCTGAATTTTTGACCATGTCTTTGAACTGGGTAAAGATCCTGAATTGTCTTTGGATTAGGGACGGCAAGATACTGCATTTTACTGAAAACACGACCTTAATATCAGCCGATGCCAATCCGACAGTATTTTTGTTTCCACTTAACTTTCAAGCTGGAAATTTGAATGCCGTATGAAATATAGCCATCAAAAATACTCAAAATGTCAAACAAATACTCGAATTTCCTGAAAAAATAATGTTGAAGCAAAGTGACACTTTGACAGCAGAATGCCATTAGCTTGCCCGTGTGCTGTTTTGGATTACAACTTCATTTTTTCCACTAATCGATCTGGTGTTTTGGGGCAGAATATCAGATTGACACATCAGTTTGTGAAAATGTTCCGTGAACGCTCCGAGTGATGCGTGGAAGCAGAAGACCTGCCTGAGACCCAGTCTGCCAGCCCATGCCACACGTTTGGGGTCCTTTTCTGTCGCACCGGACCTAATTCCCCGCTCACCCCCAGGAGATGTGGCTCCATGCTAACCAAAGATGGCTTAATGCAGACATTTTCTTATGGGTTGTTGTTTCCGCCATTACAGGAAAGCGATCACTGGTTCGGTATCAAAATTACATTCTGGTCCAGAAACGAAGGAGGTTTTGTTTCGATGAGTCACATTTGCATGGATGGTTGATTGTGTACGAGGTTCCCTACACTGATAATGTCATTTTCAGTAATACATTGTAATTTTACCACCACTGAAGCTGGCTGGCAGCTCATCACACTGCTTCTATCTGCCCGGCACAGCATTGCCCCTGAGACTGTCTTAACCATACGTATCTCAGCAAAATTATTCTGCCTCCAGTGTTTTGGTAAGAGCATCACACTGGGCTGGGGGTGACAGGGAAGAGTGTGTGGTTTCACTTCTGACGTCAGGGTGTTCTCTTTCACCCTGTCTGGTATGAGCAGATTGTGTTCTTGAGATGATTTCTGGGTATCCAACCAACTTGCAGATGATTCTTATTTTGAGGATTGTTCCCATCATTAGCTGGGTTACAGGAAACCTGTAACGGATTATAAGGGTCCTTAAATGTATTTGGCTGACTTCTCAGATTGTCTCTTGTTATATACACAAATCAAAAACTAGTTATATTTATGGGAATCTTGCACAAGCCAGAAGTCTCTGAGACATCACGAGAATCTGTGTAAACTGAAATTTTAGACAACACGTTGTTGTCATTTTGGCAGTTCAGTTTTTGCTCCAGGCAGTCCCGGGACACCCGGTGGGAAGGGTATCCCCTTCAACTTGCTGGGGAATATCTGGGCATCCGTCAGAGGCAGCTGGAATCGGTGGCTGTTAAGAGAGAGGTCAGATCTGATGTCTCACCAGGAAAAGTGGTGTAAAGATGGTAAAGATGACAAAAAAATCAGCACTTAGCAGCTGAAGGGTGGCATGTTTTGTAAGGTGGTGTTTTTCTTCACAGATGTCTGGCCTGGATTGAAGCTGCCATTGCTCTATGCACCACTCTCCGAATGAAACATCATCTTTGGGGATTTAAGTCTCCAAACTCCCTTAGATTTCCTTTGCAAAATATGTGAATTGCTCAGCAGCACCATGCAGGGCAACGCCGGATCTCCTCAGCTCACGGTTGTCGTTTGGCGCCGTTCCAGCCGCAGTGCCGGGAGCCTCCCATGCCACCTGAACCTGCCCCCTCAGACAGTGAGAGCTCTGACCCGGAAGTGGAAGTCCAGCCCCTTCTGTGCCTGATGGATGGCCCCTCTTTCCTTCTTCATAGCCCTAACGTGTGGGTCATCTCAGAGCACCATTTCTTTCCAACTAACCCCCCCAACTTCTTATTATTTGTTAATTTTTTTTAATCAGGCTTTTCATTGACATTGACGTTTGGTGGTTGTATTTTTTGAGGCACTGACCAAAGAAACCCATATTGCATCCATTTCTGACATTTTTATTCTTGTTTAAACCTGTTCTGTAAGAGAAACGATAATTTGTATCTATAACTCTGTGGGTGTCTCCTCCATGGAACATCAAGGTGTGAGTCATTGCTGTTGGATTTCCTTCTCTTCCAATGCTGTTCTACCATTCCATTGTCATCACGTTTATCATCAGCTCTCTGTGACTCTGAAAGGAGCAGGAGTTGGAAGTAATCCCTGAAGCAGGGCTGTAGCGCCCCCTTCTGGTGTGAACTGCTCCAGGGTGGGGAGAGAAGAGTGCAGGCCAGAGGAGGATGGGCTTCCTCCTTGAGTCTGGCTCCTCTTCTCTCTGAGGGAGTTTTTCCTTGCCACTGTCACCTCGGGATTATTGTCTGGGGACCTTGGACTTGAGACTCTGTAAAACGCCCTGTTACTATGCTTCTTGAAAAAAAAAATGCTCTAAAAATAAAGCTGAATTGAAATTGTACATAAAATTAGGTGACTCTTGGAGCATGTTTCTTTTCAACGATAATCATCGTTTACTTTAGGGCTGTTTATAGTGGCTCTGTCTATCCAAAAAAGAAGAAATTGCAATCCTGAGAAATTTCACTTGTTTTGAAATGACATTTGTTATCATATGATTAAAATGGCTAAACGTTGCCTACTCTGTACAGCACCCCCACAAGTTGATGAGCAGAAGAGAACTAGATAGACGGATGAATGTATACACTTAGTCCGCCAGTTTCGGTGGCTCATTTACATCTTACAGGAATGTGTTTGCTTCATGTGATGCACAAACAAGTTGGAATTAATGTCTTTGTTTATTCAGCTGCTGAAATAGACCTGCGTTTTCATAGCATCTCTCCAGGGCCCAAATGCAAACAAACAAACAAGTTTTCTTATTTGTAATGTAGATTCAAAGCACATTTCCAAACAGCCACACATCCCTACAAATGAATGATAAGGAATATATGATACACATTCTGTTTTCAAGACCATACTTTTCTGAAGTTTCCCAAGAAAGGTTCACGGCATCTGCCAAACCACTCATTACTGCAAAGCTAGCACTGGGCGTGTGAGCTGTGGAGTTCAGTTTTGGTGTTAAACTGAGGAAATGATATTCCGTTATTGACAGCTGCCTTACAGCTAACATGGGGGAAAGGGTCTCAATCGGTAGGTAAGATAGGGAAACATTTTGCTTTCTCGCTTTTATACTTCGACAGCTGGAGTAATACTTTGCCATGCTGTTTTGTGACATCTTCTTTATCGTGACAAAATACATTAATTACTCATATTCATGATATTAAACTGTCGACGGAGACAGCATCACTGACAAAGAAAAAGGCTGGATTAGCATCTCATACCGTGAGTAGGCCTGCTGGGGCCTTGACTGATACCGTTAACAGCGACATTATTATTATTATTATTATTGTTGTTGTTGTTGTTGTTGTTGTTATTATTATTGTTATTCGTTATTATTATTGTTATCGTTATTATTATCCTTAGCGTTATTATTATTATTATTATTGATGTTATTATTATTATTATTATTATTATTATGATTATTGCCATCGTTATTATTATTATTGTTAGTGTTATTGTTATTATTATTATTATTATTATTATTATTATTGATGTTGCTGTTATTATTATTGTTATTCGTTATTATTATTGTCATCGTCATTATTATTATTATTATTATTATTATTATTATTATTGATGAGGCTCTTTCCCTCAGTACAGCAGCATATTAATGCCTTCACAGTTCTTGCTAATTTTTTCAAAAGAAAGGAAGCTGTAGGCCGTCCTTCAGTTCTCTAAAGGAGACTGTATTTCATATAAATAGTGTATAAAAACAATGTATTATTATAGCATAACGAGAGGCAAAATTAAATGCTGCTGAAATAATTTCACCGGGTTAGAGAGGAAAAAAAAAAACTTTATTCTCTCCTCTCTAAAAAGACAGACGTTTTTTGAGAAGGTCGACAAAATATGAAAGAAAATGCTTCGTTTGTTAAAATCTCCACCGTTCTTCAAACTCCGTTCCGTTCAGTGGTTTCGATTTGACATGTTTCAAAATAGTCTTTGTTTGAGATAAATCTTCGGCTCGACCCTCGGCTCACTTGGGGCGAAACCACGCCATGCATCTCTGACCCCGGCGCTGAAGGTTTATGTTGCACCCATGTGTAAACTTGCCCAAGGACTTCCAGCGTCCATTATGCCTTGAAACGTTTGGGTATACCACGATTTGTAAACATTCCTCCAGTTATTTGTCAGTTTAGTCGTTTATTTTCTATAATCGTAAAATAAACCGGAATGCACTCAACTTGTGCTCAGCCAGCCTGGTTCCTCGGCATGTTTGACTTTTGAAGAACTATCTTGTGACAGATGAGGACCATCAAAGAGTTTTTTATTTTTATGTTTTCATCTAATACTTTATCTAGACGCGTTGTGTTGTATAGAATGGGTCAGCGGCCGCCAACACACTTGACTTCACAGCATTTATTTATTGAAGTTGAAGCTGGGACTTCATTACAGTATGATTTTTTTGAGGTAAAAGACGAATTGCTCCCGCCCTTGAACATTTAGCGGATAAACAATGCTGATGCTTTATGAACATGCAACAGTGTGGTCAGAACGTGGCATCTGTGTTTAAGATCCGCTGGAGGCCAACGGCACTGATTATACTATGTGTGGGGGATTGTGAGGCAAGGCTACCGTGAGACTCCCTGGAGCAGGTATAGACTCAGCAGATTTAGAGTCCTGATCTGCTTTAAGGGGCCGGGTAGAGCTCCCCAAGGCTTCAGGTCCTGGCGGCATGATTCCATCCAGGACCAGGCGCAATTGTGATGTAGGACCCGGAAACAGCTTGCAGACTTTGTCTGTGGTGGGGTGTTTGTCGTGTGTGGTGACTTGCCCCCCTCCCCTGTGCTCATGTGAGTTGGGGTGTCTCAGTGGCCCAGCTCCCCCCCCACACTGATGATGGCCTTTAGGTGGCTTTGATTAATATTTCATAGGCTGTGGTGCATCAGAACTAGACCAGTCTGAGATGAAAGTCAGGACACTTTAGCCAGGTCCGGCGATGCTTTCAGAAGGTGGATAGACAGAACAACACAGGAGCTTTTTAATCACCGCACAGGATGGCGAAAACGTCTCTCTTTCCTATTCAGACGTTATTCGCCTGTCTCACAAGCGATAAACGCTGTTCACAGATTTTCCCTGACATGTTCCCTAAAAATTATCCTCAGAAACTGTTGCAGTATTGAAGCTGATTTACTTTACAGACTTGTTTACACACTGTCCTGCAATATTAAACAATTACTGGGCTCATAATAAAACATTCATTTTGTCTCACACCGCTCCATGCGTATCAGAGGACCACGCGCAGCGCTACACGATCGCTACCTCGCACACGTTTACGCTCACAGGTACAATTAAGGGGCCAGCCACATCCGCAAGGGTAGCCTGCAGACGCGTTACAATGAAATGCGGTGGCACTTTAAGAGGCCAGCCTGTAATCACAACACAGCCCTTTGTTCTTAATAACTGATTACTTGCAGTGAGTCTGCAGCCTAGCCCTTCCTGTTTGAACATAGGTGCTGTGCTGTCCGAAGCGATTTGAAATTTGCTTGTACCGTGGGTTGGGGGAGAGTCGCGGCGATCTGGTTGTCAGCACTGCCACGGCACTCCTGTATGGCTGTGGCGTTCGAATCGAACTCACTCTGGGTGGGATGTGCACGATCTCACTAGGTTACCGTGGTTTCACGTGGATTCCTCTGGGTTCCTGCGGGTCCCAGACAACCGTCTGAGGACATACGGTGTGGGTGAGCTTCTAGGCCTGAACTCATTTAAATGCCCTCCGACGTACTGATGGTATTATTTTATTATTTATGCTAAATTTGATAGCTGGATTTCAGTGCGCCCCATCGTCTGTAACGTTCAGGGGTACCTCCTGATGCCCAGGTGATGAGATTAAAGCCACTGACGGCATCAGGTGTCACACGTACTCCATGAAGTGGCTTTAATGACAATCATTGTCCTTAGGGACTTGGGTGCTAGATTTTTGCGCTAATTACTTTCTTCCTCCGCCTTTTCCAGCCGCTTTGCAAAACTGTCACATTCCTGGAAACGTGAAAGTGCAACCCCTGCATTTTGGGATGGTGGAAATGGGGCAGCTATAAATGAACATGAGATTATATACGAGACTTTAGTCCCATGACATTTATTATTAGCTGTATATAGAAAATGACACCTGCCACCACTCGGACGCTAAAAGATATCTTTTAAAAGGCCACTTGTTGAACCAGTACTGCGATTGGTAGTAATAGGCTGGGGGAGGATATGTTTAAAGAGAGAAGGAAACTCCTTAACTGCACATGTGAGGAAAAGTTCCACTTTAGAATGAATCACAGCGGGTCAGTCACTTCCGATACGCCGGCCTCCCGCTGAACCATTATGCAGACACCTCCACAGGGCACACCTGACAGGAGGAGAGGCCGTCCTTATTATCTGTCATGGAGGAATTCTTATTATTTTACTGTATATTTAGGCACAGATAAGGCACAGCGAGCCTCTTGCTTGCCAGGGTTTTGCGAAACTGTCACTGAAATTCTGGACATAACTCCAGGCTGTAGTGTTTGGTTGGAACTCGGGTCTTCTAAAGATGCTGGAAGTCAGCTCACTGACAGCAAAGTTACCCTTCATTCTGCGGGGGCGAAAGCATTTATCTACGTCTGATTTAAATTTATTATATTGTACAGCAAATAAAGTTAGCCGATGACTGAAACGTACACCAAAAATATTCTTCCATCAGATGCGTCACGATTTAAACAAGATTAACTCATCGAAGGCCCTAAAGGGTATTCAGGAATGTTTTAGTATTATGGAATTTGTAGACTCTTAAATCTCTTAAATAACGATACCCATGACACATTAACTGCATGAATCGAACTGGTTATTATTATAATACAGTACAGGATTAAAAACGTACAAATAGGGGAGCTACAGAATCTTAATTGACATACAGGTGAATCCTAATGGCTCACCTTCACCCAAGGCTGATGTCGCAAATCCTCAGATTGTTTTTCAGCAGGACCTTCCTCGACCAGCCCCTGATCAGCCACAAAGAGCGGAGGTGTCTGCTTTCAGATTAAATAAATAAATAAATGAATGAATGGATGAATAAATGAAATTATTTTTATCCGTATGAATGACGGACGAGTCGGTCATTCAGTACAGTGCCACAGATGTAATATCCTCTCAGACTTTATAATGTGCGAAAAACTGAACTGCTTATTATGAACTCTATATAATCTGAGCGCATTAGTTGTCACAGTGAATGTGGATTAAATGAAATAATCCAATATGAGAAGGTATGAGATTTATTGAACGGACAGTTCAGCTAAGAAGGTCTTGGTCTGTGTGTGGTTCCCTGCGGTGCTGAGTGTAATCCTTTATCAAAATGATCAAATGTATCCAATATTAGTATCTTATATTATAATTATAATCTTATTATCCTGAAATCGAATATTAATCAATCACCCACCACGGCAATAAAATATTTGATTAATTTGATTAGCATTATTTGTGAAACAATTTAAAGGCGTCAACATGTAAATGTAAAAATACCCAGCCATTTAAATCAGGCTTTTGATATTATTTTGCGCATAAACTGTAAGTTTGTCAGATTGTTTTTTACGTAGCAAGACGAGCTAAGAATCTAAGCGAAGTCTCGTTATAATAAAAAGCAGCATTTCCTTATCTTGTATTTTTAGGGATGTGAGCTCAGTAGCCCATCATAAATATTTAGTCGGGCCCTCACCGCACACCCAGGCCAGGATAGTGAATTCCTTCCTTCATCAGTTCCCTTAGAAACGGGATGAGTAACTTGGGAAGTCGCCAGTGCGTATGGGTGTGAAAAGGCAAACATTTCCATCACGATGGAATTTAACAGCTGGAGGTATTTAGCCGTGCGTTCGGGTGTAGAAATATTCAGCATTTAGTGTATTTCATAAAACTGTGGGCGAATTCGGACTGCTTTTTACGGCCCTATGATTTCGGTGGGTGTGTAGATCCGTATTGTTGACGTCGACGTGTCGTTTCGATCGCCTTGTCACGAACAAATCTCATTCTGTCAAAGATTCGATCCGAGCAACTCGCGTCGCATCCACCCGATTCACGCCTTTCACGGCGCATATTTTTATTTCGATGATTTTCGTTAATTACCTTTAATTGTTCTTTATATCGATCGGCGGTAAAGAATGTAATCGGATTTGCATTATTCCCATTGTTATCGTTCGTACTTTAAGCCCAAAGGAAATAAAAATCAGCAAAATTGTCGGCCTTAATTCCAAATGACGAGCAAAACATTTGGCGCAGAATAATCTGGACTATCATAGAATCTGCCTAATGAAACTCTCAGTATAATAATAATAATAATAATAACAGTAATAATAATAATAATAATAATGACAGTTATAATAACAACAATAACAATAATAATAATAACAGCAGTAGTAGTAATAATAATAATGACAATAATAATAATAACAACAATAATAATAATAATGGCAATAATAATAATAATAATAGTGACAATAATAATAATAATAGTGATAATAATAATAGTAATAATAATAATGAATTGTGGTCGAATTCGCGAAGCTGAACTCTCATGTTTCAAGCCCCCAGTATCCTTATCTACAGGCTATAATTCCTTCTTCAATGGCCAGATTTGTTTCTGCAGAGGGGTGACAGTTTAATAGCTTTCTCGGTATTGTTCGGTGTCGCTATTCCCACGTTATTAGTTAATGACTGGCCAAGCTGCTGCCTGTTTTTCCATCGCCAATAACCATCTGGTGTCTTATTAACACCTCAATGCCTCCGTGCCGGCGTCCCCACCCCCAAACACGCTAAAGTTGAATACAATTCAATCTAAAATGATGATCAGAACAGACTTCAGTCTTTAAGTCGCTCAGTTTCTCTTAATACGTTCGCCGTTTCGCATAATAAACAAATAAGAAAAAAAATTATGAGAGGATTGGAAATCAATGAAGAAGTATGGCCAGATTATAAAATGAAGAACTGCTGGAGGCTGTGAAATGTCACAGCATTAGGCCGGGAGCTGCGACAGCAAAATGCTGATGTGACCATGGGATTAAGCCGTGGAGCTTTGAAAGGACAACTTCAATTATATTGGCCGTTTATTTATGTATTTATTTTTTATTTTTTTGTCGTAGATATATGGCCCGGATTATATCGTTGTATCAGTTCACAAAAAATTATATATATTATTCGCAAAAGTGCGTGATCGAAATGACAAAAAACCTCTTAAATATAGTATTTAAAATATTTGAAAATCTTTGCTTCGATGTAATCATCAGTCACAAATAAGCCATGTAAATACTTGGTGTTCATTTAAGAAGAAAAAAATCCTTAATGCCTATTTTTCCCACTTAGTTTATTTGACAAAAATATAGGCTGTATTTTGGACAAATTTTGTGGATTTACACATTCTTATTCACAGAAGTAAAAGCCGAAAGTGAAAAGAGATGCGTATGAAGAAATGGGAGGAAAAAGGAGGAGAGGAAAACAAATAACTCATTTCAGAGTAAATGTTTGTATCGACAACGTCGCAGGGAGAATGGGGCCCGCAGCATCAGCTTCTGATTTCCCGGAAATTAATAATTAATAATTAATAATTAATAATAATAACAATAACAATAATAATAATATAATTCTTCATCAGGTGGAGGTGAGAGCGGTTAGGACGGGAGGACGTAAAACTGGCTGTTTTTCATACTGGATCCTGGAACTGGAAAAGACAGAGAGCGACAGTAAGCATGTGAGAGGCCATCTCTGAACTGGAAATGAAACATTATATTAAATGCTTATCTTAATTAAACCTCATCCCACAAATGGGCTTCTTTTTGGCTTTTTGAATTAAAATGGAAACAGAAGTTAAGGTCGATTTTTAGACACACATATAGGCGATAATACAAAAGCAAAATACGAATTAGATTAGTGGCTTTTCATTTTATTTATTTTTTTTATCAAACCCCCAATAAAGCGTAGAAATCAGGTGATGAACATTAAGAAAGATAATGCAGATATGCATGGAATCAAGATCTATTTACCTGTCACTCATGAGTGGAAGCGAAGCTTTTGTGTCCAGCATTGGTGACACTGTCCTTTGAACATTTATCTGATCTACAATGTAATTAATAGGTCATTAATATTCATATTCATATTCATATGAAACTGAAGCATGCTGAATGTCATCATTATTATTTCACCTAATGCCAGTTTGACTCTGGTTTCGTGTGAACGGCAGTACCTGAGTCTTTCGGGCTGATGGCCTCGTCGCCGAGCGCTGGCAGAGACGACGCCGACCTGGACGTCACCTTCTGCCCCGCAGGACCTTTCAGGCTGCCTCCGTGGTGAAGGTCCTCCAGCCTCAGCGCACCCTGGCCCAGGAAAGCGCCATTCGTCCAGTTTTGTATTTTCCCAATCTGACAGGTGTACACTCCACGGCTGGGGAGGAACGCTGGGTGCTGGAAGGCCATGGAGGTCCGAGTGCTGCCTCCAGAGGTCATGGCACATTTCTGAAAGCTGTCGGGACCGGTCGCCGTTTCGGCTAACGACCATATCTTGGGCTTGTGGCCCGGCGGGGTCTGGGGGCCGCCTCGTTCTCCTGAAGACACTGCGCTTTGGCTTTTCTCATCTGCCTGGTCGCTGTCGGTAGCAGCAGACCCGTATCTTGGTCTCTCCGTGCCATTTTGCGGCTGAAGACCAAACGGCTGCTTTTTATCCGCAGTCTCACGTCCCTCTCGTTCGTGGAATCTGACGTCGTCCTCCTCGTTGTTCTCGTCCATCTTGTCGATGTCGATGCTTTCCAGGTCGATTTCCTCGTCTTCGTTTTTCACCGGCGCCCCTTCGCCGTCACTGTCAAATATCTTGCCATCTCGGTCCTCGGCGCTCCGTCCCCACGTCACCTTGTTCTCCTTCTTGAGTCTCCTCCTGGCGTTGGCGAACCAGGTGGAGACCTGCGTGAGGGTCATCTTGGTGATGATGGCCAGCATGATCTTCTCCCCCTTGGTGGGGTACGGGTTCTTCTTGTGCTCCTGGAGCCAGGCCTTCAGCGTGGTGGTGGTCTCCCGAGTGGCGCTCTTGGCCCTGCTGGCATCCCCGTACTGGCAGTGTCCGTACGGGTAGAAGGCGGCCGCGGCGTGCGCCGCCAAGCTGCTCTGAAGAGCGCCGGGAGTCTCCTTCAGTTCATACTGGGCGCCCTGGCAATGAAGACAGGCTGATGAGCGGCTTTCCGTCCGCACCTTCCAAGCGGCCCTCAGACTTGCGTAAAATAAACCAGCTGTTTTATTGGATATTTCAGATTTTTTTTTTTTTTTTTTTTTTTTTTACTGGGGCCAAGTTTTTATCTTAACTTTAACTTAAATGTTATTTGACAAAAAAATTGTGATTTCTGGTATTTTGGCAATAATTGCCCCTGCAACGTAAAAAAAAAAAAAACAAAACAAACCAAAACAAACAAAAAACCGCATTTCCTCCACAGTTACGCATTTTCCCAACTCCTGTAGCCAAGGGCCCAATTCAATAAAAATCAGTTTAACTATTCAAACTTTGCAGCCTACAGACACGGACAACAGAAGGCTGGCCAACGGAGCATGATGGGCCGAATAAGTATATTAACCCAAGTGATGATGCGCCGTCTTTAAGGTGCCTGAGAGCATCAGACACAGCAAGAAGTCACAGCAAACAGGGCCACAGGGTCACTAATGCTGTCCTGTGAATCAGGATGCAAACTGCATGGAAGATCAGACATTACTGTAAATCTCTGCCTCAGTCCTTGATGTCAGGAATGATCCTGACGGCTGTGCTCAGTCAGATTATTTTCATTGACGTTACGTGCTCAGTATATCCTGCGATGAAACAATCAGGGAGCCTTAGCTCATTTTATAAAATTTTTGTTCTGATGCAATTTTGCAGGCTGTTGAGCGCAAATCAAAGTCACACATCTATACAAAAGGAAACGAGGTTTCCTACACACTCTTGTGGAGTTGTTACAAAAAGAAACAAAGTGATACTTTAAAAGATAAACTCGCTGCTGTTATATTGTGTATCAATTTAACACTTAAACTGAGAATGTATGAATTAATAATCCAGATTTACATAAATACCAAACATACAAACATCTGGACATCAGGCCTGCGGACATCACATTTACTACACATATTTACTTGTTTATTTGATTTTTTTTCCCCACGCGTTATTTTTCAAAACATCCTTTTAACAACAATACAAATGCAACTCGCCCTTTTTTATATACCAGCAATAATCGGTGGGAAGTTAAAAAAAAAAGAAAAAAAGAAAAGTATTTAAAGTTTCAGCAAAACGACGCATAAATGATTTTCCGTGCGTCTTTATTGATCCCACACCCCCCCACCCCGGAAAAGTTCTTACCAGCTGAGAGAAGAGAGCCAAGTCCGCGCTGCTGTAAGGCAGAAAGGCGCTATAGGCGTGCGCAGCGTACGGACTGGCGTACATGCCCAGGACAGACGTCACCGCTCCGGCTTCGGACGAGCTGCCCCGGAACGGCGCCGTGAGCACCCCGGTCCGCTCGGCCCCGTACGCCGCCTGGCTGCCGCTTAAATACTGGGAGTAGCCCAGCTGGGAGAATGACATGGCTGCTGTCACGTCTAACGCCAAGCCACCGCGGAAACAATCCAAGAAAGACGGGCGAGAGGCGAGCTTAAAGCGGCCACGACGGATGGAGAAGGAGAAGTGCAACCACAGCCTGCCGTCGGAGCCCCCAGCTCGGCTTCGACTGATGCCCCTGCCCCTGGGCCCCGGGGCTCATATCTCACGTGCCATTTGAAGTTGATGCTTTGATTGACGTGCCGCTCGGGGTGGAAGCTCCGCCTCCTCGCGCCTCGCCGACGCCCATTGGCTGAGGCCGATTTGGTGCGCATTTGTTTTTTTGCGTCGGTCCGAAGCTCCCAGCGAGGCGAGCCGCAGAACGCGCGACTCCGGCTGCGGGACGAGGAGCCTCGGCCTCGGCCTCGGCGGTGGGGCTGCTCTTTATTTCTCATTAAAATTTCAGGAAATAAGGCGAAGGCTTCACGCCGCATTCGTCTCAGCGGCGGTTACGGTTATTTGGAAATGATCAGCGTACACAAACCATCAGTTCATACTGGAATACGTTTAAGCACACAAACCATCAGTTCATACTGGAATACGTTTAAGCACACAAACCATCAGTTCATACTGGAATACGTTTAGACTTCCCGGTCACATTCTGCGTGCAAAACACTTTAGGTATTTGGAGATTGTTGTAAAATTCACAATTTTTAACTCGAGAAAAATGACTGCGAAGCAGGTGCCGTGACACAATTTAATCCCCCCTAAATACATATTATAAAACAGCAGTAGTAATACAGAGAACTCCTTAGAAAGCGCTTTATAAAAAGCACAATGGAAGCACAAATATTTCCTTCTCTGCTGTTTTTATATGGGCTGATTGTGGCGGCTGTCAAGAGAATTAATCAACTGAATTAATCCTCATGTGTTAAATGAAGTCAATGATTTTGATCTGCACCAGATGGTTAAGAGCCGATGCCAGGATCTGAGGGGACAGATGATAATCAACCCAACACATTAGAGTGAAGTGGGAAGGACGGCTGTGACAAGCTGCGGGCGACACACGGAGCTCGGTGTGCGCAGGGCTCCATGCGGGGCTCCATGCGGGGCTCCCCGGCCGGCGCCCAGTCATGATTACCGTGCCTCAGCCCTCAGCCATTAAGTCTGGGTGCCTGGGATTCCTGACAAAAAAGACCTGTGCTTGTCCAGATGACCTGGGATTCAGCATTGCCTTTGTGCGCTTATGGGATGCTGGATGGCTTTTGCTGTTATTATAAGCGCATTTAGCAAAACCCCCAAAAGCGGATTTCCATGCATGTCCCCATAAGCGGGACCCTCAATGAGGTTTTAAAGTAAACTGAACCTGCTGAAACTTTCGCGTGTCATCTGCTGTCATTTTTGTGGTTTGGGGTCACTTAGTTACGCAGGGTGAAATCCCAGAAGAAACAGTTATGTCAGCGTGTGTGTGTGTGTGTGTGTGTGTGTGTGTGCGCCCGAGGAGACATGCACAGAGCCTGTTCAGGTTTTACAGAGTGCCTGTTTAAATGCATAGTGATCTCCATCACAGTGATCCACCCAGCCAATGTGGCCTGAGATTGCAGATGCTTCCCCCCGCCAATATGCCAAAGAGCAGCTGGATGCCGACGCGGTCACGGGGTCCTTCTTCTCAGGCATCGTAGACCACCAGCGCGGGCCCCGCAGTGCTTCAGTTCCCGGTGTAAAACTACATGTCAAAATGAAGTACAGCATCTGCGTTGCTTTGCTGGTTTTTTTCATTCAGTTTGGTTTGCATTTTTACAAACATTTTCACTGGTTTCTATGTCCATTCTTCACAGCATTACCACACGTACAGCTGCACTTAATTGCACATTTTTTTATAATTATAAATAAAAACCTCTGCATTTTGGACCCCCTTCGGATCCCCTCCCCCATTGTCGTGCCTTAATCGCACGTTGCCGTGATGCGATGGCTTGTCACGTGACGTCAGCGCTGAGAAAAACAACGGCGCGCGGCGGCGGATCCGCTGAGCTGCGGTGGCCGAGCGCTGAGAAAAACAACGGCGCGCGGCGGCGGATCCGCTGAGCTGCGGTGGCCGAGCGCTGAGAAAAACAACGGCGCGCCGCGGCGGATCCGCTGAGCTGCGGCGTGTGTAACACACTTTCGTTCGGCCGTTCAGTTCAAGCACCACCCTTGTCCTAGCATAAAACTGTTGCCCTATAATTCTTTTATTAATTTTCACTTTTACTAATTTTCACAATATTAGCACGGTCAGACAGGATTTAGGCTATAAACCACACGTACACACGGGTTATAAGCAGCTGATTTTTATTTTTATGTCGTCTCTATTTTAATGCGGTTAACGAGCACAAACACAAAAATCAGCTGAAGAAAAGCGCTGCTCTGTCTTTACGGCGTTTGTCTTATTCCCAGCACGTCAGCCCCTTTCCATATGAATTTATATATTAATATTCATATAACGCCGCTTTCACTATTAATTTGATGCCGCTGTTACTGTTATTTATGTGAATCCTTTTAATCGAGAACGTTTTATTTTTCATAAAATCTTGTAGTGTAGCTCGCAAAGTGGAAATTTAAGCATAAAACGTCAAATATATTTGCTGTTTTTTTATTGATTCTTTACTAGAAAGGCGGCACGGCCCTCTGAGTGTTCTCCAGTGGGTAAATAATACCTTGAGCTGTATAACCTTACTTGACAGCTGTTGAGTGGCTGGACTGAATGAAGCTGCAGCTCAGGCGGCCAGATGTGCAGCCTCTGCTCAACATCAGCGCACCTGCAGCTCCACATCTGGGGAAACTTGGCTGCTTATGAATCAAATTTGCTGCGCGCTTCCCAGCAGCCGCTGAAGGAACCTGCGTGTCAGACGTGCATTTCAGGCTTTTAATTTAAGGCGAATTCAGCCAAGATGGAAATTCAACTAAGGCTAAAGTAACATTCCCCTAATAGTTTATCTTTGATTTGTCATCATATATGCATATGCGGCTGTAAATAAATCAGCCCGACGTCTTCCTTGATGCTGATGCTCATCGTGAGTCTTAGAACAGGCCAAATCCACACCGTGGATGGCTCGTCTGGGCTCCGGACCCCCGGGCCTCTCCGTTGTGCTAAATCGGAAATGGTGTGACCCATAATTACGGACACATTCCTAGGCTGGTCGGAGGGCTTTTCTGCCTGGGTGTCCACAGCGCCTCCATCTGCCACTGCCTGGCGATCGTCCGCTGGGGACCAGGGGCTAATTTTGCAGTCAATTAGCAGAGGGCACAGGCTTGCACCCTGCCCTCCACCAGGCTCCACTCCACAATCTGCTTGGCTTTTTGGTTACTGTGTCTGGATCGTGGTCTCCACCCACTTCTCCTTCTCTTTGCTATCTCCATTTGCTGTCTTTTGCCATTCCGAGCTCCTTCAGCTGCCAGAGTCAATTATAAAAGGTATAGAAAATTAATACAGCGCTGTCCATGCACCAATACTAGTTACCCACCAATGCAACACGTACTTTCTAGCCATAGCGTTCACTACAGTAAGGAGTATAGTTAGTTATCTATACTAGTTTGATTCCACTGCATAAAGGAAGCTTCTAGCTATAGAAATATGGTTTACATAGCTGTTACGGGGGGTAAGAACATGCACTGACAGCACGCGTGTGGCTCCTCGTACAGAAAAGGACTCTCGTACATAACCTCCACACAGACATTACATTTTTGACTTCAAATTGACAGACAGGAGTCAAATATTCTCAGTAATACCAGGAAAGAGATCGTGATGACAGTTTAGACACTGCATCTATTCACCTGTCAACAATCTCGTTACATTTTTTTTTTTTTTTTTATTACTGAAACTAAATAGTGTGAGATTTGGTCTGCTTGTTACTTTTTTCTTAAAAGCAATGAAACATTTTAGAATATAAAATTGGAAAAAAAAAATCAGTAAAGTTCTTACCTTGTTCTATATGATACTCAACACATTTTTTTGGAAACATCGTTATGAAAATACTGTATGAAATGGGTCCAGTTATTAATCACTCTGTAGATGCTAACCAATGATGGTCACAATTATGCTTCTGTGAATTTCACCTTATACCAAGCTGTGCCATGCGACATACAGTTTACCCTGCCATTAAGCGCTGCTAATTTTTTTACGACATAGCTTCAGGTTGATAACTATGTAAACAGTTAGAAGTCACTGACTGCCATAAAAGTCTATAATCTCCTTTTTGAGATTAAATTTTTTGTATTTTTTTTTTTGGTGTCTTATAACAAAGTAGCTTAGAAATCACTCTCACTAGCATTCCAGTTTTCCCTTTTTTCATTCATTTATTTTAAATGAAACAGTTAATGTGTCATCATATAATAAATACAATTAATGTCATGAGTTTTAGTTGCCGTGAATCGCTGTCCCGCTTCTGACACAGTAGGTGAGAAAATTCCATCAAGTTTCCTCTTAAAGAGGAGAGTCCATTTCCCTGGTTGTCTTTAAAGTTGTCCCAAAAAGTTAAAAAGGAAGAAAAGTTTTCACTAACATTAAACGCTTCCTTGTGACATACTGTATGGGGTGTCTCACGGTTCCATGTTTGGGCTCATAATTTTTTGCAAATATGTGGAACGCATTAAATGAAACTGAGACAGAAAACTACATTTGAAAATAAAGTACAATTTAAGACTTCAATGATGAGAGTTTTTTCACAGTGGAATCTGCAGTCTTGTTCTCTATCCACACTTAAATACGATGGTCTTTTCCTAGTTTCAGACAAACTAAGATTTGCTGTTGCGGTGATGAAAACGTAATCTCAACATTTTGAGCTTGGGAGGTAAAAAACAGCATGTGAACAGTGTGATCTACACAAGAGAACCTGTGGTTCAGAGGACATAACGTGGTCGCAGGGTTAAGCTGAACTCTCCACGCTCAGCGCAGTCTGACTTGCGTTACCCTGCATGGACACATTCATCTACAGTACCTCCTGAGGGACTGACTCTCCGGTACTGATTCCTCTCAGACTCACTCGGCCAAATGCCTCATCATCTGTGTTATATGTGTGGGATATAAAAGCTTTGATGCATTCAAAGCTCTTCAGCCACGATTCCTCAGAAATACCACAGAGACCTTTCTGTGAATTCCTTAAAATACCTCATTAAATACCTCATTACTCACACTTATCCTCTGCCTGCGCTTTACATCTCTGACATGCCGGCACTTTAAATCTGCCACTCCACAACCAACCGTTCTCCTGCTTGTTCTCTACAGAACAGTTCCACATAACAGTGTTCAGGCTCTGCAGTCTTGGCAATTGTGTTCAAGTTAAGTGGTTTTACACATGCATGTTCAGATTCTGTGGTCTTATACAAGAATGTTCAGGTTCTGTGGTTTTACACAAGGATGTCCAGGTTATGTGGTCATACAAGAATGTTCAGGTTCTGTGGTTTTATACAAG
>JAACJT020000038.1:4450110-4461193 GCA_009936485.2 Gymnarchus niloticus
GCACACACACAGACCGTGTTCAGCCTGTGTTGACACCTGTGGATTTAATCACTCTTCCCCACCAGCTCGCACAAACAGCACACACACACTCCCCCGATCCCCACCCCATGCCCTTCAGGGGCTGGCTGGTCCCCCCTGCTTCACGAGAGTCCCCGCGTGGAGCCGTACGCATAAACGATATGCCACGATAGGCCGGCGTAAATTATTCATCGTTTATTAATGTGGAGAGAATATTCCGCCCGGTAGGAAGGTCTGACAGCCATGAAAGAAAAGGAAAAAAAAAACAGACAGTTAATTGCGGTGGTGCGTGGTGGGGGGTGCGCAAAATCTGCAGCGAAACATTTATTAAGATGTGCTGCAGGAATGTAAACACTGTAATGATACCTTTGGGATTCGTGGACACAGACGGCAGGACGGACGAAACCCTGTGCTTGTCCCCCCCACCCCCCACTTTTTGGCTCCGCAGGCGAGCGGCGCAGACAAGTAAAATATGCCAAACAGGAGGAAGCCTTTGCTCAGGTGGGCTGGACCATCAGCTTGTCCTGCAGCCACCCTCAATCCCATCCAGGACGTGTTCGCAGCCCTGATTTCTGTACATGACCAACCACACGTTTTAAAGTGGGAGGTTTGAGTGGCCAATGGATATGTTAGTTAAATTTATTGACCAAGACTTGGCCTTCAGGACGGCAGTATGGCCCCGCAATCGTCTTCGCGGCATGAGCTCTCACAGACACGAGACCGGCGGAGGAGAAGGAGCATGTACAATGTACCCAGACCGGCAACTCTCCAGCGGCAGAAAGGAGATTTTACCGCCGAAAACGCTCAATATTAGATCGTGCTTGTTTACCTATAACAAATAGCTCCACAAATAAAACAATGTATCTTACCCTAAATAAGTACGTTTATATTCAGTTTTAAATTTGAGTTTAATGCTGCTTTACTGCGTGGAACATTACAGTGAGATGAAAGCTAGCTGATTCTCTTTGGTGTGGGGTTTTGTGATTGTCAGTTTGGAGGACTGTCTTAATCAGCTCTGCGAACACAGTGTGTAATTGAACTTTGTCCGCGGACCGTTTACAATAGACAAACGGTGCTGCCGTCTGAGCGAACAGCCTACAGTAACTGTTAAATAAACACAGCCTGCATGTCAACATCCAAAGTATCATCTTTCTGCTACTGAACAATTTCAGCTAAACATGACAGGAGCAGGAAAAGGACCGCAATGAAGCTGTACATCCATCCATCCATCTATCCATCCATCCATCCATCCATCGTCTAAACTGCTTATCCTGGTCAGGGTAGCAGGAGGCCTGGACCCAATCCCAGGCAATAGAGGGCACAGGGCAGAGGTTAATCTGGACAGGATGTTAGCCCATAGCAAGGCAAAATCACAGGTACAGTACTGATAAGAATTAAAAATAAAGTGAGCTACAAAGACGGGAATCTATTGCAAACTGCAAAACAGCCTTTCTCTGTAAAACATATCAATGTGCCAATTTGTGCTCTTCCTTATAGCTGTGCAACATGGAGATTTCCAACCCCCTCCAGGAACGTAATTAGACCACCAGGTAGGTAAGCAGGGTCTTCCTTGACCGCTGGCAGTTTAATTGCTGTTTTCAAATCGAGCTGCCGTGTCTGCACTCCTTCTGAAGATTTTCCAAAGCGAATCCAGAAGGAGTAGCTATGACCTTTTAGATGAATACCTCACTCAAGTGCTTCATTGGAGCTTGGCCAAACACCACCAGACCCACATAACCAAACAGGCTGCTTCTTAGCAGTGGACTGCTACGTAATAGTAAACACTCAGCGGTCCAGCCGCAATCTAGTTTACAGCGGGGGCCTGAGCATTTCACGGAGAAAAGAATCAAAGTGGTCAAAAAATGCTCCCTTTGAATAAATGGTTTTTCAGCTATAAAACAAGTTTTCCTGTTATTTTGTTTACCTGTTATTGACTGCATATAAAAGCTAAATCCATTAACTAGCTAGGCAATTAAAATGCCTTGAAGCAATGTCAGAGTGGCAGTTTGAATTTTAAGCAGGTAGAAACGACATCTTTAACATAATGAACCCTGAACACTCCACCAATTTCTCGACGACTGGAGTCACTTGGCATGTTAACTTAGCAACTGGGATGGCAGAAAAGACCATTGTGTGAAGTGAACCATGAGCCTTCCTCTTAGAGCAGCACACCGTAAACATCTGACTTCGGAATATTGACAAATGTTGACCTCTCTCCACTATGAACTGCTGTCCGAAAAGTCCAAAAGCTCAGCTGATTAGAAAATTTCGAACTGCCTTCAAATCAGGGTAACATTTTGAAACTGGTGAGCTTGAAAAGAATGCCATCTGAGTGCCTCAGAACTCTCTTGGGAAGAGCACACACATTGCCTGGCAGTTTTCTCAAGCACTTAGCTAAGACGCTTCCCAACACAATTCACCTCTACGCGTGTTACAGCGCAAAAGAGCAGAGTCGTCGGCCTGGAGGCGTGGCTTCTCCGGTGGACCTGTTGTCGGTGGCATGAGATCCGTTTCATATTACGGAGAAATGAGCTTGCGGGTCCATTGATCGCACAATAAATAACTGCAGACTTTTATTAATTTTATTTACTTTAAGATACTGACCATCAACAGCACGCCACTCATGCGGTATTAGAAAGGTAAGCAAAATGCTACGTTTGACGTGCGTTTCGAAAATGATTGAACTTCAGGCTAATCCCTGAATGACACCTTCACGGGGAACAGCAGGTGAGTGTTTCTGCAGTCCTACTAGGCAGCGATCTTGGAGATTTGTTCTTTTATCTAACAAACTGCCACGGTGTTATGAATTCCACCAAACGATCGCCTCAGGCTTCCAGCAATGCCTGTGTTGGTTGGGGATTTTTTCCATTACATGTGCTGCAGCTGAATGGCGCTAACATCCATATGAGTGTGTGTTCATCATTGCTCTTGTTTTCTTAGGCCAATTTGTACCCAACCCCCCCCCCCCCAGACCCACAACAGAAAACCAAAGAAAACTCACTTTCCCGTCTCAACAGATTCATTAATGTGCCTCCAAACTGCAGCCAGTGGGTGGAAATTATGTGCATAAATAATATCGCTAATTAAATAGATGCAGATTAACAGGCAAATAATGTTAATGAGGGTCTGCAGTCCCACAGGCTATTTGCATAGCGCTAGCAGTCCTCATGTATCGCACGGGCCCTTCTGCTCGCATTCCATTAATGCAGCCGTCGCAGTCTTCACACGTGAGCAGGGGGCAACCGGGGGCAGATGCAGAAGCTCACTGAAAGGTTTGCTGAAGAGGTGAAATGTGTCAGTAGCTGACCAGCTGTTCGGCGCTTTGCTACCGTCAATGCCGCCCTGGATATGAACGAAACGAACTTAGTCGTGAAACTTCTGCAAGTTCTCCCTGTTTGATTTGAGTTGTTTGGACAATGAGAGCGATAATAATTCAAAGTATTACTTATAGAGTGCATTTGAAATGGAAGGGAAACTTTTACCTATAAGAATCAGAATATCTTTATTGTCATTGTAACGGGTACAACGAAATTAAGTAATTATATTACTATAAAATTACTATATTACAAATTACTATAAAGTAATTTGAAATATTTGCATGCAACACCTTGGCTGCAAACTCATCGTGTCGTTTGCGTCAACGTGTTGCATGTCTGTGGCGTTGCAGGGCATGGGGTCTTTGCATCTTTGTGGGACTTGAGCACCTCCCAGGTTCACCAGCTGCTCAGTCTGACGGTTTGTTCCTCTGGGTAAACACCCATGGCAGCAATATGCTGTTGCTTCCTCCATACTCATCCTCAGTTTGTACTTAACAGCTGTGTTTTTGAATGCTAACGTTAAGGGCTTCCTTACACTTCACATTTAAACTGCGTTCTATAAATCTGACGGTTACAGAGGTCAGCACGCTCACCACCAAATGTAATGTCGTCCAACATCTTCTGCTGTAGTCACGGTAATAGAGAGGATCGCGAGACTCACATTGCAAAGACTGGAATTTACCACTCTAGCTCTGAGCGATTACATGACATTAGAATTGAGCATAATTATTGAAGCACTGCATATATAATGTAAGTTAAAAATCAGGTCGTGGATCACAGTTTTGAAGATCTAACACAAACGTTTTCAGGTGTCCGACCAGGCCGTGCACAGACGCTCGAGGTTAAACACTGAGTACTCTCTCACAGGCACAAAAGCACATTTACGCTGGGGACACATCGCACGAAATGATCATCGGAACACAGAAGCATCGGTCGTTACAGTCAGACTTGCAAACCCACTTAATCACAAAGTAGCCTCATATAAAACTGCACAATTCCTAAGTCTTATCCCATAAGAATTGCTTAGCGTGGAGTAAAGACAGAGTACTGACAAAAGGCCGTTATGAGTGTCATAATGGTAATGATAAGCTGCATGATGATGCCACTAAGGTATCATGCATGCTCACATATCAGTACTCTTAAATACATTGCCGCTGTGTGTTTAGCCACCACGCTTCTGTCAAGCCCACACGTTCTAAATGGGCGCAGCTCGGTGGCTTGGTAACTGAAGGCATGTATCAAATGAAAACGCTGCAGAGGTGCTTCCCAAAACCCCCATCCTGGAAATGATGTCACAACTTTGGTTTGTGCCCATTTCACCGAGAACCGGCCTCTAGCCGCTTCTGGCTCACGTGCCAAATACTCGAGTGTCTGGCCGCACAAATTCCTTGCCTTTCCAAGCAGTAAAACCAATTAGGGGATCCATGTCAGGTTAAATATTTGTACGGCATGCAATGAAAACGAATCGTCATGTATGTGTGACATAAAGTGTGTTTGCCTGTAAATTTATGTCGCACTTACACCCTCACAGTCGTCACTTAAAAATCCAGCCACACTAGTGGCATTCTCATTTGTTGGAACAGGTGACCTTTGATGCGTTGTGAAGGTCGTCAGCCCTGCTATGGAGGTGACATCGCCCTTCGGAGTCAACAGCGAAGGTGGACGCTTCGGTAAGAGCCGTACAAGTCAATAATGAGCATGTAATCCATCTGCCGAAAAAGGGTCTGATTCTGCCGACCTCAGCTGGGCTGTAACCACCCCCATTCTGAAGTAAAACGCTCATCAAACAGCGGCTCTCTGACTGAATCATCTCAGTCCTTCTATCTCCTCGTCGTTTTATAAACAGCTGGTGAAAGTGGTCAGCCGGGGTGGGGGTGGGAATGTTGTCTTTGGCCTGAAGCATGCAGCAGCATGACGAGGAGTGACGATAATCCCACAGAGATCTTGCTGGGCACAGGAGCGGCTGCTGGAAAACTTAAACAGTGGCCTTGCGACGGGCTCGATTTGGATCACATGAAATGCATGGGTGGTGCACTCAGCTGTGACAGGAGCATAACGGATTGAGTTTCAAGTCAGCTATACAAACTAAACGTTTGGACTTATGGTTCAACCACAGAGAAATTAGCAGATGTCAGTTACATTCAGAATATCTTGATGTCTATGATGGGGAAGCTTTTGTGATAAAGGGAAAATTCTTCGATAATTTTAAAGACGTCTTTTTTGTATTTCATACAATGTGTGAATAAAAAGTGAAATGCTGAATTTGTATGGCAAATCCAGGCACAGAAGACTAATTATTGGGCAATTTTTATGTGCCAGTTGTAATGATCACTTCTAAGGAGCTGGTGTATGGCTCACTGGTGCAATCTCTCATTATGTTTGAGGTGCTGGGAACGTGTCCTGTTGAAAATCAGGCTGCTCAGTCAGTATAACTCGGTACGAGTGACCCCTCAGGAAGACGATCTTCTCTATGTAAATGTAAACGCAAATAGGAATCTGGAGGGCATCTTCTAAAATAATTGTCACAAGCTTTCATCTGCAAAATCACCCAGTGACACAGTGTGTCACTCCCCCCAAAGCAGCCTCATCCATTAGGAGAGGTTTGTGGGGCACTTAACTGGTTAATTAAGTGCTGTTTGGATGTCATAACGATCTTCTGAAAAATCCCTCCAAAACCAGGACAGAATCGGGGGGGGGCTGCTACAGCAGGCTAATTATCTGAGCTCTGGAGACGACAGACCATTTTTAAAGGTGTTGTCTGCAAGCCGTATACCCCAGCCGGGGTGAGAGGAAAGGGGTCTTTATCAGAGCCGAGGTCCCGAGTGACGGGGACGAAAGGAGGCTCCTTCAGAGCGAGAATATCCATCATTCCGATAACTGTCCCTTGTTCTGCGATGACCTGTGTGACAGGATCGACAACGGCTGCTTGGGCCTATGACTGAGCTACGACAAACCCTCCCGTTCGGTTTTACACAGTCAGAGTTTCGAAAACCCACTTTCCATTTGTAGCAGTTAGCTAAAGAAGGCAAATGCGTACGCAAGGTGTTAAAACAAGTTTACGCTTTTATCCCAAAGGAGCTCCACAGTGTTGCGGAAATGTGGCTTTTGTGTTTTTCAGGTTGACCGTGTGTGAGAGGTACCTGTAATGAAGTGCGCACAAAAATGACGAAGGCATTGACAAACAGGGCAGCTTCGCTGATTAAAAAAGTTTGCTTTATTTGTAATAATAATAAACTATCGTGCCCAGTCATTTCATTTTCTGTGACTCGTATAAATAGTCCTTTAGAACAAGACACAGCGCAGAGGAAGGTAATTAGTTATTTATAGTAATTATTGTTTTGCTCGTCGTGGTCCTTTTAGTGCCGGAGCTTGCAGTGTAATTAAAAATCTAACGGCCATCACAGGTACCAGAAGGGGTCAGAGGTCCCATGATGGAACCACCCCGTGACCCAACATGCTGATGTCCAGCATCGGGCTGTCACAGGACCACAAGTCATTCGAGTCTCAGGACCAGGCCTCGTCTGCTGTGAAATAAACGGAACCAAAAGCAGATTCACTCCGTCTGTTTATGGACTTCCGTTTAGGATGACCCCGGACGACGACTCCGTCGGCCCCAATAACGGTGAGCAAGGAAGGTTTAATTAAGCAATTAGGAAGCAGTGCGTGAATGGCCCGCTTCACTTTGTTCCAGGCAGGCTTATCTCCGCTCCACACGTGCACCGCGTCGCATGCCGGGTTGCGGGTGTAGAATAACGCACCCGAGAATGAAGACATCTCCTCCGCGGGGCCATCTCCTGCAGCTCTAACAGTGTGGGCTCCCAGTAATCAAATTACATGCCTGCCTTTTGTGTGCGAGCGGCAAAATAAATCCAGTTATGGCCCGGAGGGCTAATTACCAAGGAGTGCTGCAAAACAGCGGTGTGCAGCTGTGTTTGAATAATCCCGCCTTTGAAACATCCCTGACAATTATATTACGGACCAAAGGCTGCCAGCCATGGAGACGACCTGAGCTGTATGCTTATGCAGATAATTAGGGGATGCATTCCACGTCCCTGTGTTTATATCAAATTCCCCCTCTATAATTTCTCTTTCCAGAAAATAGATGCTAATTAGATTAACTGCACACTGTACGCACTGATAACTGTCATCGCGTGGTAGCTGCTCGACACACTGTCTCAGCCAATCAAAAGCTTAAAAAATTATTACTATTATTATTGTCAACATCACGTAAGAGCACACAGTGTCACCAGCTGCAACAGGACCCTCTCCGAGACTGGAACACGTGATTTTAGGTTAATAATTATGACAACGGGTTACAGTCATTCTCCGTCCCTCACCACTGAAGAGCAAATGAATTGGAATGAGATTATAGACCTGCAGTGAAGGATAGCGGGTAGAATGCTCTGCGTGACACGCAATCAAACATGAGACTAATTCATTTCGTCAGAATTTAAGAGTCCATCTTTGGCAACGGAAGAGTTAATGTGAACTGCAAGACTAGGATCCATATTTCACAATAAGGATATTCGTAATTACATATTGCCACAGATATTACGATACCATTACTGTGAGCGAAAGGCTGTTAATTGCAGATTCATGTGAGTTTCTCTATTATGCTGAGATCTTGGCTGCACTTAGTAAGCATTTGAGGAGAAGGGACTGGCCGTGTTTTTTTAGAGAGCCTCATGATGACGATGACCAGAAGAGTTTCTCTTCTACGGAATCGTGGCTGAACGAATAGCCTAATTCGCTGATAACTATAATAATAATAATACTATTATCAGTGGATAATTTCGCTGGCCATTCCGATTGTAGCCACACCACCCATAAAGTTTTATTATTGGCACGTCTGTCTCCCTCTGTAACCCGTAACCCTAACCCTAACCATGGCCCAAACCTCCAGATCTGCCTTGCCTGCCACCTGTCCCTTAATGAGGCACGCGCTCACGCACGCACGCGGGTTGCCGCATCCAGCGCTGCTTCACGGAGCGTGTCATGTCAGGGTGACGGCAGGAGAGGGTGGGCTGGGTTTAGGGGTACATCAGAGCAGGGAAGCGGGAGCCCTAATTACCTGGGGAGGTGACTCCTTTACGACGTAGCATTCGCGTTTGTCACATGGGGAGCCGAATGGGTCGGTGTACAAGGCACGTGCCGCGTGGCGCGACCCGCAAGGCTGCGAGGAATAACTGTCAGTAATAATGAATGCCGGGGTGGCTGTCGGGCCTAAGAAAGCGCTAGCGAGCATTTCCTGCGATTCAGCTAACACCGAATGTGGCAGCTGCCAGCCCCGGCCTGTCACTTTCCACTGACACCCACACCTACTGACTGAGCTCCAACTTGAAATTCAATGTAACTCAAGAATAAAGGCACCCCAGTACTATATTTTACAGCACGTTGTTTAGCTGTTACATTCATGATGTCACAGAGATTTCTGATATATGGAAAACAAACAGCATCGTGGTAAGTAAATACAGAAGTCTCCGTTTTCCCTGGCTGTGAAGGAGTCTTCGTGGTCCTGAGTGCAGATTGGCTTAAATGTATTCAAAGGTGCACTTCCTTCCCTGATGTAGTAACCTGTCATGCCTGGAAGGAAGTGCATGGGAGCCTTCAAACTATGTCGGGTTCTGAAATGAAAGACGCGTCGGATCTGTCTGACTGTTACCATTGTGGAATGACATGCTTCTCACCATTGCCAGCAAGATGACGGTGTCACCGGATTTCGAATGTGAACGACTGAAAAAACAAAACATTCTCTGGGCGAGGTGAAGGTGTCCAGCGTTTCAGCACTGGGCGTGCTATTAACGGAATGTAAATACAAATGAAGCACTTTAAGATTGTCTAGTACAAGAGAAGTAGGAGAAATATTTCTGTTGAATAGATGCAAGATATTATTAGTAATGTGATCTTCGTCTGTCGGAATTTGAGTAAACAAAACTCTTTCATACACGGCCTTGTAATATTTCTTAAAATGTAGAGTAATTCATTTATAAAAGCGATATGGCTCTTACAAGAATAAAGCATCTTATTATTTAACCAAAGGCTGTTCTTTTCTGGAAAGTATCCCACTACAGTGCTGCATTAAGATATCAAGCCTGACAGATGCAGTTATCTAGATTTGCACGGTGTGTATGATGACCTAATAAGGGACAGTCCAAGACCATGGAGCTCATTTGTTGCTGCTTCATCGTGCCCGTGAACTCACACCATGTCTCATCGTAATATTAGTCACCGTGACGCTACCTTCGGTCATATGGTCTCTGTTGAGAGATACACGGGCCTGGGAGGGTCGGCTAAACTCTATGAGGAGTTCGAAGTTCCCTCCTGGATCTTGCTGGAGAGCAGAGGAGTGTAGGGCAGTAAGGGGAACCCAATGAGAGTCAGCATTCGGAATGGTACAGAGCCCCAGCAGTGTGCTTACGAAGCAGGTGACTTGACTCCCCGTGTTCCTGTCTGTAGGAACAGCAGCTTGGAGGTTTGTATTGTAAGTAACGGTATAACAGAGCACGTTAAATGAATCAAAATGCTCGTTTTCTCCAGGGGCTTAAAAAAGACGGACTCATTACTGCTTTTCCCACAGGTTCCTGCGTAGTGATGCCTGACAGAGATTTGTAACATGGTGTCAAAACAGCATCTCACAAACCTTAACGAAAGATCTCACCACACACTAAGCCCGGCTCATTTGCTGCCAGACTCGCTTTTAGTCGCTTTCGGCGCTGTGTTGGTCATTGGACTTGGTCTTCGTTGATGAAGCCGCCGGTATTTACTAAATTCGCCACTCTGTTAGGATGGATGCATCTGTGTCGTTTAGTGTGGTTTCACATTAGCTAGGCAGGTCTCCACAGCTGAAAAGCCCTGTTAGCAAAAAAGAGGCACTGAAATGCGTTTATCGTGGACTTCCAGCCCATTGGAGTTTTTTTGTTATTTTTGTTACGTAACCTGCATTATAAGGGTTTGCTCGTTAACTCAATGGCATAACACACAATTAGCTACTGCACGGTACGTGTAATCCAGCATGTTCACAAAATACGGTAATATCTTCCTTAATATTCACATCTTCGCTATCACTGTTCGTTGTCTCTTTCAGCTACTCGATTTCATTCGCGTCTCCTTTTCCTGAGAATGTCTGCGAATTCCGCTGTCTCCTGATTGCGTCATTTGCTTCTCAGCGTGCTGGTTAACTGCCTAAACCAGCGATTCCAGAACCATCCGAGGTACGGAGAGAATGAATATTTAGAGCCCAAACCGAGCAGGAGGCTGCTGGGGACTGGCGAGTCCCCGTGCAGAGGGCCAGCTTCGAGGGCGTGCTGTCGGCCGGACCTTGCATGTATGGCCACATGCTCTTAAAGGCAAAATCTAAAGCATCTTATAGGGATAAAATCTTCAGGATGTATCAGAAGGCAAAAATCCTCCTCTGTGTCATCCCACTCACGTTTGCTAGGAGAGGCATGCAGCTGTGAAGCAGAAGGCAACTGATAGCTGGAGACAAATTTAAAAATCTTGCGCATGTTATTTATGACTTCATCCTAAAGCCTTGATTCATGTGTTTGTTTGTGTGTGTGTCTACCAAGAATATACTCAGTATATTAAAACAGAACCAAGTCCACCGAGACTGTACTGAGAGTACTGAGATTATACTGAGACTGAACCAAGTCCACCGAGACTGTACTGAGGGTACTGAGATTATACTGAGACTGAACCAAGTCCACCGAGACTGTACTGAGAGTACTGAGATTATACTGAGACTGAAC
>JAACJT020000038.1:4461293-4478793 GCA_009936485.2 Gymnarchus niloticus
GTACTGAGATTATACTGAGACTGAACCAAGTCCACCGAGACTGTACTGAGAGTACTGAGATTATACTGAGACTGAACCAAGTCCACCAAGACTGTACTGAGAGTACTGAGATTATACTGAGACTGAACCAAGTCCACCGAGACTGTACTGAGTCTGTACTGAGTGTACCAAGGCAACATTGAGTGGTCTGAGACAGATATAGGAATAAAATTAACATTAAAACAAATTCAAATTAATGTAAAAACATTTTATCTTTTAAAAATGTCATTGGAGCAAATGTGTGCACATGGGAGCCGTCTAGCAGGTCTTTGAAGCCTGGGGTGGATTTCTCATTTAGGATGCCGGCGTTTAGGGGGGTCACGGACGTGCAAAACACAAACACAATCAGCCCGACCGTACTCGTCGCTCACAAGTGGAATCAGTAAGAAAACAAGCCTGGAGCAATGCTTTTCCATATGCCTTCCAGGCCGTACAGGGTGGTATCAATATGCGTCAGGTGTTTTCACCCTCACATACTTCCAATGTCACGGAAAACCGTCCGCGGGCCATTTCACCGTTGTCCGAGTGCAGCTGGCCAGTTCTGACCCTTGGTACAGCGCGGTGCAGGGCGTGCGGGCCGCAATGACATGCCTGAAACGCGCAGTGCCAAATCACTTCTCACACAGTGAACTTTAACCCTTTGGGATCACACGTTCGCAACCCTTTGTCCAATCGGAGTGTCAGATGGCGTTATGAAAAGGGCTTTTAGGCCGAACATGTCACCAGTGAGAGCCCTGCAGGCGAGTTTCTGAGCCATTCACTTTCCGATGTGTGAAAATGAATTTAAAACGCTCATATAAACATGCTCACATGTACATCGATAATATTTCAGAACGTAACCATGATAACGGATGAACGAGACAGCTGAAGCTGAAAGTCAGTAAAAACAAGGACAATTCCACATTTTTCTTCTGATGCCTTGTTTGCTGCGGTCAGCATGGCAACATAACAGAGGGGTAAAAAAAGGCTAAAGCAGGAGACTGAAGCGGGGATGACGGTGTAGGAGTGACCTTCAAAGTGCATGTGACATGCAATACCGTCAACGAAGGGGATGCTCGAGCACAGAGTGGAGTGGTGGGTCACCAGCTTTAATACCAGCATCATGAATGGAAAAATGTCAACTCCACACTGGCGAAAGAAGAACAGCAGGGGGCGTCGTGGTTAAAGCATATGTGCCACACAAGGAGGAGCATCTTCACATGAACCATTGAGAGCATGCTCTATTAATACTCAGCTAAGTAGATACTTGAGAAGACAGGAGTCACTGGAGAAGCCGTTAATGTTGGGAAAGGTTGAAGGCAAAAGGAAGAGGGGACAGCAGAAGATGAGATGGATAGACAGCGTAGTGGAAGCAATGAACATGAGTTTGGGCAGGCTTCGAGAGGCAGTGGAGGACAGGGCGGCCTGGCGTGCTGTGGTCCATGGAGTCGCGAAGAGTCAGACACTACTGTGTGACTAAACAACAACAAAGTAGATACTTAGATTCCTCTATTTTAGATCACCTTGGATGTAGGCATTAGCCAAAGAGCTAATGTAAATACTTCCTGCAATGTAAATACTTCCTGTAATGGAAATCCTGTACTTCATCGGTACGGTATGAGTCGAGGCCACTTCATGAATACATTTGTCAGACTGTGTATAATAGTAAACAAGTAGGGAGAAAAATTTACAGCGGTCCATTGTTGGATTTCTGACCTTCTGTTGTTTTTTAAGTAATTAGTATTTTCGGCCACCCAGATCTTGAGGCTCAAACTTCAGTTTTAAAAATCATAAACTAAAGCTTGTAACTTAGTCAAAAATGGACCACAGAGGATCCCGTGTCTAGCTAGAGCTGACTTGACAATTATTTCTCCTAGTCTAGTGAGCACCAAACTCGGCTCTTTCACTCTGTGCCGTGTTTTAGTCATTGTTTTGATCGCCAGGTATTTACTCCACTCATTTTTAGTAATGGAGCTTGCATCCTTAGCAGTGATGGGACAAATGAGGCTTCAGACTCCCCGACGGACGGGACGACCACCACAGGTGTTGAGGCCTCGTTTTTCCATCACTAATTCTTCAAGCCAATAATTTCAAATTGCAATTTCAGAAGTGAACGTAGTCTCTCTTAAATGAATAGTGGATTCGATGTTGAGACTCGTACAGAAGTCAACCCTGGTACCTGGTTTGATAACTATAGGGTTATCAGTCTGGAATTGCAGTGGCTGCGTGTCAGCGGACCTCTACCCCCACCCCGCCCTGAAGTCTCATCTCCGTCACCTTGGAGACAGTGGTGGGGTTTGGTTTTTATTACCTTTAATTTTGGCTGAAGATCAGAATGACACAACAAGGACAAGACCACATGACTTCCTCACTTCCTCAGCCCATTACTGTATTCATGCGTCCTTCAGGTAACAAGTGTTTTGCCGTTTTTTTCTGCAAAGTCCACAAGAGCACTTAAATTAGCGTTAATTTAGAAACCACACAAAGTGTGTTTAGACTGTGGCTGGCAGCTGCCGGTGCCTCTAGAGGCACCGACGGTGTGCTTTTTTATGCTGAAAAAGCTATGATGAAATGCTAAGTGTTCTCTCTTGAGAGTCCCTCTCCCCTCCCTCCAAACATCTGTTTATACAGAAGTTAAACCTTAACCGTGGAAAATGCCCCGACTGCGTTTGACTTCACTGAAGAGGAATGCACGACTGTAGCCGATTGCCCCGTGGGATTTTCAAAAGGCCGCACGTTTAAAGACTGGGAAATTAACGAGCTATTAGCAGCTAAATAAACGTTACACAGTGAGTGACATTCATTGTGCATTTATAAGGTGGCACAGCTCTGCCGTTCTAGGGCATGCATGCACAGTGGCACTCGGGGGAGCTGTTCGAGTTGGTTACACTAGTGATGTCACCTCCCGGGGCTAAGACAGAAGTCTGATTGGTCTCCAGAGCGGGAACTTGCTTCATTAGCCTGCCGGACTAATCCTCCAGCCTGGCTGTCCTGCAGGTTGTGTTGCAGGCTGCTTTGATTCCAGACCCATGCTGGCTTCTTCACTGCCATGACTTTATTTAAAACATGATTTTTGATTTTTTTCTTTTTTTTTTTACAGATTAAATTTAGTATCATTTGACATTAGAATTCTATATATTTATTTTCCACTAAATTTGCCTACCTGTCTACCTGCCCTGTGGCCTCAGGTAACAGTTGGTGAAACTCAGCTGGCCCTCTTTGGGCTAAAGGGTATGTTAGGCTGGATGTGGGTTCAGCCAGGAGGATTCAGGAGGAGCCTGGTAGAGCAGGTCAGCTGGCGTGTGGCAGAACGTGGCCCTCGTGTTATGGTCTTAGGCTGCATTTGGGCCCTTAGTCTGTTACACTGCGTGACTTATGGAGCAGACAGATTTGTGACGTTATCCAAACGTCCTGCTCCCTAGAGGACCAGAGGCCTTCATTGCACTGGAACACAGAACCGACAAACAGACGTGCTCCACCGGCCCTGTGGATGCCTCTGGGTTCTTGGTGCTGTAAGCAGATCCTGAAAAGCTGTTGAACTCTGGAACTGGCTGGCTAATCCTCACAACACTGAGATCCGTGTCATTTTGCTAACCTTTTCTTGTGCTGCTTTATTTCATCTTGCGCTCCAAATGATTTTCTGACAGCGGAAACTTCGCCCGAGTGGCTGTATTTCATCGTCGCGGCGGTAGCCAACAAATTAACGCCTTTTATGAAGCTGTTCTGTTTCGCATTAATTTACGTTATGTGCTAAAACAAACGATTATCACGCCTGCATCTTGAAGCTTTGCAGTCTAAGCCTTTGGTCTGGTTTGATGAACACTTAAGAGAGTGATTAAAAAACTAAAACTTTCTTAAAGTTATCTTTTGACTAAAGCTGTCTTTAATGGAAAAGGTCCTGAAAACTGATTGGCTAACATTTAAAAGCCATCCCAGAAGTATGCTTTAATAGGTAATCTCCCATACTTGAAAATACACCCCTAATACACCCGATTGCTTTCATTTAATTTGAATTTAATTTGAATTGAATTTGTTTTCAATGAAATCCTGGCAGCAGATTGTTGATTCCTTTTTCCCAGTGCAATTATAAAAAAGTACCGATGTTATCTTTCGGATTTTCCAGGATTTAAGGATAAAGTTTTGGAACGTGGCTCTGCATTGCAGCACCGAAAAGGTGCAACTCGGGCTGAAAGACGAGCGGAGGGGCCGATATTAAACGGCTGTCATCTCTCGTTTCTGCTCGGTGAAGGGGCTTCGCGTTACAAGGCAGCTGCTCTGCCTCTCCCCACAGAGCACTTAGGCAGCCCTGATATCCTATGGGGCGGTGCGGCGGATCGAAGGGGGTCAGAGATCCCGTTACGGGCAGGAAGGCAAACGGTAAATAAGGTGTTCGTTTTCAGGCCCGGAGGACAGGCCTGGTTCTATTTTTTTGGAACACTTTGAATGTGCAGAGTGACTGTGGTTCCAAGTGTTTCTTTTAAACACCGATTATTATAAACCATTAGACTGGAGGCTCTTTGCCTCATGCTGGGAGTAACGCCTGGAGTGTGAACACGTTTAAGCATCTTTATCCATTTCCATGCCCTCTTCTTCTGCTGCACGTGTGAATCAGTCATTAACCCGCAGTTTCTGTTTTCCCTCCACCCTGACAAATCTTCCTCAGCCTCACCCGCCTGATTGACCCATAACTAACAAGCCCACTTATTGACTAAATGCCCTTTGCAACACCAATGCACCCAGCTCATCTTAAAATCTTCATCTTCCTCACAGAGACACTGCTGCAGCCAGACTTCTGTTCACGAACGTCCCTCTTTATTACTGCACCTTGACGTCGAACAATGCTTTGCCATTTTTCTTCACGCGCTTTTAACCGCACTCGTTTTCTCATTGACTTAATCCCTCCTTCCTTGGGGACCGAATGGACCAGTGAGAGTTCGAGTGAGGAAGGCACTTGACCAGGGAAATCCCTCAAATGATGGAAACGTCTTTCATCTTCACATCAAATATTACTAACAAGCAAGTCCTTAGGTGGTGATTAACCATGAAGGATAGTAATCACTATACATAACATTTGCATGAAAATAAGCAGAAACAGAACTGTGCATTTTTGGAGCACACAGGAAACACCTTATGTAAAACTGGAGGGGTCTCTCTTTGTTATCTGGGTGTAATGCCCCTCGAAAGCAGAATTAGTTAGACCTTCTTGTGTGTGCATCAACGTAGGTTTACTATGTTATCGGATTTTATGGGTAGAAAGAGCCTTAAATAAATCAAAAGAAAATATCTCTGCTTATTATAGTGATTCTCAAATCAGGCTGTCTGATAAAAATGAAAATACGAGGTGTGTTTTTTTTTTGTTTAGTCCGTGAAACGCTCTTTCGAAAGGGGACCGTCACACGGCTGCGAACTTGAATGCTGGCCTGCAGGTCACGCGGACGTGTTACAGACTTCCGACGCCGACGGCCTCTCAGAAGATAGGAGACGAAAGCAGACTCGCCGATCGCCTTCGCCGTAATCCTTCAGCTGGAAGTCAGAGGAAATTAGACGGCGGGCGTAGCCTGAGCTGCAATTAATCACTGCAGCGTGGAGCCTCTAAAGGCATTTTTCAAAGCTCTGTCGGCCTCTCGATAGCAGGGGATACAGCGTTTATAACTGCTACAGATGTTCAGAGCTTCATAATTTCCTTTTTCCTCGCTGGGGTTGTATTATTTATCTATATGCAGCTGACAATAGCATGCACAGAAGCCCAACACAAAATGTTCATCAAATATTGGTATCAATTTTATTGTCGATATTGACCTTTCTTTCACCGTGATGCCGCTGGTTTGATTATAGCTTGCTCATACTTACGTGCACGAGTGTTTATTCACGTGTCCGACTTTCCATTTCGAACCGTACTTCCATTTCTGGTCGCAGACTGAGAGGAAGACAGCAAAACGTCCAGTGTTGCGTGAACACTGCCGTGCTGCCTGACAGACGCCCCAGGATTTGACCCATGTGAAACGGGTGCCTCTTCACGCTTCTTGACTGCTGTTGCGTCATCTGGTCAACCTTCCAGCAGACCGCACCGGCGGCCCATACGGACCTAAACGCCCCAGAGACTCACTGCCTGTAATTAAGACGAGCTTCCCTCCTGCTGTCTGTTCAGCGGGGTAAGAGAGACCCTGCCTGCCGCTGACACGGGGCCCGGAAATTATTTAGGAAAATGTAACCAAACGGGAGCACATCATCAGGCATTTTAAAATGACCGAATGCTTCACATCCAATTAGGTAACTGAAATTGGACTCTCTAAATGAATTTGATTGAGCGAAACGGGGGAGCCGTCTTAGAGCTGCTTGCTGCAGGACCGGACAGGACAAGCTGCTGGAAAAGATTAGGGCCACACACCCCATCCCTGGCTCCATACGCTGAAAACAAACGCGTTGCGATATTTTAGCATAAATGGGCACGGGAGGGGGGTGCAGGGCGTTGGCGATCTTTAAACGCGAGATGTGCTTTGGTCCTGGGCTGAAAGGCACTGAAAGAAGGGAAATATTTATGAGGCGGGGAGGACCCGGTGACCTGCCTGAGTCCCGGAGGGTTTTCGCGGAGGCTTAGCGATTAGAGAGCATCGCGGAAGACTCATTACCATAATGATTCCCACTCGCCCGGCGCTCCGTTGCAAGCTGGGAGATCCCACAGGTCCGTGAGTGGTTTAAGCCTGTTAATACTCATTAAGAGCCATGCAGTGGAGTGGGTGAAAAGAATAATTAAGCTCACCTGAAGCACACGAAGTTAACCCCCCCATTTGTGATAGTCACGATTATCATAACTGCTTCCATCAGGGACCTATTAGAGTTGTCTATTAAAAGCTTACACTCGGGTAATGAAAACCGTGGCTGTTGTCTGTCAGCCACGAGTTTGTTGTTCTCTTCGCTTCAGCCCTGTGCAGCACTGAAATTACACGTAAAAACACAGTCCGTAAAACTGAGGGTAGGATCAGATATTTAAGTGTGCGGTATGGTGGCACAATAGGATGGTAGCGATGAATCAAGCATAAGCCTGACTTTATTCATTCTCACGTCTAGCCTCCACCACAGCTTCACAGCTTGTTTTCATTTAAACCGAAGAGCGAGCTGAGAGTGAGTGTCGATGCACACTCACCCATCTGCATAAAGACCATATTATCACCTGAAAAGCTACATTTATCCATCGATACTCAGGTCGGCATACATTCGCAACACCGTAGGACTCTCTTGTGGCATTATTGTGTATTTAATAGATCTGGCTACATATAATCACAGAATCGATGACTTCCGAGAACCTGGAAAACTCATTTCGTATGGAAGCAGACTCTCCTCTTGGGCACGCATTAGCTAACCTGCGCATCGGTCCTGGAGTCCACCTGCTCTGAACAGGTGACTTCAAACGCGGGACCAAAGTGAGAGAATGGGAATGAAGCCGAGCAAACAGAGGGCGCATTTGAAGCGAGACGAGTGGCACTCGGCGGCGGTGACACAGGGATAAGGCGTCTTTGTGATCTCACACCCCGGGCCAACTTTCATGTTGTATGCAGTCAACGTCCACTCCGGATGGGGAGATGGGAGCTCAGTGGGCTTTTGAAGTCTCACCTTGGAGAATCTCTTCAAAAACAGAGTCAACAAACACGTGGAAGCGACACTGAATAAACGTTAAATAATGAAGCCGGATCTCCCGGAGAAGGAAGGGGTGAAGGTGAGGAGTCAGCCTGGGTCAGATCCAGTGTCATGCGGTGGAGTCTGTTGGGCATGGGAATATGGCGAAGGTTAAAGGTGTGGAGATTATTTACACGTACGTCATTGAGGAAACGCCTCTGACATACTGAGAGTTCAGGAGAAATCCTTAGTGATCTCCAGCACTCTGATGGCATTTAAAAGCCACGTTCACATCGAAACCTGCATTTTTTTGTCATCTGCTTTCCTTGTCCTGTGGTTATTTCATGCTTCCTCTGTTTTTCAGAGACTCTTATCCAGCGGGGGGGGGGGGGTGGCAGGTCTCTGGAAGCACGGGGGGGCTTTTCGGAGAAAACACCAGTCCTTCAGAGAACACACACACACGCTTGAATCTGGGTTTACTGGGAGGAAAGTCACATAAACACGGGCAGCCAACAGCCCTTGGAGATGTGAGGCCACATCACCACTTTTATCAAAATTCCTTTTGATATTTATATTAATACCACAGCTGTATTTTAAATGTCTCTGACATATTACTTCAGCCTACCCAAAGAGTCACGAGCCTTTGACCCTGGTTTTTCCATCGCACAGTAAAGAGACCCTGAGAACGGCCGACTCTCATAAGTAGCATATAAACCACAGGGTAATCGCCAGGTGCATTTAGAAGGAGACGTTCGTAACAAAAAGATCCTCCTGAGGAACGCCAATGAGAAGCCGATCTTCTATTTGAAACAGACCCTCATCTCTGTCCCAGCGAAATGACTTTAATGACATTGACCCACTAAAATCCTAATTATGAGCAGACTCTTGCTGTTGTACAAACCATCTGAATCAAACATAACGCTTTAGTGCAAGGTAGTTTCTAAAAAAATATACACAAGGAAATTCATAAATATAACAATTTATTTGAATAGTTCAGAGACATGGCATCAAAGGACTGTTTGGTATATTATAATAGTGGAGTTAGGGTGACTCTGCCGCCAATGTGTTTAAGGTCTGCATGTGAGGCCTTCCCAATACGTCATTATACCCAGGTCAGTTTGAAATGACTTGGAGGGAAAATGGACCAATCACAGGGCCAGGAAATGGCAATTTATTGAACACAGATAAGAATAACTGTTTAGTTAAGTTTTTCAATTAAGCAGGCACTGGCTGGAGGGTTTGGAGCTTTCTGTGGTACCCTGCAGGCCAAGTCTCATACGATTAAATCTCCCCTACAGTATTTCTCATAATCCCATTTTCTACACTTTCTTCACCGATATTTCCAGATTCTTTAGAACGGAAAGAGAGCTGTTTAATATGCCTTCTCCTCATGCATGGGACCGTACTGAGATGAAGGAGAGGATCCTTTCACATCGGAGCCTGTAACTGTGAGCTTTGCATAACTCGCTCCGATTTCCCATGCAAATTTAGCGTGCAACTGTACGAGGAGGCTTATCCGACTCCTCAGTGCCGAGAGACTTCACACTCCAGAAGAGTTCTGGCTTATCGGCAAGAGCTGGCCATCAACGTACGCAAAACTCCGGGAGAACTCTGGAAGGGGAGCTCACTCGCCAGACATTCCACCAGAGCATGTGGTCTGTTTTGTGGATGTTTAAAATATGCTCCATAAATCTAATTATGTAAACAATGGAACGATCTAATGCCTCCTTAGTGGTAATAAAGGAGCGACGGAGAGTGTCAGATTAACATTTGACACAGGCAAGAAGATCTAAATTAACATATCAGCAGCCATATCAGCAGGGCCTGAACAGTGTCACATGTGAAGTAAAATTAGTTCTATACATATGTATATTAGAGAAACAATAAAAACCAACAAGCTCTATATTTGGCAAAATTGCTTCAGTCGTGTCATCATGCAGGAAAAGGCATGTAGTTTTTGGCCGGACGTTGTTGTTTCTCAAGGAGTGAATCAGCCTTTGTATTGACACTTGGTTTTTGGGTCAGTGAGCAAATTCATTTCATCTGTAGCATTCAGACGAAGGAAGAACATCTCTGACGTAACTACAGTACAAAATGAGAGAGAATTGCTCATGCCGTAAGTGAGCCAATCAACCGATCAATATTATTTAAAATTGCCTCTAAGGAAGGGATCAGCTGAATTATAGACCATGGCAAAAAAACACAATTTAAGAACTGAAAGCTTGCAAAATAAGTTCCGTTTTAGTCTTTTCAATAAAGGCATGAAAAACACTGCATGAAATCAGTTCTCTTATTTCAAACACGATTATCAGCTTTAATTTGACATAATTCAGGAATAGATACGCAGAAATCAGTGTGGGTGATTAGTGTCTGACGCTGACTCATGCCAGGCAGTCCCAGTTGGCAGGATATCCAAACTGTGAAGCACTTCACACTGAGGATTACCTTGATGCTTTACCACATTTTCACACCGAGAGGCTCAGATCTTCTTTTAAAAGCGCATGATGTTGTAAAATGCTCATATTTCTGCTTATTATTTTAGTTTTGTTAGACTGATAGATTTCACTGTCAGGGTTATTTTAAAATGCATACTTAATTTTAACTATCAGCAAACTGTGTATTACAGCTTCCAAACGACATCATTTTATTTTTAATTTTCATTTTGAACATTCAGCTTTCCGAAGTATTGTTCCCTCTGACATTCCCAGGAGTTTCTTCAGATCCAATTTGTATTGGAAGTCACTTGGTGGTAAAATTTAAGCAGGCTGAAAACTGGTAGCAGGCCTATTTCTTTCGTGAGCGATGATATCGATGTTCAAATGAAATGTGTCGTTTCCTCTTCTTGCAGCACTGTGATCTACACTCCAGGAAACAAAGTCGTCGTTTTAAATTTAACTAAGCACTATTTTCTGTTGGCTTCAACAGCAAACAACGAAAACGATTGTGAAAATTCAGCAGATTCGTCCTTTAATTTTATGGTCCGATGGACAGGTGGGCAAAGCCGCAATTTTACTTAATTTTCATTTTCTGTGCCAGTCGCTTCTGAATGTTAATATGTACCTGTACGTACAAATGGGCTAAACATGCATCTAGAACTGGGCTTAGTCCCTGTGTCCATAAGACCGTCCAGTTGAACAACACTAGACTGAGTGCTCTTACATACAAGCAAACAAACACAATCAACACAATTTTCAAGAATCACTACTGGGATCAGCTTTAGTTGAACAGCGAAGTGAAAATGGGCAACAAGACAAAAAAAAAAACAGACAAGAAGTTCATTGTGTTGGCTTCAGTATTTAGGCTGAGTCATCACTGTTTCATCTAAAACCCATTTTGAATCCCGCACTCACTGTTTGGGTGGTCTGTCCTTCGTTATAATCCATAACATACAGTAGATATTAAAAATAAATACAGGTAGCCGTCACCAAATGATATCCTGAAAGGTGCTGTAAAGGACAGAAAGGAAATGATGGTGCGGGGAACTTAAAGATCTCGCCTGCTGCTCCACAGTCATCCGGGAGCCTGTTTCACAAAGGCAGTCCTAGGACCTGTCCAATATGAGAACAACATATCTCCTGTCCATACTGCTCCCTGAACGTCGGGGACACCTCTACGGATGGGATGCACTCACGGTGTGAGGAGTAATTCTCTCTGGCAGCGGGTTTTGCCACAGAGAGCACTGGGGGGTCTCTGACGTGACCTTGAGCCCCCCAGTGGAGGATTGGACTAAAGCCAGTGGAAGAGGTGAGCTGAAACCTATAGGACAGAATCTTCGCAACATGTGCGGAAGGTGTGAACAATGCGAGGAGTGGGCCAGCTCAGCGCGGCGTCACACCGGCGTTTCAGTGCGTCAAGATTTCACACTGACGGGCTTGCGTGAAGCGCCCCCTGCTGGTTCACCGTGTGAATGACATCCGCCCGTAAGGTCTCACTTCAGCAGAAACAGAAAATCAGATTCACCGTAAGCCGTGCAATAAAAACAAACAATCAATAGGAAATCATTATAAAAGACACGAAATATTACATGGAAATCATATGTCAATGCGTTTCATGTCATGAACATTGCTTTAAGGGGGAAAGCAGTTTCACACATGCCTAGTACATGAACATTTCTGATATTATTAAAACAATTAAATAGCGGCCTGATGCGTATACCTCCCTAATTCATTCATGATAAGACTTTACATTTTTTCCTTGCTCAGCAAACCGAAAACCTGCATTCTGTAACTGCCACAATTAAATTCAGTTCCTACTTTCTATATCCAGTTGTGGCTAGCCTTGCTCCCCTGGCCGTGTCCTCATTTAATAATGAGCGTATTAATTGCGCCAGTCAGTAGGTTCAGCTGCGACGTGAACGATCAGGTGTCTGTCACCCTGCTAGGTGTACATCTTTAAGGTAAACGGCTGCTGTTAAGGCAATTCAGGCTCATTACTGCCTCTCCCCACTTGCTCTTTGATTTGTCTGAAATAATTAACATAAATTTGACAGGAATGAGAAACCTACGGGCGTATATCAGCAACCTAGAAAGGAATGCGTGGATTTTCAGGACGTGTGCCAAGTGGAGACACTGCCCCCTGCTGGTGGTGGCAAGATGCGTCACGGCTCTCCTGTCCGGCTGTTAATCAAGCATCACTTAATTAAGCTGTTCTAAATGATGATAGCAGAATAAAAACAGGCTCATCAAATCCAATACCATAAATAAGTTGTAAAATATCTGACACACCTAATAATCCGATTGTTGATTAGAAGAAATTATAAACTGACTAGGCAGAGTCAGAAAGAGGAGCCAGTGAGGTCCAGCCACAGCGCCTCCGGGTCTCCTGCTTCAGCATCTCCTAAGGGAGGCTGCATCGTCCGGTCATTCTGTGGTCATAGGGTCGAGTGATGGAACACCTCGGGAGCGAGGTCTCGACACTCACAGTGGACACAAATGTCATTCTGAAATGTCATAACTCATATATGATAACAATGGAGGACTAACTGCTCGGATTTTCAAGATGAGGCGCAATGTTTTACAATTCATTTTATTAATATTGCAGTAACTGAAGCGGATACAGTTCTTTGACAAATATATATAAATATAATTATATATAAATATAATATAATTTTGCATAAAGGGCATTTATTTTTTCTTTAAATTATTATAGGCCACTATATAATTTAAGCAATGCGTAAAACAAAAAAAAATTAGATGTCGTTGGAATGTAATCGCCAGAGTTACTTGTAATGATATGGCTGTTAAACTATATAGACTAGTTCCACATAAATTTATCGATTTCGCTTTTAACTTGTCACATTTTGAGAAAGTGGAATGACGTATTCCGCTAAATGCGAATAAACCCCTTGTAATTAAATTACTTTGTTGCTCATTTAACGGCGAAGCTCTTATTGCTACAATTTGAATTATGCTGACAGGACAGCGTAATATTTGCATAAAGTAGTCCGCTTTGTTAAGGCGCCAGCTGTTATACAGTCACCGAAACACAAGGCTGCGCTCATACTGTGGTTTCAGCAGTACCAGGAGCTGACAGACGCCTTACCATGGTGGACTCGGGTCCGAATGAGCCGAGGACGAGGCGACAGATGACATAAGTACACCGTCAAAGCCAGCCCTTACCCGGGCACAAGGGAGGAGATCCAGGTGACCAAGACGAGCTTCATCTGGGTGTCCACGGAGGAGGTGGCTGGGCAGGGATCAGGCGAGGTACCAGGATCAGGCGAGGTACCAGGGATCAGGGAAGGTACCAGGAACAGGCGAGGTACCAGGGATCAGGGAAGGTGCCAGGAACAGGCGAGGTACCAGGGATCAGGAAAGGTACCAGGAACAGGCGAGGTACCAGGATCAGGCGAGGTATCAGGGATCAGGCGAGGTACCAGGCGAGGTACCAGGGAACAGGCAAGGTATCAGGGAACAGGCGAGGTACCAGGCGAGGTACCAGGGATCAGGCGAGGTATCAGGAACAGGCGAAGTACCAGGAACAGGCGAGGTACCAGGATCAGGCAGTGCTGGGCAGTTGTTTAAATCCTGAAGATAAAGGTGAAATTGTGTCGGTTTGTATCATTTCAGCGCATGAGATGCAGCAAAATAAATGCCAATATACGTCTGAAAAACTGTATGCCGATAGTGATTCTTATTAACGTTGCTGTTGTTTGTTAATAGGTAAAGTAAGGATTTTAAAAGCATCAGATGCTATGTTCTTAAATGCCGGTGTCAGTTCACTGGCTGTGGGTATTTATTCTGCATTTGCGTACAGGGACGACTCCTCCTGAACCGGGAGACATTCAGTATGTTACTGTATATAGACATACAGCGTGGTCCTGAGATTAGGGAAGGGAGTTAAATATCCAGCATTAAAGACGTGATTTTTCTCGAATGTTAATAATAACTGGCATATAATTGCATATGTACTGTATAAGAAACAGCAAATGGCCTTGTGAATACTTTAAATAAACATGATACCTATTTTTGTTTGCAAGGTTATTTCTTATAATTTATTCATTGCATTATGCTGAAAAAACATTTTCTCCGTCAGCGTTTAATTAGATGCAAAATGACGCCCTCAGGAACAGTTGAAGATCCCATAATAATTTACATTAATCTCAAACCAGCAGAAAATTTGAGATTTTTAAATGGTAATCTCAATGAATGTTCTACAAAACACAATTTCTGCCTCTCTGGTAGGCCAAATGGATTTATTTTAGCTATTAATCTGGCGATTGTATTTTCTTAACAGAAATCAGCAAAATTATGTGTATAATCACGAATAACGACACATTAGTGATGGCATTTTCAGTACATAAAGCCAAAGGATTTTTTAAGAAATGTAGTTAATTTACAGTATGTCCCCCCCCCCCGAGAGACCAAATCCGGATTGCTTGCTGAACTGAGGGGATTTAATACCATAATCTACCCATCATCTTCACAGGCAGGAGTCACACCTGCTTTCAGGACAACAGAAAGGGAGCCCTTTTTCACTTTTTCAGAAAGTTTACACCCGCACCGCTTCTCCATTTCCTCCTTTAACAATGCAATGTGTTTATTTATTTTTCAAACTGATAAATGTAAACGTTAGAATGATTATTTGATGCTTAAAATGTCCGTTATTTCACCTGGCAAACTTGTCATGTCATTCGGTTGCCTATGTATTTTTTTTTTTTAATAAAAATATTAGTGTAAGCTAAGAAACGATAACCTATTAATACGTTCCACCAAATGGAAGCGTTACGCGAGCGAGGAAGACGCCAAACGTCTGCCAGCTTGTTGTGGTGGCAAATTATGAAGTGATGAACTTTGAACTCGGTCTTGAGGTTTTATTTATAGGGAATGCTAACTTCTAGGTGCCCTGAACAAACCACACGCATATAACTGACTAACATAAAGTGATGAACTTTGAACTCGGTCTTGAGGTTTTATTTATAGGGAATGCTAACTTCTAGATGCCCTGAACAAACCACACGCGTATAACTGACTAACATAAAGTGATGAACTTTGAACTCGGTCTTGAGGTTTTATTTATAGGGAATGCTAACTTCTAGATGCCCTGAACAAACCACACGCATATAACTGACTAACATAAAGTGTTTAATTACATTTTTATTGCTATACCACACAGAATGCGGAGAAATAATGTGGACAGTGAGAGAGCAGATCAGAATGTGTTCAAATATGAAAATGAAAAATCAGTGTTGATGCAACAAATAATAAATACTACACAATAGTAGTGAATTTAATATATACTAATATCTAATAATAACAGCACACATTCGTGAGTGAATTTTAAAGAACCTCTGAATATGCACCCCAGATCACCGCAGCCTTCTCTGTTGCGGCCTTTGGAAATTTATTCATCAGCCTGTAGCAGGTTCCACTGCTCCCGACTGGGAAGACCCCCGAAACTGGCGCCTTTCCATTGGTTAATTAGGGTGCCTGATGAGGCAGAAAATGATTAATTAATTTGCTCCCCGGCCGGCAGCCACACTGAGGGGTGCCCCTCCCCTTCTGGTGGCTCGCTGATTCCTCGAGATTGGATATCCGCCCGCCTACGTTAGCCTTTATCGAGCTGCAGATGCCCAGCCAGGGAGAGTTCATATCTATGCTGGGTACATAATTAATGTTTATTTAATTGTTAAGTTGACCCACCCACCCGTCCGTCCGTCCGTCCGTCCCTGTTTCTTAACGTTTCTCCAGTGCTAGGTCACGGTGAACCTGGCGCCTGTCTCAGTGAAACAGACGATATTAGGCAGGGGACGCATTGAACGGGATGCCTTTTCGTCATAGAGAACTTCAAAATCTAATTTATAAGATAAATAACAATAGCCAATTATTGAAATAAATATATTGACTATAACACACAACGAGAATTTCTCAAGCTGTTCTTACTGAGAAATATTGAAGTCTTTTCCCTTTAATTTTGACAGAATTATTCTTACCCCATGTCCTTCAAGTGGACACATAGTGGCTGGGCTGGAAGTGAACAGCCTGCTTATATACCCCTCTAATAAAGGGCAGAAGACGGAGCCGTAGACCCTGGGGAGGAGCCTGAAAGGTGCACCGGGCTTCTCTTCTCGTCAAAGACGCTCTGCGGTGTGATCACTGTGGTATCAAACCCACCGCTGCATCATAGTGTACGTGTCCACGCCTTGAGGCGCTGGTGTCAGAACGAGACGTTGTCCGCGGCAAGAAAAACAGCCTTAGGTATGGATAAAAGCCAAAATCAGGGTATCTGTGAATTACACGGCTTTGAAAAGGATGTATAGGCCATACGGACAGTCAGCAAGATTTCCGTTAATTTCATTGTTGAAAAAGCCATGTTTATATACAGCATTACCATTTTTGGTTGGCATATGGCCTATACAGCTTTTCTAAGATTCAAATATTTCTACATAAATAGGTTTATATAATTTGGATATTGAAAAAGCTAATTCATGATATGTTAACCCGTTTACCGGTGATATATCTGTGGAGATTTCAGTGAATAATAAGTGTAGTGAATATTATTGGTATCCTGCATTTAAATGTTTAACACTAAGCTGAAGCTGAATGGACGATGGTAATGAGCTCAAAGCAATCCGATTTTGACAGCCTTCAAAAATTCCAAATCAGATCTAAATTAAACTTCTGGTTGGTTAACGTCCTGGATAAGTTTCGACGTCTCGCGGCGAAAATGAACGGAAGGCGTGACGTCATTATTGCCTAAGCTAGTCGTTTCTATCTCACAGACGTGACACCACGGGGAGGTTTTGGCCGTTACCCCGTTGGTTCAATCACACAGAAAGCAAAGCCCTTAAAATGGACCTATAGGACAGTACCTTGATCTAATGAGTCTGGACAAACAAATTCTTATAAAGCTTTTAAAACAGTCATGTGGCTTGGTTCAATGAGGGAAACAGTGCAAGCTCCGATTATGATGAATTTTAATCAACTTGATATAACTTCCAGTAAATTAACAACAATCACACAGCCTATATTTAATCACAGATCTAAAGATAACAAAAACAGGATAGTCTACTAATAGTCCAGGCACACGAATATCACGGTATCATTTTGACACACAGCCCACCAGCTGGCTTGGGTCTCATGTATAGACAGCTCTCTTAACCAGTTTTACTCAGAACTTAACCAGTTCTACTCAGTCAAAGCCACATGTCTGGCAACCTTGGAGATCAGCTGAGCGACACACACACACACACACAGTGTACTCTCCACAGATCAGTCTTTGGTGAAAAACAGGAGAGATTTCGACGTGCTTTAATTTGACACTTTTTTCAAATATAACAACATTATTGATAAAGCGTTTGGACGTACGGTAAATGTCCCTGTCTCTTCAGCATCTCTACCCTGAGCTTGACACTCACCACAGCCATCAG
>JAACJT020000038.1:4481619-4499628 GCA_009936485.2 Gymnarchus niloticus
GCAGTGAGGCTGTCCACTGCACCAATCAGAAGGGTAATTGGGCATGTGATTATGCAGTGAGGCTGTCCACTGCACCAATCAGAAGGGTAATTGGGCATGTGATTATGCAGTGAGGCTGTCCACTGCACCAGTCAGAAGGGTAGGTCTTAAAGCTGCGTAACTCAGTTACAGATATGAAGTCAGAAGCAGCAGTGGTACATTTTCAAAAAAATATATGTACGATTGTGTAGTATGAGATGATAAGTCTGCTTAATGTAATTTTGAGAAAAGGTATTTTATGCATATTAAAGTACCACTAATATGGATTTTGATTAGACAGATGCGGTACATTCCATATCTTGTTTGAACACTGCTGTTATCGTCTTGACTTATGGAGTCAATTGGCCTTTCCTGCCAGGCTCCATGAGCTTTTTCCAGATCTTTCTGCCTTGACTCTAACTGCTCCAGCTGACCTTAAAGAGGACAGATGACATCTAGTGGTGGCTCAAGATGGAGGCTGAATGTTCTGCACTTCGGACAGCGTGACTGGAATTCTGCCGTGTCCCGGGGGGGGTGTTTTCGTAACTGGATGGGCCATGGCCTGCATCTCTGCAATCCTCGTCTTGAACTTGGTCTGCAGGTACTTCTCTTCCTGGGAATATCTCCTGGCGAAGGCAAACAGGAGAAGCCCCCCCACAAGGAGTGCCCCTCCGGCGCAGAAGAGCACGGCCCCCGTCTGCTGGCTAACTCGTAGGCCGTGGTTGAAGCGTGCGGCGCTGACATCCACGAAAAGCAGCTCACCATCACCAAAGGCCTCCATCTTGGATGGGATGGCGTAGCCTGTGGTCAGCAGGATCAGACCCACCGTGAGGATCAGGGTCCCGAACGCTAGAGAGACCTGGGGGGTGAGGGGGAGGGTGAAAAAAGCATTCCTGTTTATATGGATCTGACTCATGGGACAAAAAACGGGGACTATTTTTTTAATGTACACCTACAAAAACTGTGATTTTTTTTATAAAATACAACTCGCCTTAGACCATAAACTGTAAACACACTTTCCAGTGCTACAATTTCACCCTTGCTGTTTAATTTCATCTATCTCCGGTAAGCATTTATACAGCACAAGGTTGCAGCTGTTTTATTTTAATCATGCCAAATATAACAATATGAGGCAAAAGTCATTTCATGCATGACCTGAAGGTTATTTATCATAGGTATGTTCTACAGGGCTTCAGGACCTTTGTGCATCCTCTTAATAACCGCGTCATAACCTCTGTGTGACCTCTTTATCACCTTCCATGACCTTACTGTGACCTCTTCATAACCTCTGTGTGACCTCTTTATCACCTTCCATGACCTTACTGTGACCTCTTCATAACCTCTGTGTGACCTCTTTATCACCTTTCATGACCTTAGTCTGACTTCTTCATAACCTCTGTGTGACCTCTTTATTACCTTCCATGACCTCTGTGTAACCTCTTCATAACTTCTCTGTGTCCTCTTTATCACCTTTCATGACCTCTGTGTGACCTCTTCATAACCTCTGTGTGACCTCTTTATCACCTTTCATGACCTCTGTGTGACGTCTTTATCACCTTTCATGACCTCTGTGTGACCTCTTCATAACCTCTGTGTGACCTCTTTATCACCTTTCATGACCTCTGTGTGACGTCTTTATCACCTTTCATGACCTCTGTGTAACCTCTTCATAACCTCTCTGTAACCTCTTTATTACATCCCCGTGCTCTCTTTATGATCTCAGGATGACCTCTTCATGACCTTTGGCCACAATGTTCTCAGAAATGCCGCTTGTTCAAGGTGCATTCATCACTGCACACTGGCTTTGCGCGGTCATCACAGTCAGCAATACAGAGCATGTTTATATCCCTGGCAGCTACATATGCATGGCTGGGCCACAGCTGCTAGCTGAAAAATGTTAAATGAAATAATTTAATTTGGGTAATTTAATTGGGTCTTTGACTTTAATTCAAAGACATGCAAGTCACATGATCTTTATACTGCAGACCAGACAAGATGATAAACTTTCTAGAGTATAGGAGATATAAATGTGTGACTTACATATTGCAGAAGCAAGAGGAAGCAAAGTATTTCTTATGACCTACTGAAAAAAAAAAATTCTCTTGGCTTCTGTGATGAAGACGGCAGGCTAACAATGAGATTACAGCAGTGAAGCTGAGAACATAGTTACCTTCCAGAAGACAGAGCTCCACCGGCTTGGCGATCTCTTTATCTGAAAATCCTCGTCGCGCTCCCAGATCGACGCGGTGCACTCCTCGTAGAACTGGTGCAGGTAGGAGCGGACCCCGTAGCGCGGGTAGCTGCAATGAACGGCCCTCTGGCTGGGGTCAGCATGCCGTGACCCACAGATCTCCGAGCAGGAAGCCATCCTCTACACCTGCGGGTGATGCACAGACGGTCACCTGATGACCACAAGCTTCCACTTATCTATGAAATGCAGTCATGCCACACAGACACATAGACCCACACACGCACACACAAGCCAACTGTCTTCAAATAGCTTAGCACATGACCCTAGCTGCTGCACCTTCAGACCATCCAGGCTAAGCTTACGTCCTTCAGAACTTTTTAGAACCTGGACCTCCAGAGCTTATGGTCTCACTGGGAACTTGAACTAACTTTCAGCGAGTAGACAGACCTACACCTGGACCTAAATAAATGCAGAAAATATCATCAAAACAGATCATCAGCATGAAACTGAACCTGGGGACTGACATGTTGTCTTTCAGGCTTTGGATCCTGGACTTCCACATTGCCTGGAAATCGAACCAAATATGTACTGAAACACGTATGAACATCACAGGGTTTTGCACTGAGAGAGAACTGACCACCCATCCACCCACGAGTCAGTGATGCAGACTGACCGCAGACCATCCAGTCCCTGCCCCCCCCACCTCGGGTTGAATGGAACCAGATGGACAGAGTTTGTTCCATCAAACTAATGGGGGCTGTATCTGAATTAGCCCTTTCTGCTACTCAGCTTTGGGATTCAAAGTGAACACTTAAGTGTGTGAATCATCAAAACAAATATATATGTCATTTTCTGCAGCCCTTTGACATAATTAATATCTGTATATCAGAGGAATGAAATTTCAGAGTTAACAATCGTCTAATATGGAGATTAAAATACATTATCCGATATTTAACACATCAAAGGAATACCCATTCCTCATCATAAATGACCTAGCCATAATTATATAAAATAATTATCCATTTAAAATAAATCTAAAAAGTTCATATAATGTTTGGATGTTCAAAATGCATTGCTTACCATCAAAACTGTCTGCTTATTCTAATATTGGACAGTCATTGTGTTGGTACAACAGCTGGGTGGAAGAGGCTATAAAGACCAGTCCTATACTAGTTCAAGGAGCCGAGGATCTGGAAGATCAAGGTCAGTGGGTGCAAATTCCTCCTGGCGGATGCTAATATTGTATCCCTCTTCATACAACACATGGTCCTATATGGATCAATGTAAGGGTCCATTTTGTACCTTGGAGCTGAAACGCACGGGAGTATGTTTTTCATTCATGATTATAATACACTTGGGAGGACCAGTACTCGTGGAGAAACACAATGTACCTGCCTGATGAAGGACCACACTAACCTACAATGGCTTAGTCTCAGAGGACACGGTGAATTAGCAGCGGATAGACGCACTGGATGTACGTGACAAAAAGTATTGCTATAGAGAAGATAGGGAAGGTCGTTCTTGGTAGACCTTGCTTTCTGTGCGATGTAATTGAATTGAAGTGAATTCATGAAGGTTGCGCTGACCCACATGCCAATGGCGTAAACACTGAAGGGTTCTCCCGTCTGGGATGCATTGCAGACCGCAGGTTTCCGGATGCATTCGCCTCTATGTGGCACCCATGAGCTGCGTACACGCAGCTGATACACCACGCATCACCGGCATTTAGTAACGTTGTAACCTCCGTGGGATTAACATGACTAGTACGTGTTAAGACTGTCCAGACGCCGTGCTTCTGAAGCTCCAGATGATGGACACACCTCCAGATGATCACCGCAGACCCTCTGCCAGCATGCACTGAGATGCACCTGCACAAATGATGCTGTACAACATCAGGTGGAAAGTACGCAGGTGATTCAGAGATGCTCACACTATTCCGTTTGAGCTGATATCGATTATTAACACTAAACTGTACCTGAATATAAGAAATGTATAGAAAAATATTCCATCTGCTGCAAAACGTAGAGGTGGGGTTCCCTATAAATGCGTAACCATAGCAACGAGAAAACGCGACCAATCACGACTCCTCTGTGCCTTTTGATTAAAACCATGCAAAACGAGCGCATCGATGGTACATGTTAGAAAAATACCTGTCATACCCAGCCGGAGAGTGACCATCCGCTCCTCCTTCACTCGATTCCCATCGCTCTGCACATCCCTCCTCCCGCATCCCACCATCCGAACTCGCCGGCCCAGTGCGCAGGCGCCAGACGGCGAGTCGGGGAGGCAGGCGGACGGACAGACGGACGGACGGACGGACAGAATGATAGAGCATCCTAGTCTTTCATATGGCAACGTTCTCTTTGAAGGGAAAAACCTCTAGAATGACGGCGCTTTATTCATTACTGCTTCAGGTGATTTCCAGTTATTAACAACCTGAAAATGATTAATGATTAAGGGGAATTTTTAAACTCCAAAATTAAAATTACGGTGTAAATTATTTAGATTCTCTTTAATATAAGATACCACCATTTTATTTATCCGTGTCTTTGCCTGGAACAAACTAAATATAACATTGCAGAGATATGGATCTGCCATATAAATTTTACATGTTGAATTGGCTTGAATTTGGTTCTTTGATGCTGGCCCACATATTTTCCCTTGTCTCTTGGGCTGGGAGTAATGAAACTAAAATCAGTGGAAATTTTGCATCTGTGTCAAAGTTTTATGATGCATTTATGTGGGTTCTACTCTGACCTCAACTCAGATATTTAAGCCCTGACTTCAAAAACAACTGCAACGATCGATATTAAATTAGTGGGATCTGGTGTCCACAACAGAAACAGCAGTACATGTCTGTGATTGCAATTGCAGCATCCTCTACCATGAAAATTCCAACTGCATCCAGCAGACCTTCTGTAAGACAAATGTCAGGCTTATAAAACTGACAGCCAAGCGCTCCAAGTACAATTTTCTGCTCCCTAAAAGAAGATGCCACGTAAAAATTCTTCTAAAATTAAACTTCTACATCTTCTGAAACCAAACGTCCATGGGGAATTAGAACACATTCATGCTGGAAAACAGTTTACTCTGGAAATTCAGAATGATTTCCCCAGTGTTGTGTTTCAGCAGGCAAAACCCTACCCCGCAATGACAGATGCTGCAGTGGTCATGTGTACGAAGCAGGAGATCATGGTCTCCCAAGACAGCCACCCGCAGCTGTCACGAGCCTCTCCAGTCTCCATTAGATCGCCCGCTTCCAAAGCTGGTGCACGCACATCTGTGATCTCGACGTGTTTGAATATTCGAGACAGCGTTCTAATAGTGTGACATTACCGTCGTTATTAAAACTGGCGACTCAGTGCAAATTCTATGGCCACACATGAGGAGCACATTTTAAAAAGTGTAATTTTGTAGTTTCCCCTAGCGATAAACAGGGAACAGCTTAAGATCAATACGAATTCCTGTTTAAACCATACTGTATATCTAAACTTTCCTTTGTCTGCTCGTTTTCAGTCTTGTGCTGTATTCTAAAATGAACATTAAAAATGGGTTTTTATGACAATAAAATTTACTGACCTCTAAGCCTTGGCTCTGATGGTTTTGAAGCAATGAAATGAGGGACCAGCTAATTGTGTGAGGAAAAGTGACTTCAGGTAGCAAAACCAATAAGCTGTCTAATGATAAAATAATGTTTTATTATGGTGTAGTAAACTTTTATTAGTAGATCTAATGGAGAGAAGAGCCTTTAATTGGTTTTATTTTATTCATACGTCTTTTCCTGGGGCTAACAATCGAGTTTCTAAAATGACAGACAATACCAAGAAGAGTCAAACTATCAAATTTTACTTTTTTAATCGCCCACATTTATGGCTGTCATGTGTTGCTCTTGGGTAAGTCGGCAGGTTAATGTCAGTTATGAATTTCATGATTTTTTAATGCTTAAAACGTAATCATTGTGGGCCCAGGGTGAGCATGGTCTGGCAGGTTATTATAAATGAGCTGTGACCATCTCCATCAGGGTGTATTATGATTGAGGGACTCATGGCATATGTGTATAACCTCTGACCTCTTCCTAATGGGTATTTAAAGGCACAGCGCCATTCCAGTTGCCCGGGTCGCTTCAAAGACTGCCACGATGATTAGGTAATTTATATGACTTATAAAGATTTATATGATACAGGCGTTAAAGCAGTAGGTCTGTACTGATGCAAGCTCTTTATATTCTCCATTTGTATCTTCAGAGTAGGAAAACAAATGGTTTGTATTCCTTCTAGTGCGGCTTTGGACGGGACTTCACGTGTGAAGAGTTTAGCAGTGCGGTAACGAGAAAGGCAGTTGCAATCGTTCAGGCAAATGAAAGGTTAACATGTTTTGCTATGTTCCCATCCGTAGCGGTTACCTTCACGTGGAAATCAGCCCCGCCCCCCCCCAATGGGAAGGCGTCTCCGTACCTCTCCCACCAGACACCGGTATTCTGCGGTTATTTGTGAACTAGCCGACATAAACATAAACGGTAACGTGTGCTGTCCACAAGAGTCGCTTCACGTCTTTAGAAGTAGTGAGAACTGACAGATTGAGAAGATGAACAGGACTCATGTGCCACACTCAGAGGTCCATCAGGTGAAGATTATTATCTTAAATCTTCTCTTTTGTCAGAGGTGCCTGTCAATTTGTTGACCCGTTTCTAGACTTCATGCATGCATTCAGAATCGCAGCCCATTAGAAACTAGAGGTTAGCCACTGCCTGCTGTTCAGGAAGACTCTCTCAGCTAGTGGCACTGCGCTCTTCGGCGCATCTCTTTATACGATTACAGACAGATATTATCATATTTCACAATGGTTGCCATGGTAACGGCATTAGCCATCCTGCCAAACGAGCACGGCGAGAGCCGAGTGATGGTCAGTCTCTGTGTGGCTGCCTTCATTCCAGCTGGTTTTCTTGCCCTCTCTCGTTACGACGTGCGTGTTTTGCGAGACGGGCTTCCAAGTGCCGTAATTGGCTCATTTTGGGATGGGGCTGGTGGTGTGGCTGATGTCTCCCCCTCCTGATCTTGAACCGTGCGCTCTGTGATTTGTGGCTGTTTCGTATTAATGCGATCACGTAAAGATTGTTAGTGACACAGAGTTAATCGAAATGTAATTTTGCTAAGATCCTGCATTCGTATCCTGTGCTGCTGCTGAGAATGTCTCTGCCCCACATGTGTACCCCTCCACTGAGCCCGGCTTGTCTCAGTGAATGATTTCCATGGTTACAGAAAGCACTTCAGGAAGTGCCTGCTGCTTGCAAATGGTAACTAGGTAAGGAAGCTTCCAGTGAAAGGAGATAAGCAGGCCCGAATTAGCTGCCTAGCCATCTAGCCTCATGTCAATGAACCACAACAGGTGGAGTTCTGCGCTCCTGGTAGTCTGCTCCAGGGTGTGGTCCTGGGATCACGCTGTAGGAAAGTCGGAAGATCAAACTTAGCCATGTTCAAGAAGTCATCTTTCTGAGATTCCCGGTGCTCAGTTGGTGCTAAGATCAGGATGCTGGAGCGGATCTCTTCAGCATAACAGGTTATGTCCGAGAAGGTATCTGGGTCCAAGTGCTGGGAGATGTGAGGAACCTTTCTGCTTCCAGATGACCGCCGGTAGTGAGCTGTGCAGTCTGAGTAGAATACAGTCAAATGATCCATTAACTCAACATGGTCAACTCAGTCATGAGGGACTGAAATAACCAACGTAGTGTGAGAATAATGTACAGCTGAATTACCAGGGCAGCGACACACAGGTGCCCAAGAGGTAGGGCTGCTCTTTAGCTCTGGGGAAGATGGGGCTCTTCTACACTCAGTGGCTGGCGTGGGTAATCTTGGGTAGTGGTGCCCCATGGATGCCCATGACTTAGTTAGGCTCCTGATTATTGTGCTCTGCTAGAGGTGCTTCACCCGCTTCTATGGTCTCCATGGACAGCTTCTTTGGCAGGGTGGACACCAAGATACTTCCTGCCATAAAAATCCAGTATTATGACTAGCTGAGCATCTGGGAGGCCTACCTATGATAATTCACATTGCTGGCAATCACTAGAGGATGCGAGGAACTCGCCGGGGCTTTCCAGTTAAACAGATCTTGATAGGCTAGCTCAAAAGATCGTGTTAGGCCAGCCTCTGGACGAAGAGACCAGCGGGTTGGAGTTTAACAGCAGCACCTCAACGACTGTTTGGCATCAGAGGATGGCTAGGTTACGCCAAAGAACTTGGATTAGCAGTAGCGAAAGAGAAGGAACTGCCTGAAGGCACAGCATTTGGCAAACTCTGGTAACGGCTAACTTCCCCATTCAGTACAAGACAGAGGAGCCTTGGACGCTTTCCTGCGGGCAGTCAACTCAACCATCCTGCAGCAACAAACCTGACTGTGGCGGCCAACCTCCCTCGCAGATGGCCTCTTCACAGCTGAAGACTCTGAAGCAATCACGGGGGACAAAACCATTGGAGCATCAATGCAGGATTTTACGGGATGGGAATGTGGCCATGAAAAAGAGGCCTTTGCCACTGTTGAGCACTTGAGAAGTGAGCTGCCACCTCGATAGCAGGTGCCGTGTCAGTGACCTCGGAGGACAGTGGAAACGTTGACAGTGGCTGACTTAGACGAGACGACGCTAGACCAGTCAGATCAAGTTTCAACAGCAAAAGTTGGGCAGGTTGGCCAGCATCACCAGTTAAAAGTGGACTGCCTCTTTGGTGGTCAGCCAACACAAGCATCGAAAGCTACAGGATCCGTCATTAGCAAAGTTAGACCAGGCCTCTTCCCCAAGAACACAAATCAACAGCCAACCATGCTGAAGTGAGAGCCAGTTACTAGGCAGAGACCAGCCACAGAGGGAAAACAGCCAAACGCCTTACACCTGGTGCTCATGGAGGCTCAGCTCTGATTTTACATAGCTGACGTGACATATCCAAAATAAATGGGCTTTGACATGCTGACAGCACTGGCTGTTGTTATCCAACCAGCACTGCCCTCCCTTGTCATGAGTGGAACCCACCTACTCAAACGCACTAGGGAGGAATATGAAATATAAGGTTACTGGGGTGATGGGACAAACAGGAAGGTGAGAGTAGTGAGCAACCAGCTCCAGCTTAGGAACAGCCCAGAGGCAACGTTGGCTCCATCTGCTGTGATGTGACAGAGCCCCTGGGGTGTCTAAGTGACAATTAACTTAGGTCCTGTAGCAGCTATTAGAAGAGAGCAACAAGGGACTTACTGAAGAACAGAGCAACTATGTTCCAACACTCCTACGAGGGACTTACTGAAGAACAGAGCGGCTATGTTCAGGCTCTCTTATGAGGGACTTACTGAAGAACAGAGCGGCTATGTTCAGGCTCTCTTATGAGGGACTTACTGAAGAACAGAGCGGCTATGTTCAGGCACTCCTACGAGGGACTTACTGAAGAACAGAGCGGCTATGTTCTGGCTCTCCTACGAGGGACTTATTGAAGAACAGAGCGGCTATGTTCTGGCTCTCCTACGAGGGACTTACTGAAGAACAGAGCGGCTATGTTCCGGCACTCCTACGAGAGACTTACTGAAGAACAGAGCGGCTATGTTCAGGCTCTCTTATGAGGGACTTATTGAAGAACAGAGTGGCTATGTTCAGGCTCTCTTATGAGGGACTTACTGAAGAACAGAGCGGCTATGTTCAGGCACTCCTACGAGAGACTTACTGAAGAACAGAGCGGCTATGTTCAGGCACTCCTACGAGGGACTTACTGAAGAACAGAGCGGCTATGTTCAGGCACTCCTACGAGGGACTTACTGAAGAACAGAGCGGCTATGTTCTGGCTCTCCTACGAGGGACTTATTGAAGAACAGAGCGGCTATGTTCTGGCTCTCCTACGAGGGACTTACTGAAGAACAGAGCGGCTATGTTCCGGCACACCTATGTGAGTTCTGGCACATGTTGGTTTATGGGAGCCACAAGCGCCTGCCTACAGAGGTAGACACTGGTGATGCCACCTCAGCCTGCTAATAGGCTTGGCACTGCCCATTGCCCTGAGAAGAGTGGCTGAAGAAAAAACCCAAGAAGTGGCAGTAATGGGCATCATTAGATCCTCCAGCAGTCCGTGATTTTCACCCATGGTTCTGGCAAGGAAGAACGATGGATCCCTCAGGCCTTAACACTTTGTTGCATAGTACCAGGGGTCGATGAGGCCCTGCACTGCCCATCTTGGTCAATCTGGTTCAGCTCACCTGACTTTTGGTGTGGGTTCTGACATTTTCCCCTAGCTCCTGACACATTCCCAAAGATGGCTTTCAGCATCAGATGGGGTCTCTGTGATTTCAGTGTCCTACCCTTTGGAGTCTGCAATAGCTCAGCCATATTAATGAAAAGGTTCTACCCAACATAGCATCATCAGCATATGTAATCTACTCAGATGGTCTAGTAGTACATGCAGCTGACGCTGAGATGGTGGTGAAAATACTGGAAGGTGGGTTTCAGAGAATGCAGCAACCTCACCTGCCACTAAACCCACCTACTCTGGTATCAGACAGTATCCTCAAGTCTCCATTCAGACAGTCAGCTGCAATACCAATGGATGCTAGACCGAGTCAGCAAGGAAGGCCTTCAAGGAGACATGAATTACCCTGCCATCTAATGACAGCCAAGACGGGGTAAAATGACTGTGCTGTTCAATATATCAGGCAGTAGCACACTGTGGTCATTTTGTAAATAGTTAAATAAGGTGGTAACTGACATATATTGTTGTTGTTATATTGTTTTAGTATATTAAATAAATCGAAGAGTGTTAATTTGTGTTAAATATGGAAGTTTCTAATTGGTCACCATGTCTAGGATGTATGGTCAGGTAAATAGGGAGAGAAAAAAGGGGGAGTCTGGCCAGGGTGAACTTGCCTGAAAGAGCACTATTTTCTCCAGGTCAAATAAATAACCGTGCCTGGCTGGACCCCTTGGTCTCTGTGTTTAAAAACTATAAGAACCTTCCCGAAAAGCATTACTAAGCACATGCTATGTTTTTACAAGTGCTATGAAAAGATCCCAAAATATCTTCCTTGGATTATTTACATTACAGTTCCCTGTTCCCGATCAGCTCATCAAGGTGGAGCATTATTTTCCTATAAATGCTGCCACCTAGTGGATAATAAACGCAGAGGCACTGAATTGTACTGTGTTTCCAAAAAGACAGGTTATGGTATAGATGATATAAAATATTTATGGGTACAATGTAAATACTAACATGTGTGATGAGTCTGTGCTCCCAGTTTGTTTCTATGGTGTGGATGGATCAGACAGTGATTATATAAAGCTTAAGGAAGAATTTATTATTATTATTATTATTATTATTATTATTATTAACAGCACATTTTATTTGCGAGCTCCTGTGGGGACCCTCAAGGTCAACTTACATGAATTAAAACAGCTTAAAACACATGACCATACTGTACAATAAAACAAATATTTAAAGTACAATAAAATACAACAATAACAGACTCATAAATTTCCTTCGGGATCAATAAAGTATCTAGTCTGTTATTGTTGTATTTTATTGTACAGTATCACCAGATTCGCTGAATAACACAATGCTGAGGCAATTGGATATAAAGACATTTCCATAATAATTCATGCACTTTATAATACTCCTGTTATTGCTTACAATCACTCTACTTACAGTACTCCCCCCATACGATGGATGGATGGATGGATGGATGGATGGATGGATGGATGGATGGACAAACAGAAGGACAAACAACTTCAGCAGTTTTGGTGAGCTGGTGTTGTCCTTCAAATCAGTTGTGAAAGGCAAGGCAAGTTCATTTAGGTAGCACATTTCATATACAGAGGCAATTCAAAGTGCTTTACAGAGACAGCAACAGAAAAACATTAGAAAATCGAAAGACGAAGCGTAGAGGGTGAACAAGAAGGGAGGCAAAAAGGTTCCCTTGGGTGTTGCGGTGTTGCCCACCACTGACAATGATATACGTTCTTGGAGCCTCAAGAACGTCTGCCTGTAGTAAATGATCCAAACGACCCTGGGGGGCAGCCACCTGTATCATCCTGAGCTTGCTGCCAAGTTGGAGAGGCAGGACAGTGTTGAATGCACCGAACATGATCTTGTCTGCCAGGCTGTTCCAGATGCGAGTGGGCCGGCTTAAGCATGCAAATCAGAGTGACATCCACAGCTGAATGTGCCTGGAAAGCAAATTGCGGCAGCTCCAGATGGTCTGTGACCAGGGCATAGAGCTCCTACATGACTAGTCTCTCAAAGGTCTCAATGAGGTCTCAATGACCTACTGTCCTTCCTACTGTCCGGAGGTCTTCAATATTTGGGGTACCTTCTCTGGGCTGAGAGAAAGGGACTCTGCGACTGATTCAATCAGGTTCCTCAGCTTTCCCTGTGTGGAGTCTCCTCTTCTGCCCTTACTTGTTCAGCAGAGGTGGAGTGGGGGTGGAGGTCTTGTGGATGGTGTCCTGGGGGCGGGCTGCATGGAGCTTAAGAGGTGGTGGAAAGAGGGTGGAGCAAGTGATCAGGGGGTCCACAGGATTTAGACAAACAGACTTTGGGTGATTAGGGTCCCACAGGATTTAGACAGACTTTGGGTGATCAGGGGCCCACAGGATTTAGACAGACTTTGGGTGATCAGGGGCCCACAGGATTTAGACAGACTTTGGGTGATCAGGGGCCCACAGGATTAGTCCACAGCACTTTAACATACAGACCACACTTGATCAGTAAGTCCACATGATTTATACCAGGTAGGCTCCAGGATTAACATCAACAGACTTCAGGTTAACAGTTGGGCCACACAATTTAAACACAAACCTGGGGTGATCAGGTAGGTCAGAGGATTTAGACGAACGGACCCCGGGTGATCAGGTAGGTCAGAGGATTTAGGCGAACGGACCCCGGGTGATCAGGTAGGTCAGAGGATTTAGGTGAACGGACCCTGGTGATCAGGTAGGTCAGAGGATTTAGGCGAACGGACCCCGGGTGATCAAGCAGGCCGGAGGATTTAGACGAACGAATCCTGGCTGATCAGGTAGGCCGGAGGATTTAGATAAACGGACCCCGGGTGATCAGGTAGGCCGGAGGATTTAGAAGAACGGACCCTGGGTGATCAGGTAGGCCGGAGGATCGATATATATATGCTCATGTTTAAGGGAGGCTGATTTTTCTCACTTGGTATAGAACATTCCACATGCCTCAAATCACACAAATCATTTCTGCATTCATGTTCGTTAAGAACCATTAATCTGAATGGAGTGATAACAGTTTATTTGATGCGGTTTTACATGATCGATTTCATACATTAAACATGAGGCCGGCATGCTAAAAACAGGCCGCGCGTATATCTGATACATTATGCATGCCCATGGTCCTGATTTTAAGCACGACTGGATTCATTTTTTTCCCCTCTGAAGTATTAAATAAAATAGCGTTAAGAAAAAGGAGTCTTGATCTGCTCATAATCTTCAGCAGAGCACAGCCGCTCATGGAAGAGGCAGACGGAGCCAGATATCATGCATTCATAAGTGTAGCTCAGTTCTGGCGGTGTTTCTTTAACAACTGATCGCTCTCAGTTTGATTGGTAGACAGCCAATGACAAGCACGCCGTTAGTTTAAATCCCAAATCCTGTTGAAAGTACGGTGTGGTGCAGCTCTACCACCTGAGCAGGCAAGCAGGTCCCCCCTGGCTTGATCTGGGACTATCTGGCCACCGCGAGGGGAACGGGGTAGCTGTCAGAGAGTCCCGTAAATCATGGTCAATATCAAAATCATCCAGCTGTTTCAGACCTCAGGCAATCAGAGAAGAAAGGGTGTGGGGGGGGGGATGAAGAGAGGAAACGAGAGAGCCCAGCGAAAACTAAAGAGTGTGTGTGTGTGTGTGTGTCTGATGAATGGTAATCTCCAGAATGAGGTGAAAAAGCAAACCAAAATGGGCATGTGGATACAGGGCTTTAGTATGCGTTTAGGTTTTTGACCATGAAAGTCTGCACTGCTGGCTGTGGAGAATGCCGGGCCACCATCACACTGGCGCATTTCCCCAACATCACAAGCACTTCAGTTAACTGGATCCTAAAGTGATATTTACCTAATATTAAAATACTAACAAAGCAGCCAGTGTCATTTTCAGAATGATAATGTAGTCAGGGATGCACGTATGAAGTATAGGAATGTGTATTTATGGCTATTTTAAGTACACTTATAGATAAATAATGCATTAGTACTATGAAAAAACTAAAATGATCAGAGAAGTAAAGTCTATGTCTGACTAGATGTCCTGATTTTTTAGAAGGACAGAGTTCACAGAGCTGCAGTGGACACTTCAAGATTGGCTAAGATTCACATGGTGTTAACTAGACCCAACTACCAACCGTGTCCTGATCATATCCTCTTCAAAGCACATGGAACTGAGGCCCCGACAGAAGTCATGTCTGAGCATGTAACTGCCGCCAGCTGGTGGTGACCTTTGCCCTGCCTGGTGGCCATGGCTGAGGCTTTGATTTGAGTCAGATGGATGGGATTCTGTTGCCCAAACAGGCCTGGGAACCTCGGTGTGACTTTGGGGTGGCTCCAAGTGTTCAGTCTCACAGAGTGAACAGTCATTTTTATTGGATAATTTTAAGAAGTGCCTCTCTAATAGCACCTGGCTCGCAATGCTAGGCCATTAGCCATCAGTCTTTAATAGAGGGGGGTGGGGGGGGGGTAACGTTTGGTTGGGTCATTAGATCAACCCAACGCCTTCAGGACCAATGAGAGCAGCCGTTTGTGCCAAGGCATTAATGAGAGATCAGACCTGTAGCCAATCAGACGGTATGGACGCTGCTCGCTTTTAGCTATGTTAAGCAACAGGATAAATAATAAACTCACTATTATTATTATTATTATTATTATTCATTGCATCAGAAATGATGGATGGCTTATGATATTTCATTTTCAGTCACCGTCCCACAAAATGATCGTAAACACAAAAAAATGAATATCAGATTTAGAACATCATTTATCACATAAAGTCTTCCTCATGTTCCTAGAAATCTCCTGGAATCATTCAGTCTCATTTTAACAGCTTCTAACGGCCTTTACTGCATCGTTTGTGTATACTTTTCACCATATAGACAGTTTGGGTTTCTTATTCACTTCAGAACGTCCATGTCAATATCTGATATTGACCTTGGACATACAGATACATTCCTCACCGTCTCCCATCTATACAAATCTCTACTATTCACTGTTGATCCCAAAACAGAAAATGTCAACGATGGATTATAAACGTGGGCGGCTTGAGGCTTTGGGATACAATGAGAGTTTTCTCATTACATTCAACGGATGTGCCCTCGCACCGGGAAAGTACAGGAACCCATGAACCGTCCAAATCTGTCGTCGGCCCTGAACAATCGGGATGTCGGATTCGTGGGAGCGGAAGAGCGACGTGAAATGGAGTGTGTATTCGCGGTGAAGCCTAACGACCAACGAAACGTGAAACTGGCCCTCACAGGTCAGCTAGCCATTGCTGTTTGAATTTTCACTTATCTGTGTAATAGAGAGCAAAATCCCAACCCAGCAACATTAATATTCCTGAGGTGACTTTGCCGTTTTCACAAACGAATATCACACATTCTGATTCATGACCGGCGATTACATTAGTGGCAAATGCTAATGGTTTTCATGTTCAGACCTGCTGCAATGTTTTTTGCATTAAAGCAATCTGTGTTTCTGAGATTCACCGGGTCGGGACAAAGGTTGGGACGCATGTCAACAAAGCCAAATTTTAAAAAACATTGCCGGAATGAAGACTCTCCTGTGATTACAGAGGTTCCTGATTGGGACCCAGTGTGTGCTCCGTAATCATAAAAGTGAAGTCATACACACTACACCTGAATGACAACTCAATCACACGTTTAACTGAGATACCATTCATTTGTAGTTGGGATGAATGCAAATTGTTTGATTTCTGATTTTTGTAGCCAATTTCAAATCCGATAGTCGATAGTTCATATAGTCTTTTAAACCTTAACATGTCTGTTTGATGACTACAAATCAACACTCAGTTTCAGAACACATTTTCTATACAAGTAAACATAAAAAGACACTTGTGCCCAGCAGATTACAGACCATTAAATCTCTTAAATCACTTGTAAGAATGAACTAGAGTGGCTAACCCCGGTCTGTGTGGACAGGTCAGAGAGCATAACCACAGAGACTGGGATAAACCACCTCGTTTTCCTACACCAACAGTGTGCTGGATACTTTATGCTGATTACCATCTACCCAGCCCCACCTACCCACGCGCCCCGACTCAGTCCGTTCCCCATCTCCTCCAATTATTAGAGCAAGACCATATCTTAGCAGGCTCAGCAGCATTAAAAGTCACAGTGGTCAGGGGGCCGGGTGCAATGCCAGGCGGTGGAACAGGTGGAGGTGGGTGGAGAAATCAGGGAGCCGGAGTTCAGACCTGAGCCGCTGTGGCGTTGTGGTATCCATCAGGGCTCCCAGCAGGCCATCCTGGGCTGCTCTAATTTAGACCCCCCGCTCTGGAAAAATAGGGGCTCGCTTTCCAGAGGACCCATCAGCCTCTTCCTGGCATCGCAGCCCTTCCACGCTGCTCTGATTCTCACCTTAATTACACCCCCGAGCTCAGCCTCGTCTCGGCTTTGTTGTCTGGGCTGGGAGGCCTATCCAGTTCCCAGGTAAGATCCGACACCTGTCTGTGAATGTACACACTTATATCCACACGCACAGACACCTCACACGCATCGGCGGCACCGGAAACATACTGAAGCCATGACTAAATGCCGGCACAGTGGCCCGACCCGTGACTTGATCCGTCTCTGTTGTGCCAACCTGGCACTTCAAGCTATTCATTCACCACCGGTACTATTTTTCGACTGCGTGCAAAGCCCCCGGGTGCCACAAGATGGCAGTAGAGGCTCAGACAGCTCTGCACCAAGAGAACCCCCACCCCCAACACTACCCGGGGCTGTCAGCTGTACCTTGTGGAGAAAATGATGATTTTGTTCAAAAATGGTAGGCTTTATGTAGCCCTGATTCTGTGGCGTGGAGTTGACTGTGGCAGACCCGCATGTTGACATCGCAGCTTAACGCTGCCGGTGAAGCAAGCATGGTGAGAGTGAGCGGGGTATGGTCTCAGCGGTCGAACGGGCATGTCCCGGCATGCCCCGGCTGCTCCTCGCTCTGGTCAGGCTAGACCAGACGTGACCGGCAACATCAGAGATTTGCTCTGATCAATATGTTGACATGTTCAGTGGGGATGAGATGCTTCTGAGGCGGGCAGAGTAACTGACGCCAATTTATGACAAAAATGTTGCCCGCTCTTGTACCTAAGGATTCAGTAACCAAATGATGGAACCAAATACCCAGTTTGTGAGTGTAGTTGTATGAAAATATAGTCTGACACGTTATACGAAAATGAAATGGACACAATGGCTTTTGAGAGTCGCGTTTTTCATTGTTAAAGTTAAATTTTGATATTTTGCAGCTAATGGCATCCCTTTCCAAGGTTTGGCCCAGCCTTGTGCAGGCCTGGGAAAGGCTTCGCCTCATGACCCTGACCAAGACAAGCGGTTAGAAGATGGATGGATGGATGGATGGATGGATGGATGGATGCATGCATGCATGCATGCATGGCAGCCTCATCTCCAGGTCACAGTTTGTACTGTGAGTTCAGACCCGTGGTTAGCAGTGCTGTGTATTTCTGCCTTAACTTTAGTCATTGTACTGTGAGTTCAGACCCGTGGTTAGCAGTGCTGTGTATTTCTGCCTTAACTTTAGTCATTGTACTGTGAGTTC
>JAACJT020000038.1:4534265-4550132 GCA_009936485.2 Gymnarchus niloticus
GGGCAGGCCTCAGTTCACACGGCTGGTTGGTGTAGCCATGATGGGGCAGGCCTCAGTTCACACGGCTGGTTGGTGTAGCCATGATGGGGCAGGCCTCAGTTCACACGGCTGGTTGGTGTATGCTCGGGAGCTGTAGCCTCAGCTGGTTCCTGATCTTCTGATCCTTGCAGTTGCTTGGTCAGAGGAGGCACCTCACTGCGGATACCAATGGAGTCCAGACTGGAGTGTGTTTTAATCGAAGTGTCCAGTCTGCCAGCTTAAAAAGGCTCACAGCCATCCTGTCACTTGGGCTGCCACTGCTGGTTACACTCCAGAGCCCCCTCGTACTTCCTGTCACCAAAGCTCATCACCACTGTGCCTCACCACGTACTTTGCCATCACGGGGCCTGTTAATCTTCCTGGATTTCAGAATGTGCCGTTATGCTAATATTAGCAGCACGGGAGCACGAGACATTTCACCGTAACCCTTTCAACTGAATTGAAGATGGCTGGGGAATAGAGGAGCGATGATGGGGGAGGACATCACGGTGACGGGCGTAACCAGGGATGCTGAGGGACGACCCTGCGATGGCTGGCATGATAAAGGTGGCAGACATGCGATTGGCTAATGGTACGGAACAGCCACCGGATGCTGTGGAAATCGTCCTGGGGCCCATTTGACAAGGCAGAACGACAGCAGAATGGGAGGTGTCTCTGGTTCAGGGGTGGTGGATGATGGGCACGTCTCATCCGTGCCGCTGCCATGCCAGGTGTTCCACGGAGAGACCACCCCAAAAGATGGGCATGCTGTGGAGAGCCAGACGGCTGATGGGCGGTCAGGCCCAGATGCACCAGTGGAGACCCCTAGAGGCTAGGGTAGTCCTGTCAGGAAACTCTTTATAGCTTCAATGCCACCGGCACAATTCAGGGCTGCCCAGCTGAGTCTACCGCTGTGATAAGGAGGTCCTCCTTGGGGCAGCGGGATCTGATCTGTCTTCTTGGAGGTGCCAGCATACTTCTTCAGTGGGGTCCCGCAGAGATTCAAGAGGTAAAAACATACTGTGGACCAGCGTCTCCTGGCCCCAGGCAGTACTGTAGTCTAGCTGCCCCGCCAACCCGCCGAGCCTCCCCCAAGCCAGTTTTATTCATTCTCTCCCTCCCTTTTCTTCCCAGCATGCCCTGCTGTTTTCTCATTCTCATGGGGGCTCCGTTTTGGGGGTAAGTATAAATATTTTTACAGCATGCTGTGTGGAGCAGTGGAGGAACCCCGCTCCTTCATCTTCCTAACTCCATCCTTCATCGCTTTGAAGAGTTTTTATCTACAGCTGATGACGATGAACCGATATCAAACCAGAGTGCAGGGAGTAAGACCTACTCTCATTGGCCACTTTATCGGTGTGCTTGTGTCATATTGGGCAGAACCCTGGGATCTCCAGAAGCGTTCTGTGTATTCAGAGAAGCCGCTGTGCTCAGCATGGTTATACCGAGCTATGTCCTTTTAGCTTTAACGAAACTGGTGATTCTCCTCTGCCATCTCTCATCGACCAGATGTCTTAGCTCCTGGAGCTCCCATTAGCTGGATGTTTTTTGTTTATTACATCATTCTTTGTAAACTCTAAACACTATAGCATGTGACGAAACCAAGGTGGTTGTTTTGAACTGCAACGTTCGCAGCATGTTCCGAATCAGGTACAGGAAGCGCCTTAGCTAGCTAATGCTGAGTCATGCCACAGGTGAGCCTCTTGACCCATTCGGCTTTCCGTAGGTGTTCAGATGCAGCCACTTGATTGGCTGTTTAGAGGAGCTGGCAGCTTGCTTTTAGCAAGCACGAGTAAGAGTTTGTAAATTAGATGTAAATTTCTACATTATTATGAGCATAAATACACAGTATTTATATTTTATCCTACAACTTAAAATGTGATTTAAAAACTTGGTCATTAAAGGAGAAAACCAGATCACCAGGAATAATTTTCAATTTTTTGTGCTTGAAGCAAAATTACAAATAACTGTTTATTAATATGTATGAGTCATATAAATCTGAATGCCATGTTAGAAATCTTTTTCTCACAAAAAGTGCACTTCAGCACTAAAACAAACACGGGAAACAACGAGTTTATTGAAATATATATATTAAATTGTAAACTCCGCTTCCAGTATTACTCTGCGTGAACAGAATGCTCTGCTTTTCCAACATGCGATTATATTTCCAGAGCGATAGCTTAAATGTGACCAAAATAAAAATCTACCACATTTTATAGAAATAAAATTGTATCATTCATTCTCCCAAATGATGTTTCGCTTCTTTAAGTTTTTACGTGGATGTTAAGGGTCTTGGATATCTTTGCTCTGTGAATAAAAATGATCATGAAAAAATGTGTGTTAAGTTTCCATTGACAAATGAGCTGAACCCATTCAGTGTGATCTATGTGGAGTAATTAAAGGAATCGGGATACTTCTTCACGATATCGTTGTGTTTAATTAACAGTAAACCGTACCTGAAAAGTTTCGTACACCCAGGGCCAAGCGGCCGATTGTTCGAGTTCTTCACACGGTGTCAGGGTCCACGGTCACCTTAACGACGGAACTGAAGCGGTCTAGAATGGTGAACGGCAGCTCTGCGACTGCCTGGATTTCATATGTGAGCCTGCAGCAATTTTCACACTCGGCCAATGCTTGGAATTTCATTATTACTGTCAGGGCAGATATTGGATTTCGAACGGAACAAATGGATTTAATAGGAAGGAGATCGCGCCTTGGCGAATGGCTTCTTTGGTGATTGGCTACCTTGGGTCTTGGACAAATGTGATCTGCGAGTCTTTAATAAGCATATACACCTTCACTAACATAGGATATTTATACTTACGGCCTGATGGGACAGGGCCGGGTTTGACCTGTCACTTGCCAGCAGGTAGGCCAATTAATGAAGCCCAGCTGGGCCGTGTTGTTCTATGGGTTATATAGGGCCAGCTGGGCCGACTGAGGGTGGGAAGTTGGGCAGTGACTCATTTTTCTTTTATTTTTATTTATTTTTAGTTCCCTGAGTAAGATCAGACTGTGCTGTGGCCCATTGGATGTAGCATAATGACCTCTTAGGATCCAAAATGTTCAGAAATGTGACTCAAGGCTCAACCAAGAGCGCCTCATACCTTAGGTGACACTACAGGGCTTCATGTGGTTGTTTGTCATCTTGGCATCTGATGGTGCCTGGTCTGCTCTGTTGCTGACAGCAAATCAGGGTTGCTGTGATGCCATCCTTGAATGTTTCTTAGAGAATAGAGGGAAGCCCTTACCTGAATCCCATTAACCTGCGACCGGACTGTCAGGACATCCTCTCTAATGAAGCTGAGAAGCAAAATTTAAGAGACACTAACTGAAAAAGTCTTTCAGTTGGGCTAACACTGCTGGAAAAGGGGTTTCCAGCACATAGTGAAAGCACGGGTTGGAATATTTAAAGTTTCTTTTCTTTAATGTCAGGTTACCTTTCAGAAACCCTCAGTTAGTGTTCTTGTTAAGAAGACCTTTAAGGAACGTAGATGGATGCTGAAATCCTAACTATATCATTAAGTTAGGCATTAAATCTCGGTGGAAAATATTTTCATTGCGGACTAAGTAAGGCAATTTATTTATTTATCTTTTTAACATTAAGCCATTTATAGTGTGTGTCAAGTTATAGATAGCAAATGAATTTCCATTTAACGCGATTCTTTTTACATTATAACAGCCGGCAGAGATTTGACCCAGTACAGTACTGATTCATGTGACATCTTTCAACACTACATTACCTGCTAGTCTACCATCATTTAAATTTGAACTCTTTTTCCAATGTACCAGATCATACAGTATTAAACAGTAGTGTTTGAGTGTTACTGGACAAGATAACTCATATACAACCCTGGTATTTGAGTGCGGCTGAACTATGACAATCTGCTCATAATGAAAACAGGAGGTCTGATAAGCCAATTTGACAACAGTTGATGTTTTTTTATTGGTTGCCGGGCAGTCACCTGACAAATTGGGCACATGTGATTCGCTGTTTCGTTTAAGGAAGCATTTAATGTGTTTAAGGGTCTCACAGATGGTTTAACATATGGGCTCTTTTTGAGGGTTTGGGTAATGATGTAATTACTGTCAGTTATTAGTCAACGGATAAATCATACGGAGATGGCGGTATTGTTAATACGCCAGCAGCCAAGGGGCTTTTCACTTCATTTGACAGAAATACAATAACTATTTGTATAAAAAGAGAGAATGACGAGAAGTGAATTTCTACTCTACTAAGGCTTTGTGATGTGGAAACCTGCCGGATAGACCGAGGTACTCGGCCTACTTCACAAACCTTTTCTTGACCTACCCTGGTCCTTCAAGTCTCTGTATGGTTCTTCCTTCATGGTGCCCAAAACCATATTCTTGTTAATGTGTATCTGGAGACTCCATTGACTTGTGTTGGCTTGGGGCATGATAGCCAGAGAAAAAGATTCAAGGAACTGCAGAACTTCAGCGCCTCCTGGCAAGGTCATCTACGTTTGAGGGTGAAACATGGATCCCATATTTCTTTTGAAGAAGAAACATAATCAAACAGGGCTGAGAGCACGTGTCCTCCTGAGAGTCTCATAAACGCGGCATTTCAAACTGAACGATGTAGTGCAGAAACTCAATGTTCATCCTGTTGGTAGTCTAATTCCAGCCCAGGAGAGATGCTAAGCATCTCAGATTCAAACTTCTCCAGATGAGGGAGACAAGACTGTGTGTCCCCTCTGTGCCAGAGGGATCTGTGCTGTCGTACGCTCTTCCGTAAATGTCTTAGGCACTGCTACACCTGTGGCGCCCCCTAGTGGAAGGTGTCAGGGTTACGCCCTCAAACCAAGCACACAACCATGCTGGAGGACAACATACATAGTACAGTTAGCTTTTGGCACGGGTTTGGCTTAATCAAGGATATGAAATTAAAGCCACAAGCTGGCATTGCAATCATTTCTGTAGATTGGGAGGGGGGTCTGTTTAAAATATCGTACCTGTTGTAGAGGTGACCCCCCCCCCAGGTTGCAATGTCATTACATCTTTGAGTAAATTCATTGCAACTGGATGATCAGCTTTGTTGTCTAAGCCCATGTGGATGATATTTCTGTATTCTTCTTACTCCTAGTGGAGTATTTGATGTAGCCTGGTAGGTTCGGGATCTGTGTCCGTGTCTAGAAGCTTGTGGGTTAACACATTACTGTTGGGCCCTCAAGCTAGGCCTTTAACCCCTGCTGCTCCAGGGGTGCTGGATGCTGGCTGACCTGCTCTCTGACCCCAAGCCTTCCGTACTTGCCTTTTTGAAATAAAGCATCTGCTAAATAAATCAATGTAAATCCCCCCCCTCCACACTTGAAGTTTCTAAACAGTTCTTACAGCATGGCATTTTAAAGGAGCCGTTCATTGAGTTAAACCAGCTACCTGCATGTTACGAGTTAATATCCCTAACAGCCATACTATGAAGAAAAATTGCTGCGACTGAGGCAGCCTCAGGAAGCAGCTTTGGCCCCTTGACGAGGTCTCAACCTGGGCAGTGGGACAGCAGACCGGAATGTCGCCCCCTGCTGTCCGGGCAACATCGCCACGTCACACAACTACTCCCCTGTCATGCGTCTTAACTCCATTTAACTCCGTTTAACTCCGTAACTCAGTAACAAGCAGCCAAAAAAACAGCAAGTTCATTCCCTGCTGTTGTACCCTTTGAGTGAAGTTTATTTAATATTGTATATAAATGTGTGATTCTGGCAAAATTGTTCTAGAAACGTGAAATATCGCTTTCAATCTCCAGTTTGACCATAATTGCTCTACTGTAGATTGATGTATTCATGATTGAACGTTATTTATTTATTTGTCTTCATGGTAAGGCATTTAATTCTGAATTTGTTTCAAATATACTGGCTCTGTGACTAGTAAGGAAAGTGCTAATTATAAATGTAAAAAATAAATCAATTTGAGGTCACAAAACAAGCTAAATCTTCTGAGCTGGAACAAATTTACGTAGTTTCCTCAAAAGAATAATGTTAAATGACGTATGAAAATGAAAATAAGTGTGGCAATTACTTTTAAATTGCAGTCGGTATTGTGGCCTTGAACTGAGGCTGTATTGTTGCAGTGCATTGTGGGTAGTGCCCCAGAGATGCGAGTGTTGCACGTCGTTTGCGTGGAGGGGGTCACAGAAGCAGCCGGACGGATCGTTATTCTCTTTCCCAAAACACTAGCTATCCTGTACCCTCGAAAGAACAAAATTTACAAGAGGGACAAAAGAGACCTGTGTTCTTGGCAAAGACTGCTCTTGCTGCCAACAACAGGCCCTTTCACTCCTCCATGAAGACCCCCATCCAGGCGTGAGGGTCCTACGGCTGCCAGGCCAGGGACCTCCGAATGCTGCATGTGAGCGTTAGGCTGAACAACCGCCCCTGTTAGCTCCATGCGACAAGCTGTTTATAACCCTTCTGTTGCCAACTTTGTTTTCTATAAATAACTTAACTTCCAAAGAATTTCTCGAATAGAGTTGTTATTGGAGAATGCTCTATGGTTTTTGCTACAGGTTCGACCCAGGCAGAGAAGGAACCGGCAGTGAGGTTGGACCCTGGAGGGGAAGCCACTGGTTGCAATGTCCATGTTTGCTCTTCCCAAGACGACCAGAGCAACATCATTTCTTTTGGACCAAAAAAAACGAGCGCTTCAACATTCGCAGACATTTAAATGTTAAAAAACACTGAGCCATTCTTCGCAGGCCCGAAACGACTCTAGGAGATGTAAATCAAAAATAACACATTATAATGGGCTGCCCTACGGTCACATGCTGTGACACTCACTCACACCAACACCAACCAGAGACCGGTCGAGAGAGAACAAGTAAACTCTTATAGATGTTTTTTTCATCTCGCCCCTCTGCCCCCCTCCACATACCAGTCCCTGCTGTTCCGACCCCCCCCAGCATTTCATAATTGGCAGGCTGCAGGTGATGACTAGAGAGCTTCCAATTCGAACCAGCAGCAGATATGCTGACATGAAGTGTCCTGGGATCTGAGTGGGGCCTCTACGCTGTACGCTGTTATGACGACATGCTGATTTTATTTAGCCGCTCTCCTTATTCACATTAAACAATGCAGAGTCTTACGAACTGTATCTGTACTTGCTTGCTGGCTCTGACAGCAAACAGAGGAAAATGGCTGTCGTTCAGAATCACACATGACATCCGGTAGGGTGCTGAGGTCAGCTTCAGCCATTCGTGAGTCCTGTTACACAGGGGTCCGGTTCTGGTGGGCAACATAAACCAAAGGTGTCTGACACAATGCTCTACCCCATTGTACAGCCATCAGCTTAACTATACCAGTGGATATCCGTGAGCACAGAACACGACGCATCCTTACCAAGCTTCGGAAGTAGTAATACCCTCCATGAAACTTACTGTCGTCAGACTTTCATTAATTACCTGCCATTCACTAAAACGCTATAGCGTTCTCCATAGAGCTGCTCCTAAGTGCAGGTCAGGGACTCGATCTGGCTCCAGTTCTCAGGAGCTCTGGCCAGCGGTCGTCTCAGGTAAGACTATCCCCTCATTAAATTCTAACGGCTTGAACAGTGGCATCGGTGCCCTGAGGCTGCTCTGGTACCTCCACTGATCAGAGGTCAAGCACGCTGTGTACACCTCTCACACATCCGCTTGCTGATTACCGTCACTGACGCCGTCGGACGCCAGCACCATGGAAACCGTCTCTCTTCATGTCTGAGCCCGACTCCGAGTTTTGGTACGCTTGTGAGCCACGGGTTAATTTGGCCGACAGCCATTAACATTTAACCTAGCCGCGGGGCAGCGTTTTTTTAAGGGTTTGATTTTGTTCCTGACAAACAGACAGTACTGTGTCGACATGCCCGGGGACCAGCATATTGAGAGAAACTTCGATAACACCAGGATATCTCCCTATCCCTTAGTGAGGCATCAATAACCTTCCTGTGTTTTTTTTGTAACGTCTTCCCGATGGACATCCATATCAGTCACATTTTTGCAGTTCTCAATAAGCTTCCTGTTTCACATCTCCATAAAATTACATGTGTACTCCATGATACTCAACATTGGCTCAAGACTGATGTTGGACTCCAGTCCACTGCAGTAAAATGCAAATGAATATTTATAGTTGCCTCGAATAAATTACACACCTCAGTCCACCCAGAGATCGAATGTACTGTTTTTCCGTGCTTCAATTGTTTTTCAACACTTTCCACAAAACTATTTTTCTATTAATTTTTGTGAAGAAACCTCAACACCAATGCAGTTCAGTCTCATCCAGACTAATTAACAGGGAATTGGGTGCTATCATGAAGCCATCCTTCCAGCGTATATTCGGGGAAACAGTTCTGTATGGAAGGATTAGCACCAGCTAATGGAGCCCTCACCATATTGTCGCCACAGCCAAGACCGGTGGTATGTTGTTGTTCTCTTGTTGACCTCTAGGGGTCACTATGCCTCTGTCCTGTCATGGGGAGACCCGCCCCCATGCCCCATTATGGGCTAAGATGCTTTCGAAATCACAGTTCTGCTCTCTAATCCTCTTTTTTTTTTTTTTCTCGAGATGTTAAACACTAGTACTAAATTAGAAATTAATTAAAGAGAAAGTAAATTTAATACCGGCATATGTAATTTAAAATGTGTAAAATTATAAGAAACCTAATTATAGTAGTACATTAAGGGCAAATATCACTTGAAAATTGAAAGTTAATTCTGTTGATCGCCAGATGATTCCGTACTTATCCAAAGGAAATTACACCACGTGGCCCCTGAATAGAGATGTCTCCTCACATTGAGAAACTGGAAATCTACAGAGATGAGAACCAGTCATCGTTCTGGGTGTTCCTATCTTCATGCCTAACATTCGCATGCTTTCTCCGCTCTTCATGTCTGTCAGCTGGTGTCTTTAATATTTTAAGGTATAAATTTGGTATTGTGAAAATTACAATAACACAGCCCCACACCACTGCGCTATCCCTTATCGTCTGTGAATATGTATGACAGTGTGGAGAAGGTAGAGAGTATTCTAGAAGATGCCAGCATTGCCTGTAGGGGTGGTGGGAAATTGGTAAGGTCCACCATCCACGCCAAGGTCAGTCAGTCGCAGCCGGCCAGTCAGCTGAATGTCTGACAAATGAGTTCCTTAATGAGCACGGTTTGCTGTCAGTTCCTACCATCGTGCAGTCTTAAGCATGTATGATTTGTAATTGTACGTTGATCAGGGCCACAGATTCGGAAATTTGTCATACTTCACACTCAGATGGAACAAATCAGTTACCGTGCAAGTAGGTATCGAACTTTAAGGTTGCAAGATCAAGTCCTAGAAAGGGTCTTGCTGTTGTACCTTTGAATGGAGCCTCCAAATTTAACACCTGAAGTAAAACACCCACTTACATAAATGGGAAAAAATGCCACTTTAATAAAAAACAGTGAACAGGAGTGAATTTATTGCTCCCTAGTTGCTCCCTGATTAATAATTACTGTACATTTGGTCATAATGTAACCATGCAACACCTCAGGGAGTCCCCCGCCTTGTGCCCTCGGCTGCCTGGGATAGGCTCCCCATCTTACTGCGACCCTGGGTGGATGGAAAGTTTACCGCTGTTCACAGACACACACTGGAGTCCCTTAGTGACGAGACTGCTGTGACATCATAACTAAATCTCCACAGCTCATGTTGACCTCCACACCTCATCCATCCATCCTTCCGTTTTCCTGGAGACGGAGGGAGAACATCCATCCATCTCACTAACGCTTATCCTCGTCATGGTTGGGGGGGCTTAGAGCTTAAAACGGCGCCTTTCATGAGGAATTTGTACTGCAGAAAAACAGATTCTGTTTCTGAAGAAAACTGCTGCTGAAAATAGCTGAAAAGTATTGATTTCAGATCCTTCAAAATTTATTTGTCCTTTCAGAAAATGTAAACTTGTGATGTGGGGACTCTTTCTGTGAACAGTATTGATTTTCGCAGGTTGCTATGTTGCGTGTTGCTGAGAAAACACGTGTGTGCCACAGACATGCCATCTTTGAACGTGTGTGTGCATCACACATCGCGTTTCCACTTGGTACATTGCTAATCTGCACCAGCGCGGGACGAAATGCCAAATGCCTAAAGCACATTCTTCTCCGAGGAGTGTCCCAGATGACAGCCCATGCTCCCCGAGACGGTCTCGTTACGCCATGCGTCGGTGGTGCAGGAGAAGCAATTTGTTAAAAAATGAAAAAGTGTTACATGGCCTGTTCCTCGCGGCAGGAGGGGAAATTGCCGTCACGTGTTGAGAGCGAGATGCAATCAGGAAAGGGGATTCTAAATCAGCCGAGTGTAACACACAAGGCCTTCCCAATTAGGGGCCTCCTTGGAGACGAATCACCGCCATTATGATGTTAAAGGACCATACAGGCCACTTCCTTGGCTTACATCAACAATCCATCAATAAAAGTGAGATACTCTACGGAAGAGCACAGTTGCCACGTTGGATGGCCATTAGAGGCCAGCCGGAATGGAGCGGCCGTGCCAGCAGGTGATGGATTTGTTTTCCACCAGCAGTGAAGCCTTCCTACCCTTAAACATCCCCGGTGAGGAGAACCTGTAGCGACTCCTCCAGGCACAGCAACGCAGCCAAATTGTTACGACTCACTCCTAGAACAAATGGGACACATTCATTCCAGGGTGCAACCCTGATGATGCTCAGATGTGTTCTCTGATTGCAGACCACCTTAAATTTTACTGGGCTGAAAAGGAAGCTTCCTTAAGATGATGGGAAGGGAGCTGATAGCACGTTAAGAAGAGCTTAGTGACATTAAATTATGACTTGATAACTGCAGCATATCAGCAGAGACATATTTTATATCCTCCATCCGTCAGGTTTTAGAGTTTTCCCACACAGGATCATTTCCAGCAATGTAAGGGTTAATACTTTCTCCCCTTAAACACGTTGTCTATCATGAAAATCAGATCACTCACTGAGCGTGTCTCATACTGTAGCAAGTTATGTTTTTGTTAATGATGAATAACATTTTTGAAATGTGCTTTCTAAACTTCAGCCAGACAAGCAAGTAGGTAGAGTGACCTAAATTCTATGAACTTGGACTCCTGAGTCTGCACAGAGGATTAAAACCAGGGTCTTACAGCCAGTGGGCTCTCCCAGACAGACAGACGGGGGTTTAACTGAATTCGGGTACAGACTTGTTGTTGATTGGCTTATGATTTCATCCCAGCCCCACTATAGTCTGGTGCTCTTTAGTTAAACTTGGCACATCCATTTGCATAAAATCCGAGTTTGAGGGTCACCTCAATGAAAAATTTCAGAATGGCTTTCATGCTGCACCTTGTTTTGTCCAGATGTTCCGTGCAGATGTTGTAGGAAATGGCTACACTGAACTGAAGCGTGACCCTCTACATTCTTGGACGCCATAATGTAACTGTGCCATCATTCGCTCACGTTGCTGAAAGGGGGCGGGACATCTGAGAAAGGACAGTCAGGTGACCGAGGTTCTTCACGCCGATTTTTAGTTCCTCTCCAAAATTGTCTTCTGGCCGTTTTCCGTTTTTATCAAAGTATTTTGCGATTACCACACACTCCTGTTAAGTGTCTTGCTATGTTGTGAAAAGCGCTATAAAAATAAACTGGATTGAACTGAAGTGAGCTCTTTCCTCTTGTACGCCCCTGTTGATGAATGTACCGAGCCCAGTTGTGAAATTTCCTCCTCAGTGAAATGCTTTTCTTTCTCACAGTTGCCCTCTGTGCTGTGTGACCCCAAACCCTGCCTGAATGTTACAGGACCCTTCCTGGTTTTAGATCACCTACTTTTCAGCACCAGTTCCTCTGCAATCGAAGAGCTGGGCACCAAAACCACAATGGCAGAAATGGAGTTAACATGACTTCCTGTACGTTCCTCAGTTTCCTCTCTCAGTCCAAAGACATGCAGTTAGGCTAACTGGTGTCTCAGAGTTGTTTGCTGTGCAGGGGAGTGTGTGGGAGAGTGTGTATGTGCCCTCTAATGGACTGGCATCCCATCCAGGGTGTCCCCCTGCCTTGTGCCCTGCTTTGCCTGGGATAGGTTCCAGGCCCCCCACTACCCTGTCCAGGATAAGATGCTGGAAGATGGATGGTTGTTATTATTGCCTGATTGCCATGGTCTGAACATTGATACGGTACATTTCCAGGGATTAATGCTGAGTAATAAAAAATACCTTAAACAGTCTGTAATGGCCGCCACAGCAGCACTCCGTTCCCTCAGAAGCACAAGACACAGATCCATCACGGTGAGCTGTGGATATCTACATTTAAGGTGGTCCTGATGCTCCTTGGGCTCAAAACCTCTGCAGTGCCTCGGCAGAGGTGACACTCGGGTCAGGAGACCCAACCCGTGCCCAGGGCTAATGGCCGCTCTTCTCCTCCTGCCCTGGCGGATATGAGGTATCAAAGACGACCCGTCTCTCATCCCTCCTACTAACCGTGAACCCCGCCAGACCTCCAGCTGAGACAGATGGTGACGTTGAGAGAACCGCTTGTCACCGGAATGCCGAGCAAGGCTCTTCCTACCGTGTAGAACTTAGGGCGGGTGGCGTAAGCGACACGGATGCCTGCTATTCTGAGATGGGGTACAGACTCCCTCTCCGTTTTCCTAGTGACACTAATTTTGATCATGTTATTGTGTGACAGTCCTAGAACAAGAGCTGTACACACACTACACAGTTGTGAAATTTATATTCCTTAATTTAAAAAGGAATATAATACTTATACTGAATACACAAATGCATGCGTGTCAAAAATTTCAGTAAGAATCAAATCCAGACAACGCTTTTCATCGGCGGTTATATTTTTATTGAATCGTCTGACAATGTGCTTTTATACAAAGTGAGGTTTTCCCACTTTTACCCGTCTAGCGTGGTGAGGCGATGCAGACAGCATGGTAACGGGGTGATGTACAAACTTAAAGCAGTTTTCAAAGCCTTGCTGGGTCTTCCATTGAGAGCCAGACGGGTTATGCAAGACGTGAAGGGATTCTTTAATCTGTACTCGTACTAAAAACACCTCTTACTAAGACCATTTCCATCAACAAAGTAGGAGCTGAAGAAGCTGGCAGTTTTGTCACCTGAAGGGACCTGTCTATGTTGTAGTGTCGCTGTGACAGTCTGGACCTAAAGACTGACACTTCTGTTAGAGCTGGAGGGTCAGGCCTTATCGCTTTGAAGACTAGCCTGCATGCAGATCACAAGTCTGTCGTCCTAATAAAGTGGGAGGATGTCAGCTGCGAAAGGAAAAGGCTTTAAAAATGGCTCTCAGACCAGTCAGCTTTAGATGTGTTCGCTTAAATGGTTTCACTAACGCCTCCCGACTCCTTCCATGCAGACGTTGGGTGATGTTTCGTTTGTATGGAAGTCTTTCACCTCCCCCCCGCCACGTAACCCAGACAGGGTAAGCGGACCAAAGATGGATACACAGAGCTGCTTTTGGTATGATCTTGAAGCTGATAATTATGTTTAGCTCTCATCCAGGTCTGTCATTGTGCAAATTCAGAGATTACTCTGGGAGCTATGGCTGTCTGACGCTAGCTGAGGGCCACTCAGAAAAGCTAAAGAAAACATTTTCCACAAGCACGTCACAGTCATGACTCCTGCAAAGCATGACCGGGAGAAGGGGGCGTGATATCATACATGAATTGGAGTGACCAGACCAAGTCCAACAAGGACACTCCCGGTGAAATCATGAAACAGGTTCAAGCCATTATTCTCTGGTGTCAGCTCTGCATGAGGTTACCAGCTGAGGTTTTCAGTGGTGACTCATCTGAACCTGCCCCCGTCCTGCACCTCGCCCCCACCCCCCCAACCCCCTTCCCTTTTAAGTAAACACTAAGATGAAAGTCTTTGCACCACCTGTGTGGTGGAGGGGCAGTTACAGAAATCCAAATAAGGTGCCTGCCATTTCAGCGCCGTGTCGGGTTCAGGTAGCAGGCGGGGGAGATTCCCTTTGAATGGCGCCGGAGAACCTTGACCGTGCCGACCAACTCAAAGCTGTAGCAGCTGCTTGGGTCTGTTTGGAGCTCGGCCTTGAATCGGGGGAGGGACATATACAGGCCCTTCAGCCCTTTGATTCGAATGTTAGCGGCCTTGTCCACGCAGCTGGAAGCAGCACCAAGGGTCAGAATGATCTCGATCACAGCCAAGGGATACGATATCATTTCCTCAGAGACCTGCAGCGGTCACTTGGGGCCGAAACGCCGGCCGATATGAAAGCGAATGATCTGAACAGAGAGCTTCTGTAAAAGCACGTTAGCACCTAGCTTAACAACGTACAGGCGACCCCATTGTCTGCTGGCATTGGGAAGCTAATCAGGAAGAGACCGGCGTTCAAGGATGGACATGTTTAGAGCAAGCAGCTAAGAAGCTAAAAGTATCCTAGCCCCATGACCCACTGATTAGGCTTAGCGTGTAGTTAAAGTAGCTGAGGATACTGAACCACACGTAAAAACACCTGCTCTGACACGGATATGAAGCCCACAGTGATGCCAGACATGGTTAACATCATCGGGATCAGCTAGGATTCTGACCGCTGTAGGCTTATCCGTGTTCTAGTGATGGTTTCTACAGACCATGTGACCAGTTTGGCGTAACAGTGTGAAGTTGATGCTATTTTAATTTATGAACACAATACACAGCAAGTATTGCCAGGAAGTGACCATTACAATGACATCATTGCTTCATTCCCTCCTTTTCTCATGCCTGTTGTTTATCCGGTGACCACTTTCATGGTGAAAATGAATATCTGAGATCAACACGTGAATTCTTAACCTGTTTGTGATCCATAAGAAAAAGAGATGATTTTGACTGATGACGAGCTTATCGCAGGCGCTCAGCGCAGCATGCGGCCTTATTGGCTGGTGAAATTAACTGGCCAATAGTCGATTCCCACAGTGCTGAATGTGAGTTTGGGTCAGTCTGATTGGCTCAGCCCCAGGGCCAATGAGATCGAAGCTGCTTCACACTTAAAAGGTGGAAAGACGTTTTAGGGGCAACATCCCTCAAATGCTTTTCTTGAGGGGCGGAGCTGCAGAATTTTGCAAAACCACACAAATATAAAGGGGTCTTTCTGAAAGCTTGTTGTATGAGAGCAGAACTCCTCTGTTTCACAGGAAAATGAAGCGAGAGTTATAGGTTGCGAGATACAGTTCCACTAAAAATAAACAAAACTTACGTATCCTTATTAGGTGAGAAACTTTCAAATAGACTGTCCGTGTGTTTTTTTCTTTTTCCCCGAATCTTTGTTCTTTGAAGTAGTACTATGTTGTAGTTATTCAATTATTTAATTGTTTTGAAATGGGGAAAAATTACTTCCTGGTCTCTGATGTAGACATAGCGAAATTCTTGACGGGCCATAGATCGGCTGGGCTTCCTAAACGTTCGCTCATGTGCGCCCATAGGATGGATCCTGGAGGGGCCCCGTCCGGAAGCATGGAGGACCAATGCCTCCCTGACAGGTTCAGCGTGCAACTCTCAGTTCACAGGCTGAGCTGGGAAATGCTCTATGCACGTCAACAGCTCTTCAGCTTTGAGGAAAACGGTCGCCGTGAGAAAGGCATCGTAGCGGAAATATGAAAATGTGCGTGTGAAGTCATTCACGTATACTGCATGGATATATGATTATTTGGCTGGGATAATGGATTGAGTGTTACCTAGACTGCACTTATGTGTTGGGTTACCCATAGTCCCTGGACAGGAGGTTCAAGGCCAACATGAAATGGAAGGAAAAAAATAGTCTTATACTGCCTTGTAGTTTTAAATATTGTTAAAGCTATGGTTTTCCCAGTAGTAATGTATGGCTGTGAGAGCTGGACCATGAGGAAGGCTGAGTGCCGAA
>JAACJT020000038.1:4558050-4568487 GCA_009936485.2 Gymnarchus niloticus
TTTAGCTGGTGAGGACACTGTGGCTGACCCATGGACTCGGGGGTCTGCCTTTAGCTGGTGAGGACACTGTGGCTGACCCATGGACTCGGGGGTCTGCCTTTAGCTGGTGAGGACACTGTGGCTGACAGGAGTTTAGGCTTCCACCAAAAATCCCAGCATGTGTTATTAGTTATTCTTAATGTGATCTCGAATGAGTGTGCCCTTCAAAATGATGAAGACGTTCACCACCCGTTGAAGATGTCACCACCTGTCCACAGCTTCCCAGGACAGGGTCTAGATGACAGCAACTTTGACTTGTAGTGATGTTATTAAATGTGTCGGGTGAAATGTTTTTAACGATGTAGGCCTACATCCATCCAGAGAATTTTGTCTTGTTTCAATCAGCTCTGGAGTGAGTCATTTTCCATGACAAATAGCTATTCTGATTTCACACGCCGTCATCTTTTCTCAGGGCCGGGAATAACTCAGTATTCCAGCCACTAAGCTCTTGCCATCTGAGTGGAACAATGCGAGGAAATGAGCAGGCCGCCGTAGTCAGAGATGAATTAGGGTACGCTCTGAAGAAACAGTGCACATTTCACACAACGCCTTGACCAAGACGAGTGTGGTGGGGGAGCGACACACTAACAGATTTGACCAAACCCAACCACTGCCATCTCTCCCCACCTACAGCTGCAGGAGACTCCCAGACTCGATTAATCAGGGCTGCTGGCCAGCTGTGACCTGACATCCTCTGCCCTGCCTCCTCCCAACACTCTGAAATCTGCCGGCTTTCAGCTATAGCCTGATTAACTGTAATGACCTGGGCTTACTAAACCGTTTTCTCCACTGCCGATAGCGCCGGCTAATGTGTGCTAGCTTATTGGCTCTATCCCTCTATCTCCTCACTCTCACGGCTGGCGGGGGCTAAGCCCGATGTCTGAACTGCAGAGCACGGCCCACAGTGGCTGCTGGAGGATTTCCTTAAGCTAATATGGAAGCTAATTATGGAAGCCTGGAGGATTTGAAGCATAATGGATGTATAAATCAAGGGCAAAGTGGATCCTTCCCTGTTAGATGCAACGGATTTCAGGGTCTAGATGACTAACAATCTAAACTACGTGTTGACATTAATCCTGCATTGCCGGAAATAAGGTGACAAACTTAATTATTCAGCATGACAGCACATAGACAGACATGATGCTTTTCCAATATGTGAGAACAGCCCAGCACGAGTGGTCCACCCTAAAGCCTTCGTTGAGCGTGAGTAACTGTCCAGGAAATGAAAATCCGAAGCAAAACAGGCCAGGATACTCTCAAGGTTCCCCCAACAGGAGCAGGAGGAAATGGAAACTGTGTTCTTTTTTTCCAAAATGGGACACCATGGATGACCAAGCGTGACAAAGAAACGAGCTGTAGACATGAGTCTGAAATGACAGCTTCATCCTGCCAGACAATGGTGACTAGGCTTCATGAGCCAGCCTTAACATACAAAACAAACAAGTATGTTTTTGCTATACAGCCCTGGCCAAGATGAATGGCTAGAGGATGGATGGATGGATGGATGGATGGATGGATGGATGGATGGATGGATGGATGGATGACATTAATGTGACACTCGTACAATAGATCGACCGAAAGGTGTACTGTGTTTGCAGTGGTAATAGGATTGGCAGATAATTAAATTGATATTGTACTAAACACACACACACATCAGTAATATTACCTGTCTGAAACGCTGTACTGGGCATCACTAAATTAATGGAGAGCATGACTTATGTTAAACATAATAATTTTAAAAAGCTCGTTTAAACCAAAACAGAGAACAACAGATTTATGTCTAGGAGCTGCACATCTTTCACCATCAGTCGGATTCACCTGAACGTCAGTCACGCAGACCCCTGTGTCTCCCGAATGGGACTGACATGAGAAGCTAGAAGCAGATCTTCAGCAAAGATCTGCTGGCGCCACAGATTCTAATTGCAGGCCTGCAGGGACTTGCATTTCACCTGAAGGCGGTGGTGCCAGACTCCGGAGACGGCAGAGAGTACGGCATGGCCACGACACCTCGGTGGGAAAGCCAAACCAGCATTGCCATATGAGAGGGGAGTCTGGAATAAGCGGCACTGTTTTACTGACGGACGCAGACTTGCCTGAGGATTTAGTCAACATCCAGGCCCATACTGCCACTCAGTGTTCTCTGGCATTATCATCACGGTCACCAAGCTCTACGTCTGCTCCACTGCGCTGTTTGGGTTCGATGCTGAGTCTCCAGCTGTGCACTCATCCATGTGACAAATTCGAAAAAGCAGCATCCATGCAGATGAAAGCAGAGGAGATCTCCTCGGGCGACCGCGTACCGCCGTCCGTGTCGTTTCGCCGAGTCGTGAGGAATTCTGGGAGACTGGTGATGCATCTAACACCTAATGACCTCACCTGCTGTGAGCTGCGGTCATCACTTCGCCACCTGGGTCTTTGTCATGATGATGATGGAGGTTCTTCTACACTATGGGAAGTGAACTGCGGCTCCAGTCGTAACTGAGCCGTTCATTAATGTGAATAAATATGAGCACGAGGTCAGCAGCAATGTTCTTTCAGCCCCATTGGAATGTACCCGAGACATGCAGCCTGAGAGGCCCCACTCCCCGGGAACATGCTCTCCTGGCTTTGCTCACTGCAGGAGATGGAGCTCACTGAGGTGCACCCACTGGCCTTCAGCCCCTTCAGATAGTAGTGGCGCTTGGGGCGGCCTGTGTCCAGTCCCTGTCGCTCAGCCAGCCATCACCACGAGCCCACCCTCACGGAGGTGGGCGGAGCAAAGGGGGCAGCGATGTCATGGCAAAGATTCCATAGGAGGAGTCTCTGACCAACACCTCAACCAGAACCAAAATACCGAAATCACACCTCCCTCCCGAATAATTCCAGAATCTCTTAAGCACGTCCTCATTTTATCCGACCGCCCAGTAGCTATTGTGAGATATGCAGTGCGTCAGCCTGGCCCAAAAGCACATCTCCGGCCACAGAAAGTGCCAGAATTGACCGTGCGGATGCGGCCGTGTCTCGAGGCTTCACAAGGGGACATGTTAAGGGTGCCTTTCCACCGTTCTGCTTTGATCACCAAGACAGAAAAAATATAACTTTTTATATTTTTTTGGACGACGGAGATGTCATGTGCTTAAGCTGAGGAAGCACCAGAGAATCTCTGCCAAGACGGAGCGACAGACGGGTGCAGACAAGACAGGCGGATGGACAGATGGGCGGATGGACAGACAGACGATTAGAGGGATGAACAGACAGACGAGCATTAAGACCGACACACAGACGAGTTTAAAAGTGGACAAGCAGACGGACAGTTGGGCAGATGGCAGGTGGATGGGCAGACACCTTAACCTACAAAGACCGACAGTGCCTGGAGAGAGTTGGCTCATGTCCACAGACCGCACATATGCCTGGAATTCTGCTCCATGCCTAATATGCCAATGAGCTTTCTTTGGTGACTGTACGGTCAATGAGTGCTCTTTGATGACCGTATGGTCAGTGAGTGCTCTATGATAAGCGTGCATTAAATGAATGCTCTTTTATGACCGTATTTTCAATGAGTGCTCTATTATGACTGTACGGTCAGTGAGTGCTCTTTGATGACCGCATGGTCAGTGAGTGCTGTATGATGAACGTGCGGTCAATGAATGTTCTTAAATGACTGTATGCTCAGTCAGCTGGGTTTATCCATCTCAGCACTTGCTTCTCATACTAGTCAATTGACTTTAAGGACACAGATTAACTGTGAACTGAAGATTGACTGGTATGCTGTTCCGTAAAATAAATAAACAAATTAATTAAGGTCGTATGCATGTTCCATAACTGCTTATTCAGTACAGGTTCACGGTGAGCCAGGCGCCTGCCCCAGGAAGGACAGGGTAGGGGACACCCTGGACAGGATGCCAGGACATCACACGACACACGTTCATGCGGAGAGTTTCAGAGACTCTCTTTGGACTGTGGTGGGAACCCTGAAACCTTGAGGACAGGACACACAGAGAACTGGTGTCACGCCCCAGACCACTCCTGACTGCTGTTACCGAAGTCATTATTCCCGGTGTCTTAACACCTGTGTTCACTCGCGAACACCATTATACGCCTTGCACGTTGTGAGATATTTTGTGTGTCTAACCCTTACTGAGCGGTCCTTCCCATTCATGAATCATCCGTGTTTGACCATTAGAGTGTTGTTCAGATTCTGACCGATCATGCCTGCTGGTTTTTGGACACATTCCCTGGTTCCTGACTTCTGTGCCTGTCTCCTCGATCTCGTCTTGGGATTCTCTCCTTGTCGTGACGCTTAGTTCTACCCGGGTTTCTCTCGACCAGACTTCGACCACCGGTGCTCCCAGAAAATAAAAACTTGAAAGCTGCACTTGGGTCCTGGCATATTCGTTACAGCTGGAGAGGCACCCAAATACAAAGCTTTGGAATTTGACAAGAGGACCAGACATGCATGGGAAAGTTACAGAGACCTTTCCTGTCTGCCTATTCACCAAGTCTCCATGTTTTCCACTGTCTTCATAAGACATGCAAACATTCATATCATAGCTCAACAGAAAGGCCTTGGTAGGAATTTATCTGCGGCATTTTTATGAAGTATTTGGCAAGCCACAGTGTGCTTCAGAATTTAGCTACAATTGCCTGATTCCTGTTTTTTACCCCGTTGGAATAACCCCTCTTGTTCCAGGCTACGTTCCACGTTAGGTGGTGGAAGGGTGCATCCACGCTCCCCCCATGGCTGTTGCTCTATACAGGACATTTCCAAGTGGACATGTGTTCATTTTCCCCGCTTGTTTCATATTCACGTCGAGGATAATGTTTATTCCAGATACACAGACCTCTGAGGCAGCCTCACTGAACGTCTTCCAGCTCCCCGAAGCATATTTGGAAGGCTTTAAAAAAAACTTCACATCTCATTGTTTGAAGCCCTTAGGAAGCCCAGAGATAAAGTAAATGTTGGAACTGGAGGCCCCGCCCCCCAGACCCTCATTTACATTCTGGAAACTTCCCTGTGTGATTAAGCTGTGGGAATGAACTCAGAGACAAAATTGCCTGCAAGGCAGGTCTGCAGAGTCTAAACCAAGTACGGATAGAGAGAATTGAAAGTGTAAAAGCGTCCGCCGCCTTCATCATCATTTGTTTTGCTAAATTGTACAGTTAAGAATCTGTAGAATCAAGCGGGACGCATCTCTGTGTATTAAAAATGCTATGAACTTGCTTGACCTGCCTTTCATGCTGACTTGCCCTTCGCTGGTCTGTAATGTTTACGATCCTCCGTGTTTCCAAGCTTCTTCTTCTTCTTAAGTTTCCTCCTGAATCTCGACACAGAGCAGTTCAGAAGGACTGGCGGGTGAAGCCATTTTTCCCAATCTTGGGCCTGCTCAGTTTTTCACGGTAAGATGTTGATTTACTGTCGCGGCTCCACCTTCGTCCTTGAAGAAGACATATCAGAAGATAAAGGTACTCTCCCTCTTATTGATATAGCTGGCAGTTCATGGTACAGAGAACTCAACTGTGAGGTCTGGTTCCCCTCAAAAATGGACACAAAGTTATTGACCACATGAAGGTACAGTGTGCAGCTCAGTGGGTTTAGGATCTGCGTCTGGGTCCTGAAGGAGGTGCCATTGAATCCTGTGGCCATCTGGGTAATCACTTGACTGTTGAGCCCCTGAGCAAAGCGCTTAAGCCCAACTGCTTCAAGGCCCCAAATGTTCCTCTCCTGAATGTCACTTCTAGTGACTGGAATCCGCCTGAAGGTCCAGCAGTAATCCAGGCTTGCGTTTGTGTGTGCGTGTATGTGTGTGTGTGTGTCTGTGTGTTCATGCCTCAGCTTTCTGTCCCCTCCAGGATGCATCTGTCCCCTAGTCTGTGAATCACAGTCCTTCCTAATTAGATAAGTGGTTCCTGAAAATGGACGGCTCATTTCAATGGTTTCAGATCCAGAAAAGATCCATAATAATTAGGGTGACAGGTTCTCAATTATTTCCATATTTAAAAATGATAAGGCCTGAGAGGCTCGTGTGCGAGTTATCAATACGCTTCCAGGAATATTCAGTGAGTGGCTCATGTGAATTTGAACCAGGGCCTCGTGCCATGTGGTCATGTGAGGAGCATGTAACATTGAAATATGGTTCATTCTGCGATACCAGTCAAGCCAGTAAAGAGAATTAATGACGCAGCAGATTTGAAAATCAACCTTTTATCAAAGCCTTTTGAAAGTAAACGGCACACAGCCTGGATGTTTGTCAGTAGTCTCCAGTCAGGACAGACACCCTCCCTGGGTGGTCTGTAGTCTGAGAGTTCTCTGATGTCACTCAGCTGCCACTCAAAGCCACGCCCATCAGTGCCACGTTAGCGAGAAAAAGAACACGGTCGAATGGCAGGAAAGCTGTGTGACTGCCCCTGTCTAAAATGATGGCCACCAACACTGATTATTAAAGGATGGGACGTTAACACGTGCCCCCCCCCCCCCACCCCCACCTGTTGGAGGAGGAGGGCTTCTAGAACTAGCTGGAGGTTAATGGGTAATGTCTCAACTGCAGGAATCTGCCTCAGCTGCTACTGTAATTATTTTCCAACAATGTCTGTCTATTATCATTAATATATTAATATTATTTTATTTACATATAATCTTTCTCTACCAGTCACCAACATCCATTTCATCTTCCTAATTGCCCTGCGGGTCAAAGCTTGTCGTCTCCAGCGCAAGTTAGCTTTTCACCTTTCGGCCTCTTCAAAGCTAGAGGGGCAACGCAGTGACGTGTCTCGACACCCAGGGCCGAGAGGAGGCACAAGGACGACGCCATAGGGGCACTGCTGTCCACCTCAGCCAATCTGACACCTCACGCTTCTTCTCACCGGCTCTACAACCTGTTAACAGTCCAAGGAGGGACTTTCATGGGTGGCTGATTTCGGATGGTGATTTCATCGGCACTACTATGGTAAATCTGTGAGCGCGAAAAAACAAAACAAAAAACAATGGGCCTTGTGCGATGACAAAGCCGCTTAGGTCATAATTTTCAAGGCCGCATCTGCTCTCTTGTCCTGATATGTTCCATTTGAGACAATGACTGCTGCGATATCCTGTTTAGGATGTCAGTATGAAGGCCTCCAGATTATAGTCACCTGTACACAATAGATCATAAATCATCACGTGACTCCCAATGGTTATGATATGCACAACCAGCATTAATGACTATTACCAAAAATTTAGAAAGTCCCTCCGAAGATACGTTTGTTTTAGATGTTTCTACTTTAACTCTTCATTAGCCATTCCAGTCAAAGCATTCCTCTTAATGAAAAATTTACCTCAGATCTAATTAAGTTTGGGTCTTAAAGGATAGAGCAAGTTTGGTAATAACTTCCTGCAGTAATAAAAATCCCTCCTCTTCTTTATTGGTTTTGAAATGATATTGACTCATTCTCATAAACCCGGTCCCATGAGGTCACAGAGCACCATCCCCAATTTGTGTATCTGCCAGCTTCTCTGAAATAAATGTGTGTTTTCACTATCTACCCAGTATAACCTGCTTCAGCCTCTCTCAGCCCAATAACAACGGGACCGAAAGACAGAGGATTTGCTCTGTGATGAATCTGTTCAGAAAAACAGACAAAGCCTGACCCGTTTCTCTGTGGACCATAATGCTCATGTTTATTGGAACATAAGGATTTGCTGGGATGTACAGAATTGGCTTCATCACCATTGGCCAGGAACTATCAAATAATTCCTAATTCAAATGTCCATAACATTGGGATAAAACAAGCATGGAGAATATGGGGCTTGGAAGGAGAGGCCAGCTTGGCAACTATGGCATTGTGGGGGAGCTAATCATGTGGAAAATGATGAGATCAGGCAGCCATTCTTTGTTTTCCACCTTGCTTGTGTGAAAGTGAGCCCAGATCGGATCCTGAACTGAATGACGACAGGACCCAAGCCGTCGGCCATTCACGACAGAGCAGGTGACCGTGCCCTGGTAGACCTACGTGATGTATATGTAACAAGGTGTTTGATGGGTAATCAGCCACCCCCGTCACCCCCACACGACTGGGGAACATGGAGGGGACAAGTAACAGGTGCCAATTTCGACTGGTGTTTAAAAAATTCCCTCTCAAACCTTTGACCTGAATTTCATTTGTGGAATGTTTTACCTTCTCATATGGTCGTTCTTCTGTTTGCCCAGAGTTCTTCATGTATATAAGTTTCCACCCATGTATGTGCTGTTTATGTCAGCTTCACGTAAACAGTTCAGTTCCCTCTGAAATCGATGGAAGTTTGTTACATTTCTGGAATTAAATGATTGGGATATTCATGTCTTTTACTATAGTTGACGTTGAAAGGGTAGTCTCCATTCAATTTAATTCAATTTTACTTATATAGTGCTTTTAACACGAAGCACTGTCACAAAGCTCTTTACATTGTCCTGGTCCCAAGGTCCCCAGAGAATAAGCCAAAGGCGACAGTGGCAAGGAAAAACTCCCTCAGGAGGAAGAAACCTTGGGAGGAACCAGACTCAAGGGGGAGGCCCGTCCTCCTCTGGCCGGCACCGGGCAGGACAAGTTCATGAATACAAATATAAAACAAATATGAAACAACGATGTTGTAGAACTCTGAGGAGAACAACAGTGGATTGGAGGAGGCAGTCAGGTGAATGGGATTGCAGAGCCGGTTCGGTGGCTGAGACGTCAGCAAAACTGTTCAGGGTAGACAGATGAAGTACAGGAAGGGCACAGTAGGCCAGCAGACGATACGGGCGATATCTTGAATCCAAACCTCGAAAAGACCAGAGAGGGGGCGGGGGGGAGAAGAAATATACGAGAAACCAGATGAAACTTGTGGGCAAGGCAGCTAAAACTGCTGTGGGACAACACAGCCTGCAGTAGGGGATCAGTAGCATTTAGCGAAGGTGGTTTCCAGAAATTCAGAGTAAGAGGGAGACAAGCGGTGAGATTCAACAAGCAGACGAGGTGACGTGTCACCTCTTTAGCGATACAACTGGTAACACTTTGTTAAGAAATCAACACTCAAACGGGCAGCAAAGAGCACAGGCAAGATGCCAACACATTATGCTCTGAATAGTCGTTCGTGCTTGCTCAGCTTCACGCAGACAGAGGAATATGACTGGCGGATTTAGACAAGCAGGTGAGTGCATAAGCAACCGGATTGGGCCACGAGTTTTATAGCTGGATGCCCTTAAATGGTTGTTTTTGGTGCTTCCATCAAAGCTCACCTGTCCTGCTATAATCTGAGGTGGGTTCCGAGCATGGAACTCCCATCGCCGAGCAACACGATGTCATGCTACGTGCTATTGGATGAGCAGAGGGTTTATTGGGGATTCCCCATGACCAGGGACAGGGTTCATTCTGAAAAGAGTCAGTGTGAGCTGACAGTGTTGGTTCAGAAGAAAGAAATCTTGCATAAAGATCACATCTGCCTCAATTCAGTCATGCGCTGCCACATGATTCCGATTACAAGCTGGCACAGGCGAACTTTGTCTGTTCGGTGAACTCAGTATTGAATGAAATCACTTTAAACAAATCCATCTGTCAAATATTTGCAATAAACGACCGATAAATAACTTACTAAACAAGGTGAAATTGAATCCAACTGGGTCAACGGCCATTTTTAAAGCACTATCATAATAGAGAGCTGTCGCTGCCGTCTCCTACTTCACGTAGAAGTTTTTTCACACGTTCTGCTGGTTTTTTTTGAGCATTTGTACTGGATGAGCATGTGGAACGTGGAATAAAACGGATGACTTTTAAGGGTTAATACTTAAGGCTGAACACCTTTCATATTCAGTCATGCTCTGATTGAGTTAAACGTTTCGATGTTCCATTGATACACCCCCTGTGTTAAAGGGTTCCTCCACCACGGTCCCTCCGTGAGGTCGGAGGCTGTTCATCGAGATGGCTGCCTACTCCATCCTCAGGCAGGGCTCTCGGCTCAAGTCTGAGGATTATCGGCACCCAGCGTTAGAGTTGCACATTTAGACAGAGAGTCCCCTGAACGCAGAATGCATTACGTTTGTCACGATTAGGGATTAGTTTTGCCAAAGAGTAGAAGCTTGCTGGAGTCTAAATGCGATCATAAGTATTATGTTTCCCCAGGTCTATGAAACACAATGACTTCGATCCAGGGCAGCTGTGACGTCTTCAATCGTAATGCTGTTTGAGGGCACTTAAAAAAAAAAAAACATTTGTCACACAAATCCCGTTCGAACCCATGGTGACGGTGTTTCAAGGTGGGCATCTTTACATCGAACACACAAATCCCGTTCAAACCCATGGTGAGGGTGCTTCAAGGTGGGCATCTTTACATCAAACACACAAATCCCGTTCAAACCCATGGTGACGGTGTTTCAAGGTGGGCATCTTTACATCGAACACACAAATCCCGTTCGAACCCATGGTGACGGT
>JAACJT020000038.1:4574362-4589686 GCA_009936485.2 Gymnarchus niloticus
CACATATACCGACAGGCGTGCTCCAGTCTCAAAACGTTAAAAGAATAAAGACAGGAAATAGAGTGTCAGAGGTGTGTTGATGTCACATATACCGACAGGCGTGCTCCAGTCTCAAAACGTTAAAAGAATAAAGACAGGAAATAGAGTGTCAGAGGTGTGTGCAAGCTGGACAATGCAGGTGAAATGAGACACTATAACTTTAAAAGGGTTTAAAATTACTATGAAATGCTTCTTAATGCTCCCATTCAACATATCGTTTTTCATTTACAATGTCTAATATGTGTTAATAGCTAAATCTAAATACAATTATGTATTATTTATGCTGCAGCATGAAATACTTGTACGCTTATTAAAATACTTTAACGGTGTTTAATCCCACACTGAGGAACACGGACTAACTGAGCAGACTCTGGTGTGACATCAGACTGTGAGTATCGCTCCAAGCGGGTCTGTTCCATTACGGACCAGGATGGCAGCCGGTAAGCATGCTAAAGGAACCCACGGTAGAACGAGGGCCAGCTAAACTGAAGAATGGGGCCCCGGAAAGTTCTGCAAGCATAAGGTAGAGGTGCAACAGCCTTGCATTCACAGTCCTGCAGAAACACTCTCATTGGTTCCATCACAATCTCTGGTAGAAATGCACTCTTCGCTTTTTCATACTCTCATGTAGAGATGCCTTCTTCTTATTGGCTCTTTCATACGCTCCTGTAGCAATGCACTCTTCCTATTGGCTCTTTCATACTCTCCTGTAGAAATGCCTTCTTCTTAATGGCTGTTTCACACTGTCCTGTAGAAATGAACACTTCTTAAAGGCTCTACTCAGCATCCTTTCTTTGCAGAGATAAAGTGAAACCTTGAGACAGTCTGATGACTGAGTGTCCTGCCCCAGAACATAACTGGGCATCTATTAAAATTTATTTTCCCCAAATTCAGTCGCATGAGAACACAGATCTGCAGAACCGGTAAACTGACCAAATGGGTTGTGTTGGCCACCCTTCACCATCTCTGAAACTGCAGGAATCACGGTGATGTTCTTAATGCTATTAATAATGCATATAAATAATATGAATAAGTAATACTTTATATTTCTACCACATGATGTCTCTTGGGAGAGACACACTGACATAGCCAGATTACAGCTAAACTAGAGTCAAGAAAATAGAGGGTCTATGTTAAAGCAGATATTAATTTTCTGGAAGAGAGAGAATGAAACGAGTCTTTGTGAAAAGTAACAAATGAATCATACCTGAACTTTAAGCTTATTATGTTTCAGGCTGATGTATCCTGTGGTTCCCAATTCTGTCTCTGTGGTCCCCCACGTCGGCCTTAGTTAAGTTCTCCGTCACTGAAAGCGTGAGGGTGCTGACTTCAGACCCACTGCCCCAGCCAAAGCAGAAAGTCCTCCATACTTTGGTGGAAATGCAAAATCGATGAGATGGATTTAGAATCCGGCGAAGTTATTGAAGTGTGACCAGGAAGGTCCTCAACAAGCAGGAGCGGCCTGTGGACAAGAGAAGCAGCAAACGACTCCGTTGATAGTCCAAAGAATAATCGCTCATTAGGCTATGAGACGTCATAACAAAGAAGCATGAAGCAAACATCGATGTGCATTACAAGAGCCTCAGACATCAGCGGCCTGGTTCATCAGCAACTCCGACCAACGGCTGCCTTAAACTGCAGACGGCCGATCCTACCGGACCGAACTGTTTGTGGCTAAGTGTTATTTTAATCCTGGTTGACACACTGACAATGTTATATGTTAAATGTTAGTATTTGTTCTCTGGAATCCCGTTTTAGACAAAAAAAAATTCCCTGATTGGCTCTTCACAGATATTGTTTTATTTTTACGTTATTTTAATAATCAGATTTCTCACACGGAGGATTATTCCATGTACTCTGCATGATTTCTCGCTAAAAACAATGGACAGTAGAATTTCTTAAATGCCACACACAGATCACAATTAAGTTCAATTGTGATCAAACCCTTGCACTGCAAACAGCGTGACCTCCAGTGGTCCACGCTGCTTCGCGGGTCCTGCATTTAGTTTTATTTCGCTTTGATTAATTATTTACTGTCGGCATTTCAGGAGCGGCGCGGCTCATCGCCGATGTGGAGCGCTGGCCAATTTGTACGTTCTCGCTAACGAGAGAGACCACGCGTCTCTCCCTCTCGACGAATGTATTCCTTTTGTTGTGTAAATCATTACTGTGCAAGAGAGTTAAGATCTGCAGTATCAGACAGTGAAAGATGTAAACAAAAATGCCCCATCCAGCTATTCATTATTCATCAACCTGTCTGGCATTTGTCACGCACTGGATTGGCTCACATGGGATTTCCACAAGAGGCCGTATCCACAAGCAGGATGGTCTCCGTCACTGAAGAGAAATTTCTGACCGTAACACTCAGGCAATCTCGTCCCTTCCTGTGTTATGACGGCCATTTCCTTCTGTCACCATTCCGAGATGACCCCAAGCCCTTTGCTGGACTCCGTCGCTCTGCTTTGAAAGGACGACCAGCCCCGTCCCGTCAGCTAGGACCCACGTCCTTCCGGAGGGATGCACAAGAGCAGACAGCAGCTGACCGCAATGGAAGCGGTTCAGATGGAGGTTGATCCTCTGCCCTCTCCTCAGGTACCAGCCTTTCCAAACCGATAAAACCAGGCCTCACTGTTATTATTATTTATTATAATTATTATAATTATTTCTGACCAGAAAGCCATTTCTGTAGCGACGCGCCCTGACGCGTTTTAGCTCTGTCCATTTGCGGGATGCTGATTCGGTTCAGCGGTGATGAATCGTGCCTCCCAACTGCACGTGTGACTTATGAGAGAAGGCCTGAGAAAGGCAGCAGCGACCCATAATTCAGTTCAACCAAGTGAAATAAAGAAGGTCAGGCAAGGTCAAAGCTCAACACGCAAAAGAATTATCTGAGCTACATACATAACAGACGTGCGTCTGTGTGTATATATAAACATAGCGTGCTTCCATCACCTAGCGCTTCAGATTTCTCGGATTAGACAAAGAGCCAGTGTTTACTGACGGGATATATACATCCGTGAAGCCCGTGGCTCGATTTCTTAGCTGGGCTGAGGCTCAGAAGGTCAAAGGTGAAAAGGCAGGAAGCTGGCTATTCCATTTCAGTCCATTTTCGCTTTAAATGCTGAACTGGGTGCGAAATACAGCTCCCCTCTCAGGTGGTTGGGGTTAGGAAGGGTGTTCTTTACCCTTAAAGATGTTAAGAATCAGCAAGGAGTTAAAAACAAAGACGCTTTATAGTCGTTCAGCTCTTCTGTAAATATTTAGCACCTGAGTGCCCTGGACGATCATTGCATCTTTAATCTGTCATGAAAAAAAATAAAGGTGCTTCTAGATTGTTGCTGCCCTTGGAAAGGATTTAAGGATTTAAGACCCTGGCTTTCCCCAGTATGGATTCGGCTGAGTTTCTGCCACAGAGCTGCTCCGTAAAGCGTTTTCTCCAGTCGCTCTCAGAGAGCTGACACGCCATTTCACGCCGTCTGTCGGCTCCATGATGCGCCATACCGGTGCGAATCGCCAGCGAGGCCCCCTTTCATTTGGCCGCTTTGTAGAGTCCTTATCAACAGCCTGTCACACGCTCTCACTTCCCTTTAAAGTCACTCCGCAAGGAAAGCGGCACAGCGAAATATTAACGTTCCTCACACGACGTGACATACCCTATTCCGGATTCATATGCCAAAAGTACAAGCACAGGTGAGGACAGCTGGACAAGTTTATATAATTGCTGCAGTGTCTTCAGATACATGAACACACAATTTAAACCACTTATCCAGTGACTAGCACTAAATATTAAAAACAAGTTTGGATTCAGGTATTATGTCCACATCAAAGGTTCCCACCCGCAGTTACCCAGAGTTGTATGAATTCCAAAAGTGAGAGCTTTTTTTCCAAGGCTGGGTCCCAGTTAAATAAAGAGCGTAGTTTTGTGAGCCCCTGGGAGATGGTTTAGTGCTAAGAACATGTTTGCTTCTATGAGTTTAGGGAGGAGTTCCAGGCGATACCAGGTGGCATCAGGAGAAGGGTGTCTGTGCCAAGGTCTTCAGATGGGGGCTTGAAATCAAAAGCAGCTCACTGAGCAAATACAGAGCTGGAGAAACTTAAAACCAAATTACTTTTTTTATAAAAGAAAATCAAAGTTGTGTGTCCTGCTGTATCGTTTACATGTGTAATGGTGTTGTTTTTATGGACCTAAAAACAACAATCATCAGCTTCTTCTTCCATCAGGGAACTACACTACTTATGTCAGAACATTACGTCATTATGACCAAAAGGAGCAGAGACATCCCCTAACAGAACTTCAGCTCATGAACAAGCATGGTTTTCCAGTGAATTTACATCCCCTGGCTGGCCACGGCTTTCAGTCATCTGCAGGATCCATGGCTTTGCTGCTCTGAACTGCTTGGAGAGTGCATGGGGCATATCTGCTCCTGAGGCCCATCTGGTATGGATGGATGGATGGATGGATGGACGGATGGACGGATGGATGGAGCGAGCTCATCTTGTTGTAAGTTTTTGTGCCGCTCCCAATGTATGTGCTGTGTTACGTCCCTGAATTTGGGGCAGGGGATTGGGGTAACATAACACCAGCAAATCTGGGCCTCATAGGACAAAGAGTTTAGTCTCTTTCTCAGTTCTCTGGTTGTTAAAAATCTGTGATCCAGGTAATAATCCAGTGTAGAGGATATTCTCAGTATAAGTGAGTACACACTGTCTACAGAAATGAATAACATTCAGAACCAGGAGATGGAAATTCTAGAAAATATTGGTGGTCCTTGTAGCTCTGGTTGAGAACCAAGAGAACTTTAAAGTAGGAAATTAGATGAAGAGCAGTTTATGCGGCTACATTTCTTATGGAGGTACACATCTGTCGTACCCTGGCCACTGATCTTCAGCCAATCAGGATTTTGTACTGGTTACCATGTGATTTACTGATGGACATCAAAGCACTCACTTTTAGCTTCGTGTTGGTGTATGTAAGTGAATTTCCTCTAAAGTTCCGGAAGAGCTCACGTTTCCTTGACTGCAGGGCAGATCCCAGGTTTCACTGGAGTCACTTCAGTTAAGTTTCATTAAAGCCTATAAACACAGACTCATGTGGTACACAGGAACACGCAGAGTCAAAGTGTGTCTTGGATGGTTTGTGATGCATGGTTCTTCTTAGGTGCTCTTTGAATACAAGAAAATATGCAGCTGTGGGTTATTGAAATTTTTTAAAAAGTAAATTATTATACCACCCTTAGGAACTGACCTGAGTTAAATTGAGGATTTTTTGTGAACCAAGCCATATTTATTGGGCAAAATGTAAAAAAAAAACAAAAAACTATCACTCTTGATTGTAATTAAATTGAAAATGAAAGCCCTGAGAGAGGACGACATTCTAAATGCATATGGTATCGAGTGTGTACCCTCGGTTGTTTGGATGCATGCTATTGGGTGTGTTCTCAGACAAGCATCATGTCACGTGATGTCTTTTCAGTTGAGTTCTCACAAGTGCGGATAAAGGCTTCTTGCTTCTACTTCCAGTTCAGTTGAAGTGTGTGTCTAGTTTCTCTTAGGCTAACAGAAGTCTGTGTAAAGCTGAGTTACTCTGACTATCCATCCCTTAAAATGGAAGCTCAACACCTTTTCATCATTTTCATTACATATGATATCCTGAAAAGATTTCAACTTTTCATTTGTTGACAAAGAGGCATTGTCAGCCTATTTTCCTCACGCATGTTCTCTGCAGGGTGGCCAGTCTCTTTTGCCTGAGCGTCAAGAAAAACATCTTGGGCACCTGGAGATCACATGATAGGCCTGGGGGGGCAGAAGACTCTGCAAAACATTGGTCTCAACACAACATGTCCAACTCCAGAGAAGATGGCCGCAGTACCACCCACGCTGAATTCTTCACAGGAATGTGCTCCCTAAAACAAGCTGCTATGGGACCAAAATCAGACAGTGAGCCCACAGAAAACTTCTCACAAGGTCTATCAAAGTAGTGGGTCAAAATAAATCCCATCCCTCAGGCTATGAGGTAGAATAAACAGAGGCAAGCGTGTCTCCGTTTGAAGGTCTCCGGAAGCACGTGGTCCTCAGAGCACATACAGGAAATATGTGTACCCCGTAACCCCAGTAAAGTCCTTAAAAGTATACCAGCTTCTACAGTATCAGCATTACTCGTTTTCACGGTCGTAAAACCTCAGATTTCATTCTCGCTTCTGGATAGGATGATGATGCATATTTCTTTTTTCAGGAAGCTACAATTCCGCACTGCCCGAGAGAAAAAAAGACTCCCAGAAATATATTAATATATGACTCAGAACTGTTAAGAGCATATGATCCTCAAGTCAGGGTTTTGGAAACATCGCCATAGCCTTCGGTTATGTTTAGATTAAAGGCCTTATGTCGAACACGACAGATTTATGCACATTTAATTTGATTAGCTATCAGTTACACACGTATGAATTATTTTTAAAAGTCCATTCCTCATTAATTTCCAGTTCAATGTGCCGTGCAGCGCCTTTTTGGTCTGAGCGCCTCATTCCTGAATTATCCTCTCAGGTCTCACTCACTTCTGAATGGATCAACACATTCACACGAGATTTGGCCACGTGGTTCGCGAACCCAACTTTCAGATAAAATGCAGCAGATTTAAGTGTGGACAATATTAATTAAAATTTTTAAGTGAGTAATATAGGCTATAACTAATTAAATCGCTATCAAACTATTAAACTCTGCTTGTGGCCAGGTCTTCGGGAAGATGTTAGAAGATGTACCTGTATGTTGTTATTTATTCGGTCGTTTATAATGCATCATAATACATTTGTATACGTATATTTATCGTACACTTATTTATGCAATGTTACACTTGATATTCATGCCTGTTCATCACCTCTCTTAGTCGAATCTTGTCTAGGCATCGTGACCAAAGGGCTGCCGGCCGATGAATTGATCAAAGTGAACTGGTACCCAGGCCTGAGCAATAAATCTGACAAAAGCCCGGTCCATAATTCATCTTGTTTGCCGTAGGACTTGTGAATACTCCCAGTCCGACCAGCTGCAGGTGCTTCGATGCCTGCATTTTGATCGGTCGTTAGTCTGAAAATAGCGACCGGGCCGACTGCAATTCAATCTGAAGGGACGGACGGGGATCGGGTGCCTGGCAGGGTGTGATTGCTCACGCACCCGATGTCCCAGGCTGCGTGTTCACACATGGACCATCTCAGCAGAAACCTTCCGGTGGATTCTGAAGGCGAGGAGAGATGGCCCACTCACACTGACGCCGAAGTGTTCAGCTCTGAGTTGAGAGGGTCATGGCTGTAAATAACAAGGAAATAAAACCTCCAGTCCTAAATTACTTAAAGATTATAACTCTCTACTGACTGTTCCTATAATTTCGTCTATTTAGCTAAGGTAAGAAGTGCTCTTACACAGACCCCCTAATGCCCCCTCGTGTTAGATACTCGCATGCGAATACAGACTGTTAGTCTGAATTTCCAACAGCATTCCATATGTGGAATCGGAGTCACTTTAAGATCTGAGATGGTGTGATGGGCCGGCATTTAAAAGCCCTTTATGGGTAATCTGCAATAGAATTTCCCTTCAGTTCACTTTAACCACTTCATGTTGACTCTGTACGGGGGAGTTCATCAGAAAATAAAAATCATCAACAACCCCTATGTGGGTGGGTGAAAAAAATGGGCATGCAGTGTTTAATTTGCTCATATATGGCCTTAAAATGTACTGACTGTGGATGTCTCTGTGCAGGATAATGTATCGGTGTGGGACACAGTATTTATGAAGGGAAATATCTCGTTTCAGGGCACTGCTGGAGTGCAGGACGACGTCTCAGTTGAACGGTGAACATTAACTTACATAAAAGGCCATTTGAAATTCCCCAGGCTGACCTTCTTTAAATGGTTCCCAGACTCAAAAATAGCTAACAAGATTGGAATACCAGATGACTTACCATAAAGGCAGAATACGGATTACTGTGTGTGTGTGTGTGTGTGTGTGTGTGTGTGCGTCTGTGCGTGTGTGCGTCTGTGTGTGTGTGTGTGTGTGTGTCTGTATGTGTGTGTGTGTGTGTGTGTGTGTGTGTGTGTGTGTGTACACACATGCTTTTCATCCGTAATCTTTACAGCAACCGGAAAGCTACACCACTTCAGAGCTAATAGATCAATTTAAATGTTAGCGTGGATAAACATTCTTAAGCCAGAGGCAACTCTGGTGGGCGAGTTCTTCACTGCAGAGAACACAGAATGGAAAGGTTTTTATTAAAAAAAAAAAAAAAAAACTCAGATCATGAAGGAGTTGGGAACAAAGCTGTTAATTGTCCCTTTGAAGTGATGTCGCTCATTTGGAAAGCAGCCAGTCCCCAGAGCTTGGTGACAGTAAGACTCACGACCTAACCCAGTTGACAGGAGGCAAAGGGACAGCCTGCCTAGTTCATGTCATTTGTGTGGGAGGTGGTGGTAACGTGAGCTTCATGCTAGAAGGTTCCGTGGCCCCAAACTGCTGTGGTGGCACATTCTCTGACCAGCCGGGACGCCGTGCCACGCAGGAATTCACGATGGCCTATTCTAGCTTACACGTGTACAGGACACCATAAGAAAACGTGTGCGGCAGCTTCCTTTGGGTCACCGCGGACACCCAGACAGACGTCCTTCTTCCGGTGTGTAACCTGATAGGCTGGTAGGTCAGCAGATACAAAGGCACATTTTTCTAAATCCGAAGGAGCGACTCTGCTGTTGAGTGGACAGTTTTTTAACCCAGCATGAACAGGATAAAATACGTAATGTCCCTTCAGACATGTAAATAACGTAAATAACACCCAAGAACCCTCCCCCGAATCAGGCGAAAGATTCCCGAGATTAAAAAAAGGTATCAAAGTGAACCAGAGAATTCCTAGTTCAGTTCCCTCACTGCGGCGAGTGAGACCTGCTTTTCCGTTGCTTTGACCCTGAGTGCCCTAACTTGTAAGGTAAGAAAACTCTAAAGTGTGACACTACTGTGATTAAATGAGAACAGATCCAAATTAATGAGAAATTCCCTGCCAATCCTGTAAGAAATACATGAAGTTACTTTGCTTAAAAACCCCCATTATCTTTAGGGCATTGCCTCGCGCTGATAAGACCTCTTCTCCATCTCTGGTCCCCCAGCAGGATGGACGAGGGTCCCACCGATACACTCACGTCTCCCTCAATGCAATGGCCGGGGGGGCCACCCAGGATGGCAGGTCTGGAATCTCTGAATGGATTACAGCGTTTCAGGCAGTGTGATGAGAGCGGCTTTCCAAGTTTTCTTGTTTATTTTCCCTCTTTTTTTCCCCCTTTCTAATGAAAACACACACTTACACACGCTCACACACACACACTCAATAGCCCTGTTTGACCGCAGGTCCAGGTGAGCGGTGGACACGGTTACAGAGGTTTCCCAGCCAGATTCGGCGAGCCGATTTGGTGAAAGGCCGCCGCTGTTCTCTCTGCCAAAAATGCACTTCCCGGGCCAGACTGCGTTCCCCCACAGAAGCGAAATCCGGAATGTAAATCTCTCGCATGCTTTGAAAGCAACTTTCTACGTAGGGGATTGTATATCAAGTCTCAACGAGACTTTTTCCCTCTCATTTCAGGAACAAACTATGAGTGTGATTGTGTGAGAGAACTTTGCGTGCACTTCTTGCTAAATAAGGCACTGTTTTTGGGGTTTATTAAATATTAATCTCTGCGTATGAATCTGTTTGATGGAATACAGCGTGATCTGTTATGATGTTCCTGTTAAATCATATTCGTTTTGGTTTATCTGTTTTTTTTATTGCTCAAACAAGCAATTCTTTGATCTTATTTATTTTTTTTTAAGAATTCCAGACTATGAAGGCCAGCGCAGGGTCCTATCAAACATGGCCGTTCCATGGGATCCGAGGCCCGGTGAGGGTGACCCTACAGACCCATGGTGTGATGGGTCAACCCGACCGCACTGTTGATGAGGAGCATCCCCTAAATCCTGCCCTGCTCCCTCTGGCGAGTCACGGGGCGCTCTGACGCTCGACGAGCCGCTGTTACCAGAGTGAACTCAGAAGATCCCCAAGTAGAAGGCTCCTCCTCTGGCCTGTGACTCAGTTGCAAATGCTGTCTCGATATGTAGATTATTCATATCGGTGAATAAAACAACCATTTAAATTGACATTTATAGACAGTGAACTGTGTTCTGAGTATGAATGGTACACTAATAAATTCTATGAATAAAGCCTTTTCTGTCCAGTCACTGAGCCGCTATCAACCGGATAATAAATAACTAACACGTAAAATGTGTTTTTGTGTCTTGTACATGTTTTCAGAAATTAAATGAGGAAAACAAGTAAAATGATCTCTTTGAGCATGAGGCCTTTTATGTGATCATTTATCCCGAGATCTTCCACTGCTTGGGACGCTGAGTCGCTCTCTTACCTGCGCACTGTCCCCAGCTGACCTCGGCCTCCAAAGGCACAGGCCAGAGGATGTTTCGCTAGAGTAATTTGGGTTAAATGCTTTTCTCAAGGACACGACTATCCCCCCAGGATCGGGATGAAGAACTTTAATGACGCCATTATGAAAAGACCCATTAGGACTAATCCGGGGCAGCAGGTGCAGCCGGGCTCCTGAAAAGGAAATAAGGAGCACTGCAGTCCTCCCCATGGAACCAGGAAGTGGGCTGCTTCCAGTAGCTGCAGGTCTGTGCAGCTGCCGGGCCGGACCTGCTGCCCAGTGCACTAAGATGGGCCACCCCCGGGGTCTGTCCTCCTTTCCCACACAGGATGAAGGATGAGTTTAGGAGCTCAGATTCGTCCAAAGCAGTTGCATCCCTGTAGGATGATCTTCGCCCCCGTCTCAGACCCCCCTGTGCCTCTTGGGTAGCTTTCGGTCCAGATGAGGATGGACGGGGGTGTGAAGGGGGCACTTCGAGCCCACAGCGTCTCGAGACCTTGGGGGTAGAGCTGAGGTACCTCACGTACAGGTAACACTCATATCCCAGCTCAGTAATTCATTTGAAATGTGACAGCGAGTAAAGCAGCCTTCCTTCTCCAACTGCAGGGTCATTATGAACGGCGTCCCCTCTTGTGTTCCGAAAGACTCACCTGAGACTCGAAGTCCAGGTCCATTAGCCCCAAGGTGTCACTCTGTCCCTCCCTGACTGTCCTGCCCGTGAGGAAGTAGCTGTGATACCTCCTTGGGGTGTGTTTGAGTGACTGGGCTTATGCCCAGAACTTTGGTAAGAGAGTATGTGTGTGTGGGCACACATGTACATTTTAGTGAGGCAGACAGGGTCCGTGATCTCTGTGAGGGTTGTCCAAAGGTCCAATTCCGGGTGCATTGGGAGATGTAGTGATGCTGGGAGTCATGCCAATGGCCCTTGGCCTGTTGGTGATGCTGCCAGCTTCAGTTCTCTTTGGGAGGGAGACCGCTGCTTCCTAGCAAAAGCATTGACCTGCCTTGTATGTGTTTAACAAGTAAATGTCGTAATAAACATGAATATCCATCATCATCTAATCTCTAATCCTGCTCAGGAAACGTGAATATTAATAAAATTGAATGATATTCTGGCTCCAGGGCTGTCGCTTTGAATTTGAATCTCTGGCTGCTTCAAGTCTCCTCCTGCAGTCCACACACATGCAGTTATATAAATCTATATAATGCTATAAATTGTGAGTGTGTGTGTGTGTGTGTGTGTCCCCTGTGATCAACTGGCATCCCACCCAGGGTGTACACCAGACTTCTGCCCTATGCTGCTGAGTTAAGCTCCAGGTACACCATACCAGGATAAGCCAATGGAAGATGGATGGATGGATGGATGGATGGATGGATGGATGGATGGATGGATGGATGGATAATAAAGAATGAAAAAAAAATATGGACTGAACAAAAACAGTATTTCCCATCAAACACTGACATTAAAAGCGGATGCCTCTGCACCAGGACACATATCAACAAGCCAGCCTGAAAATTCTGCTCAGTATGGATTGCTTTTTAATCTCACCCCATATTTCTCAGCTTAGCAACACACATTCCTTCTTGCGGCAGATGTTTCCGTTCCAACAAATGGAATCGTTTCATATTTGTTTAAATGATGATGAATAATTACCTAAATGATAAACCGATTTCCTCGTGTTGTTTTGCCATTGCTAAAACGAGCACATGATGTGACTTTATTGTATAAACTGTCAGCTCTTATCATTGTCTGGATTTTTTTTTAATTTCTAATGTAATCCAGAGACGTTTCTAAACTCCAGTGTAACTATATTTTATAAAGCCCTTTAAGGTCCTCCAGGTATTGGTCAGAAGAGCTGTAAACACCTGAGATGGCCAGGACGTCCACTCGCAGCATAACTGGACATACTCACGCTGGCAGATGGACGTACCATAAGATAGTCTAGCTTCTCATTTTCACCGAGCCCCAGGCTGTCTTTCAAACTGGACTCTTCTGCAAACTTTTCGTCCTGCTGAATTTGACTTTTCTCTACCTGAACGCTGAATTGATGTAGTGCTTTTGAGCTTTTGCGAGTTCACAGAGATTCTTTAGAGGCTCGTGGACAGAGATACCCCCCCCCAACACTAGAAGGGCAACGGAATGGAATCTGGGTGGGTCTACTGCAAGGCCCTCCCCTAAAGATATCAGCACTCATCACACATGAGGTCTACCCAATAAAAATGAAGGAAAATGGAGAGGGTCGCAGTCAGAGGAAGGTCATTGACTGAGTTGTTGCCTTCCCAGGTAAATGATAAGCGACAACTATCAAAGAAACAAAGGAGAAAGAGTTAGAGGTGGGAGCAACAGGATTCAGAAGCTTACTGGAAGCTTAACAGGATTTTGGAACAACCTGTTTGGACCCTCCCAGTGAGAAAAGCGTGTTTTTTGACAGAGAAAGATACCTTAAGTACAACTAATACAATTGGCAAGAAGAAGGCAAAGGTAACATTCCCAAACAGCTTGCTTCTCCTGCTTAACCGCATTTAATTAGGGAATTAATATGCATTTGGCAAACACACATCGTCTCCAGGCCCACTGACTCATTCTCCGGATACACACAATGTCATTTATGTGGAACATGAGCAAATCTGTGGATTAGTGCTGAGGTAATTGATTTGTGATGAAAGTTTGGAAGTTCAGATCCCACGGACAGACTCTGTTATATGTCACTAAGTGGAAACAGGAGCAGTAAAAATCACAGTACCCTACTTACAGAATGTGACCCCTGTCTGTTCAGCTCATAAATATTAAAAATAAGCATTTATTGTAAAAAAAAAAAATCTAACATGCATAGGCCAGCAGGTGGCACAGTGGTTAAAAACATGGGTTCAGAGGTTGTTAACCCAAGTTCTCTGAAAGGCTTCGGTTGTGGTACTGCAACAAAGTACTTGAACCGGAATTATTCCAGCAAAAATCCAGCTGTGGAACAGGGATAAAAAAAAATGGCACATTTCATGCGTTAGAGCTGCTGTGAATAAAATTTAATCCATACTTCAGGGATAACAGTCTGCCGGAACTCGGAGGCAAGCCCCCGCGTGACCTCCGTTTGTTTTCAGCATGACTGCACAATGTTGGCTCTCTGGAGTGGCCATACGCCTCTACTGTGCACATCTGGAGGCCATTCTCGGCCCATAGCAGCACGTCCTCCTCCGTTCAGTGTTTCAGAAGTGCTTCCGCAGATGTGCAAAGAGAATGAGAGACCCAGTCTTTTTTAGTGCCCTCATCCCCCCGACACCCTGACATTAGCGGCCTGCGTTCCAAGAGGCGAGCCGTTCCCCGTTCGTGAAACCATTTGATTTTATTCCATAATGATTGTGGTGCAGGAAGGACGCTGGTCATCCGTTCTGGTCGCAGGACTCGAACCTCGACGAGGATCGCTGGCCCGCTAAGTGGTCAGTGCTAAATGCTACTCTGCTATTAGCTTTCCCAAAGGAAGACTGGCTTTATGGTTACAAACAACAGCACCGAAGCTCTTCTATTGCTAATGCGAAACTCGACAACGTTAATGTAGTAAGGCTGAATTACAGCATGCTAATGCAGCCAGGCTCTAGATCTTGTGTGCTTTATGGGAGACAAATGCTTCTGTCTCTGTCCCTGCGGATGATTAATGACTAAATATTAACTACACTGGTCAAAGAAAGTTTTACCTTGTGCCGGCGTTAGCGTAGCATTAATACAGCTAGCTCTCATGACAGCGTTTCGGCTCGAGAGCTGTAAGCAATATCGTTGCAACTGAGCCGATTGGCAGATTGCCAGGGAGCTAGCTGCTTAAATATTAATAAAATCGACTCGATTTCTGAAAGCCGACTTACCCAGATGGCTAAGATGTTGCAGCAGCAGAATCAGGAATGAGAACCTTCCAAATCTCAAAGCGTGAAGTGTGTGTGTGTGTGTGTGTGTGCGAGACGGGCTCGAAGGCCACCCTACCACAGGCCGTGCCAGTTCTCGGTCATTAAGGGATTACTGTGTGAAATTAGGTCAGCGCTACCGGCCGCTCCCGCCTCAGCTGCTCAGTGACATCTGGAATGGATTTCCGAAGGACCGTGATGAACGTTCTGCTCCTGCCGAGCTGAAACCTTCCAGACCTTCGCTGGGTCACCGTGTCCCTCGAGTTCTGGTGGTCAGGTGCATCTAGATGCACCTCCTCTCACATTGCTCGGCTTTCCACGCTGTTTCTACCTCTCCCCATGTTTATCCGGTTTGCAAATGATGCCTCTGTTTTTAAAGTCATCAAACGAAGCTTTTCGTGACTTTGCTTCCTAGTGAGCGGATGGTAGCCGGAGGATTGACGTGGTTTCCTACAATTCCCAGGAACCATTTCCCCCCCATCAACCTCACTTCTGTTTTGTTCAACTGCACCAACGAATCATGGGAAAATGAGGAGCAGGAACCACCATACTTAATGTAAATTTAGATATGACAGAAGAGCACTGAAAACAGCTGCAGCAGAGGTCGATATAAAGAAATGGAAGATGACAAAAAATTGCTCATCCCAATTCTCAATTAAAGGAATTTTAATTCATTTCAAAACAGATTTTGATTGTACAGAATTTCTAATTTAGATTACAAAAATCTGGTTGGCCAGTTGGATGTGCAGGACGGTCTGATACATGGTAAAAATGACTTCTCATGGACTTCCACTCCTAAGCTGTACTTTAAAGGTATTCGGTGATTTTGCTTTTTAATGCAATTACTATTAAATTACTATTAATTACTATCTTACTATTACTAGCTCCCATATTTTATATTTCCTTATTTATATATTTCTCCTTATTTATTTTCCTGTATAAATCTCTCTGACAC
>JAACJT020000038.1:4596692-4617276 GCA_009936485.2 Gymnarchus niloticus
CCCCCAGTCTACCCTTCCCCCCCTTCTCTCCATCTCGTCTCACCCGTTGGCCTCCTTCCTGCCTTAAGCCTCTGCCAGCGTGCCGCCCCCATGTTTGTCAAAGCCCCCCCGTCTTCCAGTCAGAACAACAAAAGGATGAACGACGATTTGCATGAGTTAATTTTATTACCACATCTTCAGACCGCGGGCCAGACGCACTCTGCTGAGTATGTTACCGTCCACCTGAAAACACGGCCAGATTTAACCCCCCCAACCCCCAAAGCATTTTCTTGTGCCAATTCAATTGAAATTAATTGTCATTATTGCCCAGTACTTAAGCACATTTCATTCAAACATATTTCACTAAAGCAGATTTTATGGTTGAAATGGAAGAGTGGAGTGATACATCCAGATGTCTCACATTGCTGTATTTCTCCTCAATGTCTTTAGCTGTGTTTTACACTGCCTGTGTGTGTGTGTGTGTGTGTGTGTGTGTGTGTGTGTGTGTGTGTGCGTGTGCCATGTTTCTATTATGTTGTGGGGACAAAATGCCCCCGGGGGTTATAAAAGCCGGACATTTCTACCTTTTACGGACACATGTAGTGTCCTCACAAGGAAAAATTCAATTTCATAAGAATCTGTGAATGCAATCAAAAAACCAAAAGAGCCCAAAGTCTTGTGTTTTGTTGGGTTCCTTATGGTTAAGGTTAGAGCTGGGTAAGGGTTAGGGCTGCCATAGTTAGGATTAGGTCCACAGAAATGACTGGAAGGTCCCCACAAGGTTTGAAACACAGACGTGTGTGTGTGTGTGTGTGTGTGCGTGCGTGCGTGCGTGTTTTACAGCCAGTTCAGAGGGCTGACAAAATGTAAACACACAGCAAGCCAGTGAGGCAGAACAGTGTTTCCAAAAACAAATGAGATAATGGTAGAGTTAACCTAAGAAGATAGGGTGTTCGGGAGCAGCGTTCAGAAACCCCGGAGGCCATAGCAGAATGTGGGAAGACGAGGACACAGTTTTACATCTCCCAAACACAGCACAGTCGCACAAGGACAAATTAAATTTAGACAGGCAGAAATGAAGGAACCACGGTGACCAGCGTGCACAGGTAAGAGGGAGGCGGAGAAATGAAGCCCAGATGTCATATGCAAAATGGGCCCTGGACCCCCCTAGTGGCAGAATAGAATTGGCACTGTTTTCCCGAGGTCACATGCATTTAAATCGGTCCGGGATTCTTGGTTGGTTGCAAAAAGCTGCCTTTGTTGACCTATCAGGCACCTGGGACTGTCTGGTTGCCAGGGGCAGGAGCTTTGCTTCTCCTCCAATCAGCTCTGAGCTAGCCTGCACAGGGAAGACTGATTGGCTATGTCAATAGAGAGCGGGGCTGTTGCATGGCTGTGATTCAGAGGAGGATACATCAGTCCTGCCTAAGTCTGAGAGAAAATGGGGGGGGGGGGGGTAAAGCCACCCAAGAAGAGTGAAAAGAGTGCAAAACAGGCACGTTTCTGGATGTCCACCTGGGGTGAATTTATAAAAATAAGCAGCACCTGCTTCAGCGCTGCTGTGAGCAGGGCCTGATGTTTTTATCCCGGGTCTGTGCACAGGGGCAGGCTGTCAAGGCATCTGCCGGCAGCGCCAGTGAAAACAAAGAACACGGCAAGCGACACCGAAGGCGCGGCCAAAAAGCGGCCGCGTTTTACCTTCCGTCATCCTCACCCTACGGTTCACTCGCTCAAGCTGGTTGACCCATCTGCTCAAAAATGCCCTACAACAGCGTTACGGAGGCCCGAGGGTGCCCCACACAGGCCCCGGGATTTTCCAGGGCTTTCCGCAGAAGCCCAGCTTGGGCCTGGCGGATTCACCAGGTACCCAGAACAAAGCAGGAAGTGAAACACCTTCCGTTGTGCAATTTCAGTAGCTGAACTAAAGACACCCTTTAGCCAGGGACCATTCCTCGGTACTTAATTGACCTATTGCACTCCTCCAGTTCCATTTAGCCAGGAAAGCTCACCGTTCCCCTCGTTAAGCAATCTTGCCACCTCCGTTAATGAATGGGAAATTTGACAGACATGGTGGAAGACTATGCCATGAATAGGCCATGAGTTTAAAATGACTACTAAACCTGCATTTTTATAAAAAAAGACGCACAGATGTTAAAATTATTTTACACGGTCTAATGAAACAATTATTAAAACAGACTGCAAATGATGTCATACGAGAATCGAAAGCCTACAACCGACAGTTAAGCTGCCAGACCCTGAACTGAGCAGCATTCTACAGACAGACAGAACAGTGTGAAGTCTCTACGGCTGGCCAGAAATGAAACGGAAAAGGAAGAGAGCTACGCTAAGACGAGTGTCGATTATTTCAGCCTAACTTTTTCACAGAATTATATGACTTGTTCAAGTGTTAAACCCAAATCGATGCTTAAGCCACTGGCTTTGAAATCCTTCTCATTTTAATTTTTTTAAACATTTTTTTTTCTCATAAAGTCCTGACAATGTTTTTGTAAATTATTGCATCTTTTTCCTCTGCGACTCTATTGCATAAATAACAAACATCGTAATTCTGAGGCCATGAAATTTAGGACGGCCTAGTATCTGAAATATCGCCGATTTCTGAGGGTGACTTCTTGCCTAAAAATGTTTATGGTTTTTCATTTTAATGATTGTAAAAAAACAATTAACCTGGAATTTACAAATGCATTTTAAAATTGACGAGAAATATGAGAAAAACATTTGCAACCTCCTTCATGGGCAACGGCGATAAGCATCAATCATATTCTAGCAAGACTCAACACTGGAGTACTCTTAGTGACATTTTAGCCGGGTGCTCCACAGAACAAAACATTTCCACGTATTCCAGACCGCTGTTGCTCAGAAAAGCACTTCCATCAGCAGCGACACAGTTTGCGTTCACTGCCCCTGTTGCACAGACTGATGCAACCATCTGACGAGACGTGAAAATGGGCAACAGACGTGAAGAAAACAGAATGCCATTCAAAAATGAACAAGATCTGATGGCATGTGACTTATGTGACATTTGTTACACATAAGCCATTAATTCAGTGACCACGCCACTACTGAATTATGGCTGAATGATTGTTTTATAGCCCCCAGACACTCACAGTCTATTGACCGCTACAGACGGACCACAGGACGTCCTGCTCATCCTTGGGAGACACGGCGGTCGCCTTGTCTCTCTGTGGGAGGAGTTAGGAGATGGCCTGGCTCGGCTCGCGATTTCATTGGCTATCGATGACATCATCTCAGAAAAGCCTTGCCACGTCACACAGACTGGCGTCATCCTTGAAACTTCAAATTGAAACAAGGAGGGGAGACAGAAGTTGGCAGGGCTGCTGCGGGAGGCACGAAGGGCCCCCCCTCCACATCATATAAAGCCTGTTTATTCCACCAGTGTGTGAAATGAACATACAGTCAGAAGACAAAGAAGTGGGCTGCTGTCCAGCAGCCTGGCATGCTGAAGGAGGTGAAGAGGGCGGCAAGCATGAAGACATCTAGACAGGCGACGTCTACACGCCCGAAATGCCAATACCTTTACATAGTGGGGGGGAAATAATCATAAAAAGAACTAAATTAATAAAGCATCTATATGTGATTAGTCCTTAATGGAGGTGGTGAAATCTAAACATACCTTAAATATCCCTCTTATCGAAGGCCATGCAGTTGTTTATGGAAAGATAATCCAAGGATTATTCTGCTTCTTGCTTCTAGTTTGTAATCCCAATATTTTTAGGAGAAAAAATCCCAAATTCCTAAGACGACTTGGCAGATGAAGTGAACGTCCAAACGAGTCTAGAGGTGCTTTTTCCACCTATAAATGGGGAAAGTCGGGGAGTGTCATAATACCATCATCACACAATTAATGAAGAATCATTCATATAATAACACAGTGCAAAATTTAAAATGATCCACATTCAAGTCAGGAATGTTATGATAAAAGATTTTACAACATACCAAAGTATTTAAGAGCGATTCTGCTTTTTACTTTACACACACACACAAAAAAAAAAGGAGATTTATTCAAGTTAATCTTCTGGACTACGCGATTTCTGTAAAGTGCAGTGCGTCTGGAGTGTGTCCTCATTCACACTTGCTGTTGGCAGATCTTCAGTTTTAGTTTTTTTTTTTTATTATTATTATTTTGCTCCTTCAGATCCAGTCTCCGCTTTCTCTATTATTATTATTATTATTATTATTGTTATTGTTATTATTATTATTATTACTGTTATTATTATGATTATTACTATTATTATTATTATTATTGCTTACATTAATTGTGCTGTACGCGGTATTGTTTTTTTTTCAAATGTGACTGTTGAGTAAGTGAAGACGACTCAGAGTATCAACTTCTAATGAAACGCAAAGGAAAGTGTGTCAGCTTCTGTTAAGGCTGACGTGAAGAAACGCGGCCACCGTGCGTGAGGCTGAGAAATAAAAGCATCCAGCCTCTCAGATGCTCGGCACCGGCTTTATTCTACCTGTTGCTGACCCTTTTTTGGCTGAGCGGGAGTTGTTTTCCGGTTATCATGGGGTGTTCTTCTCTCTGTTATTCCTCACCATGGCTGGGGCTGAGTGAGGACAACATGAAGTGAGAGTTAAGTGAGAGTGCGCCAGGTGGACCAGTCTGGAGCAGAGCCTCCAGGAGCGCCTCCTCACTGCGTCTCACTTACGTTATCGGCCGCATCTTCTGAGCAGACGTCGTCTTTCCTGTTATACGCCCGGCTTTTGAATTTTCCAGCACCGCACTTTTAGTCAGCGTCTCAGATGATGTAGAAAATAAAATCTTACCCATCAAAAGGCTCCGCACAGCCGGCAGTCTGCTGCCCATCCCTGGTACCCCGAGGCTCCCTGAACAAAGGATCTCCTCCTCTCCTCTTTGTGCTCAACTTTGTCTGCAGACGCACCAACTTGAGAACTTTTTCTTTCTTTCTTTCTTTCTTTCTTTTTTTTCCCTTCCCCCTGCTTCTCTTTCCTGCCTCCGGACCTCCGGCGCCGACTTCGCACTTTCCTGAGCAGGCGGCCACCTAAACTCTCTGCTCCGCTGCTGCGGGTCTCCGCGGCGGCCGCTCCTTTGCTGATGTTTGTTTACCGGCTTATTTTGCTTGCTGTGGGCTCTCTTTGTCTACACGTGTGGGCTGAGCCCGTGGGGGGACGTGGGGGGACGTCTTGTTCACTTCTCCTCCAGTCCCGCCCTCCAACTCACATGCAACTCCGCAACAACAACAGGCACCAGGAGACCTTCAGCAGACCTGTGCAGGGAAAACGCGCTGCCTGCTTGCCTGCCTCTCTGTGCATCCCTTTTAAAAGTTACATCGTCTCTATAGACTTTCTGTGAAGGACTACAGTGTAGTAAAACAAGCAAAAAAAAATATATATATATATATATTTTCTGACAGACCATAGCAATCGTGAAATTCCATTGAATGATATTGAAAAATAGCTACAAACATGTAGTAAACTGAGGTACAATTTGGTTTAGCCAAAGAGGTCATTTCAGGCCAAATTTGGATGCTTATCCAGCTTTTACGCAGTCTTTCAGCTGTGTAGTTTACCGCAACATGGACATTTGCGTTACATTTATTAATTTAGCATATGATTTTGTCCACTGAGAGAGACAAGTGAGTAAAGCCTGTGGTCAATAGCAGGGTCAGTCAGCATCCCCGGAGTGCTTTTTTGGGCTTTAAAGGCCTTGCTCCAGGGCTCACTGCTGATAGGGTATTTTACCCATATCTCGCAAGCTGAGACTTTCCACCGAAGTGCCGATGCCTAGTTACTGTCAAGCTGGGTGGTGCTGCTGTCCTTTCCCCCTCAGAAGAACCACTAAATTATCAGCAAGCGGATGTCATGCTGTCACTGGCGCCAATCAATTACCTGAGAGACTCGGTTGACGTAGATGTCACACCAACCCTGGAAAATAACATTAGATTCAGTAAAAACTTTAGTGAAATCCCAGTAGAACAAATTTCTTAAAAGAAATGATTCAACGTTAAGATAATAAAAGTTCATTATCCAGATCATTATGAGAATGGATGTGGGTAATGTAATATAATTTATCTACACTTTTCATTAGTGTCATGGTTTTAACCCTCGCACTGCAGGTTGTCTGCTCGGTAGCTGGTTAATAATCTGCCTGACTGTGAAACCATATGTATTACATGTATTCATTAGTTGTCTTGCAGTATTCATTTACTTGCAGGATATTTTATGAAAGCAGTTACTTTGAAAGTAGGATGTCTTTTCACTTCAAGTTACCAGCTGCTCATATAACAACACAGTTCTTTAGCGGGACATCAACCCAAAATCTGTGCTTTGTAATTCCTGTTCCTTAACCGGTGCGCCCTATACTGGTCATTTTCACACACAGCACAACCGTGCCGTGACCGTAGTCTTTCTCGGGAGGCCTGTGGGCGTTTGACTTTACAAAAACACAGATCCACACCAGCAAGGGGTGGACAGTAAAAAAAAAAAAAAAAACAAAAGGCAAACCCTACAACGATAGCAGGACATTTTCACAAAATAACAAATCAGAAACAAAAAAAAAAACGAGCCGTGTATAAATGTGAATGCATGGATGTGAGTTATTAAAACGTGTAGCTAGAGATTTTTTGGTGCTTGTAATTTTTACTGTATAACTTCAAAAATACCAAGTTGAATTACCTTTAAAATGACAAGTTGTGGCAAAAGCTCGTTACACACTGACACGATTCGGTGTCTCCCGTTGAAACTGAAGGTAGGTTAACGTGACGGGGATCAGACTAATGATCCTATAAGATACTTGAAAAGTTCCTCATGAGAAAACACTGATTTAGAGGTGAAATCAAAGTGGCAAAACACTGACCTGTTTTGAGCTTCAGGTGGAATTGCTATAAAAATTCAGACAATCCAAGGCAACCAACGTGATGTGGCCATGCTTCTCTTCATAAACAGATCTTAGAAATTTCGTCATGCAAATGGAGAGGAGACCTGCGGCATAACACCATTCTGACTTTAGTTCTGAAAGAAGCATGTTCGGGGTTCTCCAGTGAGAAACTGGCTGCTTCTACAAGCTCTGAAAGCTTGTGTTTTAATGGCAGACCAGTTTATCCCATCTTACTTCTATATGAATTTATTACGTGAAAGGAACATTTTGAAAATGTTCTACAAATTTGCTTATTTGTATGGAACACTGAATGAACACTAAAACACAGTATGAGATAAAGATGAGCAGATTTGAAGGTTGGGACCCCATATTTTGGGTGATGTCTAATACCCTAGTGTGTCTCCCAGGGTTCATGTGAAGACACACCTGGCTGCATCTCAGGGTCCTGCCCTGGACTGGTGCCCCCTCCCTCCCTCCCTCCCTCCCAAAGCAGGCCCCATGGTGACCACGCCTTTGCTGGATGCACGTTCATCCAAAATGAATTTGGGCCCTAAAAAGTGTATGAAATATTTTATGATTGCACATCGCACGTATAAAGAATACTAATAAGTGTAAAATATATATTTAGGTTAACTTAAATAACGAGATTAAAATTGCAATGTATTTCACGTTTAAGACTGTGAATCGCTAACCGTATGTACAGCGTGTGAATGATTCTGCCGTAATATCGGCCGATTTTTCAGTATTCAGGTTAATCTAGGTCCTATACCTGGAGGGCAGAGGAATGACACTAATGTTCCCCTGCATTATACTCTAATTCTTAATTCCTCGTCGTATTCGGTGGGGATCTGTTGTGTTTCCAGTGTGAGTCTATTGGTTAAGAAACCTGTACTCTGGTATCCCCATTAACGTTTTTGCTTACATAAATGTGTCAAATTCTAAGTATATAAACAATAAAGAGGAGTATTGGTATACATCACCAAATTGAGGTGTTAAATGTAATTGAGTACCTGAGTTCTGTAGCTGCATTCATGTGTTCACTGGCAGGTCACTCCGAATGCACAAAAAACATTTTAAAGCAGTGCAAGCGTTAGACTAAAGCCTTCCTGTGTCTTATTGTGTTAAAAATAGGTTTGAAAAGTTCTTTTTCATTCTTGTATCGATGAATATATTTACCGTTTATAATGTGTCACCCTCTGACCATAAATTCACACTGTATATAAAAACTGAAAAGCTCTTCACTGATTATCCACAAACAATCAGGCTTGAGTTTTTAAAAAAAAAATACATGAAGTTTTGGGGTTCGGAGTTGTGACCAAAATATAATTTCCCTGAATGGAGCATTATCATTGTAGCTAAACAAGGTGTGTAAACCAAGCATCTTCAAAATAATTGTTTACACATTTATCTTGCACAAGTAGTCTGATAAAAACCTGCAGTACATATTTAAAAAAACGGTGACAATTTCAGCCATTACTGGACCTCTGACATACACAGGGCAGGATGGGACAGGGTTCATCAGCACAGTGCAGGCAAGTAAATGTCCCTTAATCATAGCTTGCTGATGAAATGAAGCAGGCTGTGAGTGGTCTGAGATCAGATGTGTGATCTGAGGTAAATGTCCCTCACTCGCGGTACACAACCATATGCTAATTGCATGTGATTTGGTACTAAAAGTTAATTAAGTGGTCCCATTGTACCTATAGACACTTGCTTAGAAGGAGGCCTCTGCTTATTGACTAACTCAGTCTCCGGCAGCTGAATTTTCAATAACAGTGATTGGATCTGGTATTTCCTTCTTTCTGGACTGTAAATTAACTCGCACATATTACTTATTGAATACCAAATGCTGAGATGCACAGAATGCACCATTTTCCCCCCTCCACATCTTTTTGCCGAAATGAAATTCCCATCAGTATTTAAATTACAATACAGCAAAGTCTGCTTTAAATTCAGTGGCCATACTGGTTTTCATAGCAGACTGCTCATCACTGTATAATAGACCTTGGATTTCTATCGACGAGGCACAGGCTGCTTCGCCATTCTTGGACAGGGGCTAAAGTGGGATTTTTATATGGAAGGAGCGGGGGGGGGGGAATTGGCACCATGTCTGTGCAATTCCCCCATTACAGCATGTGCAGTGGACATCTGGCAAATGGGTTTTTATGCTAACAGTGTGTGTGTAGCTTACCCCACCCGTAGGTGCCCATGGATCCAGGTGCCGATTCAAAAGTCCAACACCGCAGTGCTGCAAAACCTAATATGTAAAGAGCAGGCAGAGCCGGGAGGGTGTTGGGTTCAGTACCAGCTGATTTTATTTCCTTCTTGGGAGAGGGGGGGGAGGGGAAAAAAAAAAAAAAAAAAAAAGCTATTTACAGGAAATCTGACAGGCAGTAACTTGACATTACTGGCTGGGGTTGAGTTTTTGCTCAGAAGTTGACACGGTAAGAGTGGGCAAAGACATCATCTTCACAGCCTATTGCACAGAATGAAAAAGTTCATAAAAAACGGCATATAAAAAATTTAATCAGGAGCCACGTGAAAATGTAAGGACGCAGAGAGAGAGAGTTGTCCTAGTGCCTGTCACCATGTCTGAACAACACACAAACACTTAATCTTTGTTATAATACAGTCGCATGTACAAAGATGGTCGATCCTGTTTTTTTTTCTTTTAAAAACACAAACAGTTCTACTTAAACCTGAATCAGAAATACAAATTCTATTCACCATGCCTTAAGATACTAAAACAATTATCTATTCTCAGCAGACAAATAGAAAAAGATTAAATATTTGAATACAATATGAAACGCAGTACATGGTTGTGTATGCGGGTAGGCATCGAGAATGTATTGGCTGGTTCCATCCAGTGGTAAAAACTGGTTTTTAAAACCGTCATAAGAAAAAAAAGTGAAATAAAGTTGTCCATTAAAAAGTACAGTATCTTTTAGGCAAGAGAGTGGCTATGCGGCGAGCGCGCGAGCGCGCGAGCGGCCGTGTTGGCGCGCTTTTCTCTGAAGGCTGCAGGTAGACGCTGTAAACGAGGCTGAAGGCCGCCGCTCACATAGGAACTCGACACGGCCGCTTTCACCGACTGACAGCCCAGCCATAGAATCTTTGTACAAAAATACACGTAGAAAATAACGAAAATCTCTCCTGTGTCAGCATCTTTACTTAAATTAAAAGTTAAAAATAAAAACAGGTGAGTCTAGCCCTTCGACGAAGGAGGAGACGGACGGGTTCCAAGACTACCACGACGAAGTCATTCGGTTTTTTTTAAAAAAAAAAAAAAAAAAGGCGATATAAATACATCCATATAAAAATGTCATCCGAACAACACGACACGGAGAGGAGGGAGATGGAAAGACGGCAGAGAAAAGGAGTGTCTTCATCGAGAAAGAGGAGGAGGAGTACGACTTGGTCCCGAAGTGTAGTGTGACGACGGTAGAAAGTTCGGCGTCAGAATCCTGAGGTCTGACGAAGCTGCTGGTCTCCTCCCAAAGTCTTAAAGAACCTTAAACATCTGATCGGTCACCGAAGCCCAGCCTGGCAGCGGTCTGGGTACGAGGACGTGCCTCAGTCTAGTAAAAACCCGACCCACCGAGGAAGGGGGGGGGGCGGGGAAAGACGACCCCCTAGTCGGGGGTCTCGAACTTTAACCTCAGAGTCCACACGGATGGGTCGAAGCAGGTGACCCGAGCCCCCCTTCCAGGTGCGCTCCGGGACCCATTCGAACCCGGTGCCGCCTAAGCGAGTTCTGCACACCCCCCTCCCCCCAAACTCCTGCGCTTGGTTCTCGACACGAACGAGCATCGGCAGGCTCTCTCCGTCCTGCCCCAAGACTGGCCATCATCCACCCGGGAGAAGCTGGACGGCTCAGTACGTGAAGACCAGGTTGGAGATGGTCGACTCCAGCCAGTCCCCCGAGATCATCTCGCTCACCTCGGGAGTGCAGTAGTCGGGGAAGTCGAAGTGGGAGCCGGAGCCCGGGCCGAAGTTAAAGTCCAAGTCTCTGTCCAGGACGGACGAGCCGACGCTACCCAGCGACATGCTGTCGAAGCCGGGACTCGGGTTCAGCTCCAGCGGGTCGTCCTCGAATTCCTCGTCGGATGAGGACGACGAGGAGGAATGAGAGGAAGACGAGGAGTGGGAGGCGGAGGGCGCGGGCGACGGCGCCCGCACGGTGGCGTACCTGAAGCAGTCCGAGGAAGCCGAGACCCCCTTGGTGGTCGCGGCCCCGTCGTCGTACAGACTCGGGGGGTCACTGGATTCCACGGAGCTGCTGAGAGTCGGGCTGGCCGGGACGGCGGCCGAGGAGGGGGCGCCCGCGTTGTTGGCACCCCCGAAAACGAAGAGCCGCTTGAGCTTCTTCTCCGGGACCTGCTTGGCAGCCGGGCCGGACCTGGACTTGTACAGCGAGTGGTGGTCTGCCGGGACCGCATGGGGCGTTGGGTCAGCGGTCGTGGGCTTGACGCCCCCGGCTGCCCCCTTCTGGGGTCTGCTGCTGCTGGACTTGGAGCCGCCACTCTTCTTGAATGGCTGCCTGGCCACGGAGCCGCCGCAGATCTTCTCCACCTTCTCCCCCGACTTCGAGTTGGCCGACTTTACCTTCTTCCTCGGCCGGTACTTGTAGTCCGGGTAGTCTGCCATGTGCTTCAGACGGAGCCGCTCCGCCTCCCGGATGAAGGGGATCTTGTCGCCGTCTTTGAGAAGCTTCCAGCGCTTGCCGAGCCTCTTGGAGATCTCGGCGTTGTGCATGTCGGGCGACTGCTCCATGATCTTACGTCTCTCGATCTGCGACCACACCATGAACGCGTTCATCGGCCTCTTGATGTGGCCGGTCGGGGTCTTGCACCACGCAGCGTCCAGCTTGTCCCCCGCAGATACCGGCGACGCAGCCATCTCCAGGTCCGCATCCCCCGCGTCGGTGCAGTCCCCCGCCAGTACAGCTCCAGCGCTCTCGGCGGCACTCGTCTGCTCGACCATACTCGTCTCTGCAACTGTGCAACGTGACCGCAGCGAGAGGGTCTCACGGTCCAAGAGCTTGTCCCCAGCGAGAGAGTCTCACGGTCCAAGAGCTTGTCCCCAGCGAGAGAGTCTCGGCAACTCCAAATGCTAGTTCTCTCCACTTTCTATCTCGTCGCTTTTCGGATCTTTGCTGCACAGAAGAGACTGTAAATCGCTTTTGTCGGATTTCTGGATTCACGAACGAGTTATTTTTGTAAACAGATTAATAATAAACAAAAACAACAACAAAGTTCCTTTCCTTTACGCTGCGCGGACCGGTTCTGCTTCTCCAAAACACATTCGCACGTTTCCGAAGTGCATCAGCACCAAAACGCGAAAGCAGCGCTTCCAGCCGCGGATTTTCGAGCCCTTTTCTGCCTCTTATGAGAACTTCAGCTTCAGGATGAAGCACGAATCCAGGATCAGTCTCACGGCGTGCAGGACGGAGCAGGACACCGAACTCTCTCATAGTCCACCTTCCACCCGCAACCCGCAGCTTCCAGCAGACCACGGCGCGCCCCGCTCAGTTTTATCCGCCCCCGAGGATATGATGGCGACGGAGGGCGCCCAATAGCGTGCTGTCTCTAGCCTTCCTCGCGCCGAGGCCACACCCACCGGCACGACTGATTGGCCAGATGAGGAATCTAATAATCGGCAGCGCGGTGCAATGGGGAGCCTCGCGGCTGACCTCATTCCAGGGTGCGCGGAAATCTGACGTTTTACAGAGACATGCCTGCGCGTCCCGCTCTGGACATCAAGCATGGCATTGAATTACAGAGCCGGCCTGAAGCATTTGTTGAAGCGCAGACAGATGCAGTGTAACGTCGCTTATGAACTCAGGCAACACTTCAGTGCAACGCCCTAACTGTATTTACACTTAATACCACGCATGATCTTTGTTTGACAGACCACACTACGCAATACAAAATGCACACTAAGGACTTTCGATTCCAGAGCAATTGGACATCTTTCTTTTTTATTTTATACACACGCAGACACGGTATGAATGAAGTAAGAGCGTTCAACGAGGTGCAATTCTTACACGTTAAAGTAATACACTGGGTACGTTTTAAGTACTGGCCACCAGTTTGTGCCCCACCCCCCACTTAAGTGAGCTTGTTTTGGGGGGCGGGGTCGGTGACAGTCATCTCGATCACGACCGAGTGCCGAGGCTGTACCCGGTGCAGACTCCTGCCATTAACTGCAGGCATTCGCAGCGGGGTGTGTATTCAGTGGCACAAAGGCGCAGTCGAAGAAGGTGTGTGTGTTTGTGTGTGTGTGTGTATGTGTGTGTGTGTGTGTGTGTGTGGGGTAACCAAGTGTACTCGTAAGAGCTATGTGACACTAGATGGCAGAGTGGAGCCAATAGGTGACAAACGAGACAGTGTAACAGATAGGCGCGCGGCACTGGCAAGTCTGGATAAGAATTACATAATGTCATCTAGATGTTGAGCATATCAGAAATCATTTTTTTTATTATTTTGTCATGACGAATGAACTGAGCAGTTCAAGCAGATCTGATGTACATAGTCAGTCGGAAAAATTCACTGAAAGTGCAGTTGTGCCTGTGTTCTGGAACATACAGATGGACGACACACGTTGGATACCTGTGTGGTATGTTCTTAAGGACTGAAATTGGATGTCGCTGAAAACACGTCATTTTAAATAAAAAGGTTTTAATTATCAACGGTCCGCAGCACGAGGCGTGCACTGTATTGCGTTTTAATAGTCAGTGCCTCCTACGAGTATTTCTCCTTTTAAAGTTTATGCCTACACGACCTTTCTTAAATTATATGTCTAAGTAAATTCGGAAAAAATCGGGACTGTCAAAATGGAAAACATGCCTTTTGTCCCGCTTTCGGTCTGTAACAGGCGCAGTAAAACGCATCTGCGCCTCAGTGCCTTTGTGCGGGAGCATGAAGAGGGCTAACCGGCAGGTACCGACAATGCCTCCCTAATTATGCTTTTCACCATGTTGGACGAGAGAGAAAATTATCCCCGTGCGGCTTGGTCGGGGGAGCATTGCATTTGTGTAGATGTGTTGGCGCGGAGACACAGCTGTCTTCTCTGGCTTGGAGGGATACCGCGCATGTTCAGATCAAAACACAGCAGATGGAAAGTGCCTTTCTTCTCAGAATTAAACATCGTATATTTTCAGGTGTTATCTATCAGTGTCTATCAGTAGTTTTCCTATCCACTTTTTTCAGGCTAGAGGGGTGTTCTCATGTATTATGTATAAATTGTACTCCTCTCCCTAATGTTATATTCTATTGTTGAATCAGCAGCACACAGACATTTGGGTGTAGGTGTGTTATACACCATGATGAATATCATTGACTTCCCCGTGTGTTATTGTCTACAGGTGAAATGCATTCAGAGACATTTGATTTATTGGACAGTTCTTTCACTGCACATATTATATGCAAAACATCTGAAGAGACAGTATTTCAGCCATTTCAATAAGTGCAGGTAAGTAGAGCTTAAGGGGGGGGGGACTAACTGACTAGAATCTGAAATACCAGGTGAGGTGACTTTGTGCTGAAATAATTACTCCGATATAGCAATTAAGAGGCTGAGACAGAGCCTGGCCTCTCCACTAGCCTTAGGGACTGGAGTGGTCAGCTCTGTAAAGTGGGATGCTCTGAGTTCATCTTACACCATGCAGAGATTAATGTCTTCCGTCTCTTATCCACCTGCAGCAGGAAATACCTAAATGATGTGAAAGAATGATAGATGTAGTAGAACAGGGGGGAATTGTCCAAGGTTATTTATGGAAATACCCTTTAATGCATCCCTTTAAGACACTCAGGGCTGTGCTGACTTTGGTCCAGTGGGCTGTTCTAATTTTGTCACAGGTGGTGTGTGCAGTCCTTTCAAAATTTATATATATATATATATATATAAACAATAAAATAGTGATGTTGATTATACAAAGGTACATCAGTATATATGAAGTCCACACAGGGATCTGTCACCTGTAAAATGTCCATTTACAACCTGGTTAAGCTATGCTACATAGCTGCGAAAACAGTGTGGTAAACCAAGAAGAATCATCTGAAGAGGAATTTAAGGTCCAGCAAGTCTTGTTGCCACTGTCTCCTGTATTACCAACCATCTAAGGCATCCCTGCACTGCCCTTCCTGTGGGGAGACAGCACACACCCCTTTCTGGGGTTATTTCTGACCATCAGTATCCGTGGTAACAAAGGACTTAGAAAGCAGGATGTAGTAACTAAGGTTACTTCCCACTTTTAGGGTCACCGGGTGTAGGTGGTTTTGGGGTTTCCAAAGTATCGCCTGGATGATCTCAGTGCCCAGTCTCCGTATGGTGCTCAGGGTCATTAATAACATCAGCAGATGTGGGGTAGCTAGTGAATCTTATGATTCAGATATATTTAAGGGCCGGAGATCCTTGTTACCGAGCGAGTTTTCGGAATCCCATAGTGCACCTTCAATACTCCTAAGTTTGATGTAACTAGAGGGTGTGACAAGTGAGTACACATTTGTAGCAAAATAATGATAATGTTTAAAACTTGTGTTTTAATTTGTCCGAGAATCAAGTCTGTTTGTGTAGGTACTCATCAGAGTACTAGTGCAAAAAAAAAAATATGTCAGACCCTTTATATAAATCTATTATGACTTGTAAAGTAAGCTTCTGTCTATTAATTGGATAGCTGAAAAAAAAAAAAAAAAGATTTTTGTACTAAAGAAGTGGTATTTTTTCAGCCATTTAATTCTGATATGATGAAGTAGGCCCGTATTACTGTCCTGACAAGGTGGAAAACGATAACCGTCTTCAACACTGGCTCAGTGGTAAGATTTGTCAAGAAAGTATGTTTGGAAGTATTGGATGTTAATGTCAATGTTAAATGTCCGCGTTTTTAAACAAATTGTAGCAGGCTTTGAAAAGCAAATAATTCTAAACAAATTTGTACGACTGGCTGACGAGGGCCACGGTGTCTGTCAGTGTTAAACGCTTTGATTATTATATATTGCAGTGCGCATGTTTAAACAGGTGCGCCAAACGCGCCTAATCTTATCTGAACGGCAGCTGCGCAGCGCGGTTTAATCAATCATTTACCGCCTTACCGCCGAGGACAACAGTCTATTGTTGGTTTTTCTGTCGGTCTTTAAAACTTTTATTCTTGAGCTTCAGTGGGGACAGTTTGAACATCTGCCGTTTCGAGGACTCCCCGAGCCCGTCCGAGAAAGCGGATCGCGCCCCCCATTTAAGGGCTTTTTATTATTTACAATATAGCCACAGTCAAAGTTGTTTTATTGTTTTTTTGAAACTTCAGTAATTTAGGACGCTCATTCTCTCATCGCCGTCTCACCTTACATTTCTGTGACAGCGCCTTTTGCTCCCCATCCTCTGTATTGCTAAATCTTTCTCTGGCACGGCGATGGGACAGTTAACTGCGGGATAACGGTCATGTTACCATGCGTCGTTTTAACTGCCGTGCAACGGTCGCTGCGTGCATGCATTGCGCAGCACATTTGAATGACAAGAGGAGGAGCTTTTCGAATAATAAAACTTTATTCCATGTATTTCAGTCATTTGGAAACAAATATGTTTTCAGCAGGATGTACTCTGATGTATTATAATTTCAATTTATGTTAATAACTGTGTGATACTCACCGGGAAAACATGTAATGAAGCTAACGATGCTGGAGTCACTTGGATCAGAACCATACTGTGAGTCAAAAACGGTATAAATGGAATGAAAGCTTTGATATCATTACCGCTGCCTTTTTTTAATGACAGTATTCCACAGCTATTGAAGTTACATGATTTGATATGAGAGGACACTTGGATTACAGTGTTAACACCGCAAAAGTGAACTGTGGTGACAGTGTTAAACAGTGTGAGAGTACAGTGGAATGGCTGTGTTCTACAGTGTGAGAGTACAGTGGAATGACTGTGTTAAACAGTGTGAGAGTACAGTGGAATGGCTGTGTTCTACAGTGTGAGAGTACAGTGGAATGGCTGTGTTCTACAGTGTGAGAGTACAGTGGAATGGCTGTGTTAAACAGTGTGAGAGTACAGTGGAATGGCTGTGTTAAACAGTGTGAGAGTACAGTGGAATGGCTGTGTTTGACTGACACCCATCACGTTATCAAGACTTCTTTTATCCATTTTACTAAAGTTATTCACATTTCAGACTACTGATGAAAATCAGTGAATTCTGAAGTCTAAAAAAGTTGAATTATTAACAACAACGTGGTGGCACACGTGTATTAAAACTGGTTTGCACTGAGGTTGTTTATTACTGCAGTGCTGGAGAGATCCCTTCCAGAGACCTTTATGAATTACTCACTGTGGGCACAGTAATCAGCACCCCATAACAATAATGTACATTCATTTTATATGTGAATCTGGCGTTCAGACTAAATGGCCAATGCAGATCAGCTCCTGCAGGGGGATTGTCAGTCCTCAGGCCTGGGGTGGGAAAGGGGCATGTCCTATCATGTCAACAGAAGAAACAGCTTTGCATTATGCATGCATGAATGCTGGCACTGAAGATTACTGCAATGTCTGAGAGGATGGGAGACATTCATTCATATGTGTTGTTTATATTTGCCGTGTGTTGTGGCAAAATTAGCTACATAAAAATATTGCTACTGTTCTGAAAAATGAATAACATCATTTGATGTAAAATAAAAATGACATTTCTGAATTAAATTCTGGATTTATTTCATATGGGACTTATGAACTGTCGCCTTAAACCTATGTGTAAAAAATTAAAACAGCAAATAAAGTACAAATGGTCAGTTATGCAACGCGTTACACGGTAGTCATGGCTGCTGCATGTTTGTTTTCTGCTGGGAACATGGTAGCCATCCAGAAGCATCGTACACCTCAGAGGACAGGAGGTGGTTTGGCATGACACAGCAGGCCATTGTCCCTGAAGTCCCAGGATCTTAGGAGCATTTTTTGACGTTAATGGTCCCACCAGAACTTCTTGCAGACTATTCATTAAACGAGTAATTTTTTTCAGCCTTCCCTTAATGGTCTTTCACAGTGGGACCTTTGTGTACATGTGAGAGACGTGTTTTTCCGTCTTAATTGTAAATCAGCAGCTGGAGACATTCAAAAGAGTTCAAACTTCTAACCAAACCAAGCATCCCCTTGTCCTTTGGGTGGGTGTTGGCTCTCTAATGCGTTTGCAGCATCAACGATCTCACTTGAGTAATGTGTGCTTGAATAACCATACGGCCTTGGCAAACAGAGGACATACAACCGTTTGTTAATTATGTAGAAAAGGCCCTCGGTTTCCTGGAATTCAGACAGAATATTGTGTTCCAATGCCCTTGTTAATTACTATAGATCTTAATGTTGCTAACAATGGTCTCTTAAGCTACGTCGAACCCTAGCAAGTACAATATTCTCATCGCCTTAGTGATGGGATCCTAAGAGTATATATATAAGTCTATCTCAGGCCATTGCAGCCTTTGAGAGAGCATTCAAGAGAGCGATTAGAGAGGACTTGATAAAGCATTCTATAGAGCGTTTGAGAGCCTAGCCTGAACCCGAATAACGTTTCTCCAGGATTTGTGGTATAAGTGGTGTTTAGCCCACCCACCGAGGTACATACTGCCTAAATCTACGACCCAGCACAAGGGAGAGTGTTCCCAATAGTGGTCTCCACTACATTTACGGTCCTTTGAGCTATCAGTGGTTCCCGCAACGAATACCCGTCAAGCAGCCTCTGCTACAATTTGGTCCTTCAAGCCGGATTAAAGTCGTGTGTATCCCACCAGCGAAGATGGATTCTGTTCAAGAGCATGAGGCTCAAGCTGCACATCCCAGGAGATGCATTCACCCCCCTGCCCATTATGAAGATTACGAGTTAGGGTATGCCAGTCATCCTTATGATTGGCATGGGCAAAGAGAGTGGACATCAGACCAGGTGGGCAAGACCAAGATGATCCCCCTCACCTCCTCATAGCTTTCTCTATCCAGCCAGAGGCTAAGGAGGGATGCAACTCTTCAAGAGATGGACATAGGCTGTGTGCTTGGAAGCCAACAACACTGTCCAGAGGATCAGCTAGCTCTGCAGCTGTAGTTGGAGCGAGAACAGGAGACGCTAAAGGAAAATGAGCATCACACTCCTCAGTGTCCAAACCAGCATCTTGAACACCCTACTGGAAATACAGGAAGTGAGTTAAAGCAGCTTCAGCAGGAATGCCTCCTGACGCAACGATTACAGCAGCATGTGACATCAGAACTGGCAGAGCTCCGAGTCATTGGAGCCGTGATGAGGCAGTCAGTGAATGCTGCCACTAGCCTCCAGTGTCATTCCCCTTCCTTTTGCTGTCCTCAATGCCAGGATGTAAGCCGTCGTGAATTGGAGTCAGCTCCAATGCAGCCAGAGCTGCCCATTAAAGGTGAACCAGACAGTGAGGTAGAAGATGAGTGGCCTCCCTTTCCTACCCTATCTGGGAGGAAAGTAGCTGACCCATCACTCTGCAATCAGAGTATGGTGGAACGCCTAGATAGGATGATGAGTGAGCTTAAAGTTATGAAAGAGACCATAGTAACCAAAGACAAGAAAACATTTCAAGTGGAATCTCCAACTCGCACAGCATCCCGTGCCACCTTCCCTTCTAAGGACTGGGAAGAGAGCCCAGGTCGGCAGCCTCTCATGTCATCTACTCCTGTTCAGCCCACTCCAGGGTTGGGCCCTGCCTCCTTTCCAGCGACACCCAAGACTTCCACGTTTGATGTGGCTCAATAGTACCCCTTAGGTATTCAAAGGCTGCATCCTTCACTGATATGGTCTTCCAGCAACCACATTATCTCTGAATCAGCCTACTGTGAGCTACAGCCAACTATTCCTAAATTCACAACTCGGGATTCCATCGAGTTCTCTCGTATGAAGATTGCCATGGAGAACATATTACCGAAGGAGGAGAAGGAGATGTTCAAATACCAGGTTTTAGTGGACCACCTGAATCTGAAGGAAGCAAGGTTAATCGACGATGCTTATCTCCATTCCCCCACCCCATATATTGATACCATGGCAGCTCTGGAAGACAAGTTCGGTCAACCATACCAGATGGCACTGAAGAGAATTGCCTCTGTGCTGGACTCACCGGAGGTCAGACATGGAGATGCCGTTGCCTTCCGTAAGTTCGCACTCCTGATCCAATCCCTGGTGGGAATGTTGAAGACGTTAGGCCCCGAGGGAGAGGCTGAGCTGCGGGGTCGCTCACATGTAGCCCATCTTCTCAGCAAGTTACCACCGGAGCAGACAGCAGAGTTCCGACGCTGCATGTTTAGGCAGTCTGGACTAGATTACACCTTGACAGACTTAGCAGATTGGCTGAAGCACGAGTTGTGGTTCCAGGACGTCGAATGTCGGGCACCCTATAAAGGGACTGGAGATAATCCAACGCGTAATGTCAACAGACAGGTCAACAAGCGGTTCAGTACCGTCCTCCATGGGACAAAGAAAAGTCATGGGGACGAAGGGACCAAAACCCTGAGTGGAGCTGCTAAGAAGAACCAAAGTAAACCTTATTGCACATACTGCAACAAGTCAGGGTACTACCTTAGTGAATGTGAGAAGATCTCAAAGTTAACCAAGTGAATGTGAGAAGATCTCAAAGTTAACCAAGTGAATGTGAGATCTCAAAGTTAGCCAAGTGAATGTGAGAAGATCTCAAAGTTAACCAAGTGAATGTGAGATCTCAAAGTTAGCCAAGTGAATGTGAGAAG
>JAACJT020000038.1:4627762-4645756 GCA_009936485.2 Gymnarchus niloticus
TCAACTCAAAGCATCTCCTGCATGTAGGGAGCTTCTAGGCTGACCAAGCCTCCGTCAGGATGCCGTCCTCTTTGGTGAGAAAGCTCAACTCAAAGCATCTCCTGCATGTAGGGAGCTTCTAGGCTGACCAAGCCTCCGTCAAGATGCCGCCCTCTTTGGTGAGAAAGCTCAACTCAAAGCTCAACTCAAAGCAAGGACAGATGGACTCATGGAGGCTGGGCAGGATCTGACGTGAAATCTCAGCATCTGAGGACAAGTTAACTTGTACGTCAGGCTGAAATGTTTTTAAAACTGAAGTATTATCATCTGCCAAAACCGTATGCCAGCTGTATTCTGTCTCAAAAGACAGTCTGCTAACTTTCATCTGTAATGACAGAAATAAAAATAGGCTTTTGAGCAGAAATAAAATAAAGGATGCTTTCTGATTATTAGACTCCTTTGCAGATTGTTTCATAGCAGGATATATGGATGTTTTTACTGGAACGTTAAAGGTTATTTTTTCTTCAAGTTAAACAAATTCTGACTGAATTACTAGTAAGAGCTGTATAAACAAATCTTTGAACGAAATGCCAAGGCAGCCAAAAAATCACCCGTATCTTTCTGGGAGTTTGGTCTGCTCTGCCTACAGAAAGTATTATTTCTCCTGCTGAATTGCATTCAAGTCCCCATGGCTTTTCAAAATAACACTTGTGCGGATTTGCTTTACGCAAGCATAACTCAGACACACTGGCTACAGCATTCCTTCACTTTCCGGCTGCTCCTCCACCCAGATAACCTGTGTAGGGTGACTTCAGCTCAGGAAGCTCTGGAGTGCGTGGGATGCCCAGCTAGGCGTTAAATTCACACGAACAAGCTGCCATCGTGGTCTTCCAGCACCACGGAGCACTGCTCCCAGACAATTCCTCCCACAGTCATATTTCTGTGCATGTTTTTTTTTAAAGATCTGGCTTCAATCACAAATTCAGAATGGGATCGAATAAGAATGTTTGCTGGGTATTCCTGGCCCTTTCTGTCACACTGGGTGGCTAATTTAATCAGGCAACCTGTTGCTTCACACACATCCAGTGCCTCTGGGATTTTGTTAGGAGTCGGCCGGTCCTGGTGAGAGGGCCTAAGGAGATGGCTGCGGCTGTGCAGATGCACGTTGGGGGGGGGCGCCATTGACAGGCGCGAGATTACTGGACCAAATGGCCTGCACGGCTCTGTGAGAGTGCCTTTCGGCCCTTCACATGCACCAGGTGTGAGTGGGATTATGGAAGCCCACCATTGTCTGCCTGTCACTCACTCGCCCTTAGACCGCTGCTCATTCAGAAGCGTGGCTGATAACAAACAAGATTTCTCTTCATTTACTTTCTGCTGGAGATAGACTTTTGTTTTGTGGACCGGACTTTAAATGGCGGGATAATGAAAGAGAAAACAGAGACAAAGAGTGATAAGACAAGATAAGACAGGGCAATCCTTACCCGGGCTTATTCTCAGTGTATTTTTCTGCTTCTGTGGATTATGAGAAGGACAGCGTTGAGTCTTCTCAGAGAAGCAGAATGCTGTTTCAACCCAAAAAAGTGAATTCAGCACGTAGCATACATCACTGTTTACTGAAACAGATTCTCTATTAATATTAAATATTTGTGGAGTTTTAAATTACAACACACTGTAGTTGTCATAGACTAACTGAAGTGTGATTTAATTCAACTTACTTTAAAAACAACATAACGGCAAAAAATATATATGTAATGCTTATATTTGTTAATAACAAAGCACAAACAAATAAAAGGTCCATCCTTCTTCAATCCACTTATTCTGGACAGTGTTGTGGGGGGTTCAGGCTGCACAAAGCTGGGGTACACATTGGATGGGATACCAGTCCATCACAGGATGCACACATGCACACTAGGGGGATTTAGAAAAGCCATTAAGGCTCACAGCATGTCTTTGGACAGCAGCGGGGAATCCATGTGGCAGATTTCAAACACATAGTGGCAGTGGGATTCAACCCCCAAACTCTGTGGATGTGAGGCAACCCACCGTGCCCAAAAGTAGAGCAGCACCAGTAAAACGAAAATACTGCCGTATACTTCACGTCTTTACTTAAAGCCGTGTCCTTGCGTAAGGACTGTACTCCACAACTTAGCTGTAGAAATGTTAAATGCTCACAGTCCAATGTTTGCTGTGTAGGCCTGATGCAATTAAAGCATGTGATTGAGTGGCTAAAGATATGCTAAAGGGTTAGCAAGAGGCCTCAGGTATAAAGGAGGATTCAGCTAACTCTCCGCTACTCACTGGGCAGCCTTTGAAGGGAAATGGGGAAAGGTTGATGTGGTCCAAGGCAAGTGGAAGTGAAACGTCTGTTTTCAGCATTCGGCCAGGTAATTAGTTTTATGCCCCCCCAAACGGTGCAGGTGTTTGAGGGCTTGGAATGGAAATGTCTGAGCTAAAAACAGTATCCAATTTTATTGTATTGTCGGCAAGTTGTAACGTGGAAATCAGGATAATTCCCAATTCCTAGTTTTGTGCGAAAGCAGTAAAAATATCTGTGACAATGCCTGAGGCACTCACACACATCAAAAGTTAGCTACTGCTTAATGGTTTTTGTCCTTTTGTATGCGAATAACATAGAGCCAAGTACAGAACCTTGAGGAACATCTTCTATAATGACAATAAACCCAGATAGCTTTCATGGCAGTGAATTAAAAAGTCAGGTGACTGAAGTATTGACTGTAGCCATCATCATCCCATATCATAATATTCATAATATTATCTGTATCTATGGTAAGATAAACTGTTGCCAATTAACAACATTAACCAAGGATCTTCTGAAAATTAAAAGACTTAAATGCAAAAGATGTCACTTGTTTTGATTTCATTTGCGCTGAATTAAACTTTGCATGTGTGAGAAGAGGGGATGCCAGGAGATAGGTGTCCAGGTCTCGGTGTACCAACTAATTCCTCCTGTCCTTCATTTCCTGTGTTTGATTTTTCAACCCATGGTAACCTGGAGGAAGTCCTTGCATCCCGATTCACATCTCACACACCTGCATGGTGAATCTTTTCTGTTCTCGTCCAGCCTATTCAGCTTTCCTTCAAGGCCCTTGCTGAAATGAGTGTTTCCTTTGTATTTACTTGCTGTTTCTTGCCCATGCCATCACTCCCAGCCCAGTTTCCCTTGAAAAGTTCATCGTTTCTTCAAATAAAAACCCTGTTTCCTGCCCAGCCCTGTGTCAAACCAACGACAGACTTTTAGTAGTGCCAAAAACCAGAGCTGAATATGGAAGCAAGTATATGAAAAGTCAGCTGCTGAGACCCTGAGCACCTCACCACATTAGACGTACCTCTCCATTTTAACAATGCCAGCAAGATTTTCCACAATCTCGCAGAGTCCAGTGTTAAGCTATCCGATTTTCAGCTGAAGTGGCCAAAGGACTCTGTGCAAAGAACTATGCGTTTCCCATATTAGCATGGGCATACAACAAGTGGCTGAGGAAAGTGGCTTTTGCAAACGTGGGATCTTTTCCTGGTTTTCCAGCACCTGCTGAACAGATGGCAGGTGGTGCCAAAGGAGAGGGGCATTCCCTTGAGTACATTGCAGGGGAGGTGGCACTACCACAGCTGGTCTCAGTTTTCCAAAAATGACTTTAGTTTTGGTCTGGTGCTGGTAATGCCCCTTCATGGCTGCACCTGTCCAGTTGGCAGGAAATCATCTGGCCATCTGATGGGGAGGAGAACCTCAAAACCCAGATTTGACCCCTGCTCTTCCTCCACCCATTTCCTCTTAGGATCCTGCTTACTCCTACCTATCTCTCTCTAAGCTCCTCCTTTTCCATGGAGTGCTATAGGGTAGTGCAGCAGGAACGTTGGCAATTTGAGGCCATAAGCAACTTCCAGTACCCCCCCCCCCCCACCACCTATGAGATTCTGGTAAGTGTTCAAGGACATGCAGTTTGGGCTTTGTTGGACTGGATCTATGAACAGTCCCTCATTCACCAAAGACTGACATGAGATGGCACAGGCAACGCTGGTAAACCGGTAGGGGATCGGTGCGCATCTGAGCATGGTTATGTGGGTCCAGTCCAATTGGTCCTTATTAGTTTGGCAGATGGCACATCAGGGTTGGAAAAGCACATATGGGGGTGGGTAAAGAAGTTCTCCAAACAAGTAGGAATGTTCTCTGCAAGATTACTACAATTGCCATTTTGGAATAACCAGAAGAAGATTACAGTGTGTTTTGAAGTGGAGAAATCTCACAGTCATTGTTACCTATAGTTGCTGGGTGGGTCATCATGCCCGATGTCTGTGCACCTGGGGGTGTGATTGGCCAGCTGATGTGTCACCTGGAGAGAAAGCCAATCAGCTGATCCCAGGGCCATTCCTCAAGTACCAACACATCCTGGTCACCTGATGTTGATGCCCATGTAACACCCTTGAGATGTAGTGCACCGGACCATTGCTTTGTGTTTCGGGATCCTACAACTGGGGCACAGTTTCAACATCCATTATGTAATATACAGTAAAGAAATTATAATATAATATAAACTATGGCACATAAGGGCATGGCTGTGCTTCTGGGGACTTCCCACTGGCTCCCATTTTAGGATAATTATCGACCCTCAACCCCAAACTAATAAATTGCAGAAGCAGATAAAAACTGATGATTGTTTCCGGTTTTACAGTCTTCAAGAGAAACAGGATCCCCGACTGCTCTCCAGCATAAATTTCTCCGAATAATATGGAATAAATACAGGGACAGATGCGTTTACGATTGCTTTGCAGTCAGAAAACCTCTGCAAGCATACAAATCTGGCCCAAACCAGGAGTATCTGAGGAAATCACGGGACAGTAGGTTCTCCATGTTCTCCAAACATGCCAGTGTACCCGAACATTCACGCTAAAGCTGACCAGCATCACTTCGATCCATGGAAGATGGCTTCATCCATTCAACTACACTTAGCCAGGTTAGTCGAGCGTCCACATCCCTGTGCAGCCCAGCAGGTACTTAACATTCAAAGCAGGTAGCAAATTTCTCCAGCGGAGATTAAAAACGCACAGGAGCTCCTGCTTTCAGGCAGCGCTATCATCCAGCTGGCTGAACAGAGCATTATCGAGAGGGATGCTCAAAGGCGCCCGTCCGGCCAAATCGAGTTCCTTCTCTTCTGACCTTTCCAGCACACGGATTTCAAGAGAGGCGGATGAAAACGTGGCCGGAGGAAAGGAAGAACGAGCCTTTTTTCTCCATGCGAGCCCCCACACACGTCCACCTTCTCCGTCCTTGCTGGGTCCTTCCCATCCCCCACTAGACAGCCCGCAGGCCTCATGCAGGAGGCCTATCGATTGCTTGGTAAGCAACACATGCACTAATTATACCAAAAACTCCCTGCCCGCGGTACACATCTGTCTGCGTCTGACCACTTCTTACGTCTGCTAAATTATTCTGACTTGGAATAATGACTCCGGTGTCGCTCTCACCACTCATGTTAACATACTGCCTCTCATCTGCAAAGGAAACACCAGAAGTAGATTTTGGCTTTAGCAGTATTCTGCAGAGAAACATTACAAAGGGAATTATACTGATGGTCTCATTCTATTGACCAATTCCTCACTTTTTCCTGTCCAGCAGTGTCACATCCCTCCCTGTCCCTCCATCCCATACCCTTCCCTGTCCCTCCATCCCATCCCCTTCCCTGTCCCTCCATCCCATACCCTTTCCTGTCCCTCCATCCCATCCTCTTCCCTGTCCCTCCATCCCATACCCTTTCCTGTCCCTCCATCCCATACCCTTCCCTGTCCCTCCCACATTATAATTTGCCTTTCACTCCTTTTCAAAACTGTCATTAGCTTCAGCCCACAGGGGTTCAGGTCAGTGTGGAAGAGGAATCCGCAGGCTAATAGCCATGCGCCACAGGTTCTGCTCAGGTGCTGTAGACCTGAGTTTTGTCTCTCTAGTCAAGTCCCTAGTGCTCATTCCACATGGTTTGGTTCATCATCACTGTCACCTGCTAATGTGCTTCTGTGTGACGCCATGTCACAGTGACTGACCAACATCACTCGTGCTGCATCAGCATTTTGTCAGCCTCTCCTCAAACCCAACATTAATGCACATTAAAAATGTTTTTCATTTAAAAGTTTAATATAAATAGATTTGACAGATTCTGCTGCCGCATTTTTATTAGCTGTTAAGTTTCTCAGAGGTTTTCAAGGCACAGACTAAATTGCAGATATTAGCCCCAATAATCTAACAAAATTGTTAAAAAAAATAATAATTCCCTCTTTTACATGTTAACTATTGTTGCCAGCAGATTTCTGCGAGTCACATTTAGGCTAATTTGTTCTCTTGAGTGGCCGCTAAATGTTCACTTAATTATTTCAGCTTAATGAACGTCATCCATTCAGGAAAGTGTCATTAACATAACTTTCAAACAAAGAGGTGAGACAACAAGAAGCCAGCAGAATCTGGGAGGAAACGTTTGGCTGGTTAAAGTCTTCTGATGGTGACATTACTGTTTCCAGCAACAGATAGTGCCGAGGTTTTGTGTGTACACAATGCCACCCCCCCACCGTTAATTAACTGAGAAATGCCGTTAAAATAGCGGTCGGAGACCGTCATCTTTTCAAAGGGACAAACGTGGGGAAGACGCTACACCTCCAAGGAACCCGGGTCTGTGTTTAACTGGGATGATAGTACCTATCATGCTAGATAGAGCTAAGGAAATTGTGAGGGACCACAAAGCTAGTGATTAATTATAGCAATGGCTTTCTCACTGTGAAGCAGGCTGAGTGAAGCCTTTTCTCTGATTCGTCTTTTCCGGAAAGGATATGTAGCCCACCCCTCCACCTCCTTAAGACAGGGACAATGGTGGTCTTTAGGTGTAAGCTTGTAACTTGAATTGCCGACTGTGAGGTCTAGGGGACACCCAGCTGTTGGACCCTTAAACAATAGCACTTACCCTGTACCGTTTCTTTAATCAAATATACTTATCGGTCCAGCTGTAAAGCTTTCTTTAGTCACGTGATATGCACTAGTTAAGCCAAAATTGAACTCTCTACCCTTTTAGAGGGATACCGAGGGTGCCTGGCACAGGAGCTTTGTAACTATGTGTGGTATATGAAGAAGACTCTGCTGTGATTGTGTTGTTCTGTTTGTATCAGTGTGCCGGATGGTAAGCAGTATCGTGTACTGGAGTGCTGGTCAACAGTGCACTGGGCCTGCTGTACAAAATTGTTAGCTCGTTAACCTCAGAACCTTGTTATTATAAAGACACTCAGCTGCTAAGATACTTATGGGGTGAATCCATACATAAACTTATGCTAATTTACTGCAATTATTATGAAAACTAGCTACCATATTGAGTTTTTGTCAAAAAGCATACAAAAAGACTTCCACAAACGTCCATCTCCTCCAGTTATGCCATCGAAAGAGTAAGCAGTGTAGAAGGAGTCGATTCACTCTGCCGCGCCTTCCAGAGAGTCTTGCTCGAGTCCGGCTACTTTTGATATGATAAACGCTGAATTTGCTCGTGGTACATGTAGAGTGATGCAGAGAGTCCTCATGGATGTCGTAAAATGAAACGTATAAATAAGATCATAAAAATGATGGAGACTCCCAGTTCAGTAACAGTCGCCCAGGCGTGTGTCAGTTGTTGTCAGCTGAGCGAACAGACGTGGTCCCACATGAGGAGAGGGGGCTGCTGGCCCTTCCTTAGACACCCTTATGGTTTCCTGGCAGGCGGAGCCAGGTTAACTTTGGCAGGACATGGTACGCTCTGCTTAAAACACCAACAGCAGGTATGAAGTCCGGCCGTGCAACGGAAAACCCGCTACGTCGTGTTAGCGGGTTCAGAGCCAAGCAAAGCTGCTGGGGTCTCACTTGGACTCTCGACAAGGAACGTGACCTGTTCGCATGACCACAGCCTCTTTATTATGACCCTGTGGGGCAACAGAGCCTGTGACCATGTGAAAGGTTTGTAAAGTGTCATATTCAACACACGGTATGTACCTCAGTGAGAGTAAATGGGGGCGTGGCTTCCTGTGACTCCTCCTCCTCCTCATTTCTGCCTGAAGGTACACGGTAATGTGTTACACTCTCTCTCACCCCTGTCCAGGACTTGAAGGTCCTCCCTAAATCACATCCTGTTTATCTGTCCCTGAAGCCCACACCTAGCTTTATTTCACGTATTTTCTTCTCACCAAACAGCTATTTCTGTCACTGACCTCATCCCATCTCAGCCCCCACGGCCTTCAGAAGGGAATTCCCGGTCTATGGCCCACTTCTGATTCCATCGTCCATGTAAGCATCACACGATTCCATTTGCGTTGCTGACTGACGGTCAACTTTATACAAGCGATCAATGCTTTAAGCAGGCAAAACTGCAACAGAAGATATCTTTGTGTAGAAATTAATCCTACATAGACAGACTCTGAAATTTCTGCTTTAGTAAATCATTTAATATTTTCCTGTCCTGCTTATCAAGGTAACCATGCTCATAAAATAGACTGTTCTTTCTTTTTCGATGGACACCAGTTTCAATTGTACAAACAATCCTGTCACGCTGCTGGTATCACCATGTTTGAAGCAAATACAAAAACAGAACTGATATCTAACCCCCCCCCCCCCGGTCCTGCATCTCTCAACCCTACAACCCGAACCCCCAGTTGTGTCTGTGTCTGCATGAGTGAGTTGGAGGTGCAACGGCTCACTTTGTGGACCAAGCGAGTAATAAACAGGAAGGAGAACCATAGAGAATGTTCTGGAAAAAATGAAATAGTGTTTAGGAGTCAAAGTTAGCTGACTGAGACACACCACCATAACACCCAGAGCCCCTCCCTCCATAATCACGCCATGCCCTGTGAGGCATACAGGAGAGGGGGAAGATGGGCCTAGCGTGAATCAAGCAGGCTGTAATGCCTCTGATTAGCATGACAAAGGGGAGGGGGGTGGTGTTCACCATGGGGTGGCAAGCCTTTTTAAGAACAGGCCCACTGGCAATTATCACATGTGCAGTTTTAATAGCGACGGGCACGCTAAGATGTTTGCTGAGCCCTTGACGGTTTGCCTGTGCTTTCCGCCGAGTTTTAATCCATTTATTTTTACCCAGCCTGCCCTTGGCTCTTAACTAGGCAGAGATTCTTCACCCAATACAGGGGAGAGCAGGACGAGTTCGGTCACCTCCGTACATTGATTATCGTGACGGCCACCACCAGTTGGTGGTGGGGCAGTCCTAGGACATCTGAAACATCACCAGCTGTTCATCAGCTGCTTTCAGAGCCAGTGATTTTAGTCACGTGAGTCAAGATGTCAAATCCCTTATGAGATCACGCATATACTGTTCATATTAGCTCTTAGGGTTCAAATCGACATGAAAAACTGAAGAAGGTTTGACGTTTGCACTGTGTTTAATAGTGCATTAGTCTGAAACCGTGAAAAATCTGTCCTTGCAAATATGGGGTCAACCATTTGAAATGATTGAAATAGTCCTGTTTTTTAATGCATTTTAATGATTTTTATTGTTTTAAAAAATAGAAACTTCGCCAAATGAATAAGCTTAAATCTTCACTCTAATCACCCTTGATTGGACAAACGTTTTCAAAATGCTGTTTCATTAACTGATGTGTTTTGGTCTCATTTGTGAGCCCAAAACAAATAAGTCATCTTAACCACCCTACACTAAATACCCATATACCCTCTGCTGTGTGACACCACTGTACAATACATTTAGGTGTGGACTTCCTGTATGATGGCCATCGTGTACTGAGAACTTCCTGAACGATGGCCATCGTGTACTGAGGACTTCCTGTACTACAGATATTATGTACTACAGTCATCACATCTCACTGCCTTCCTGTACTAAACTCATCGTACTAAAAGCCTGTACTAAACCCTGATTTTTTAACATGCCATTTATCATATTTCTTTAACGATAGATGTCATGCTATTCCATATTTGCCAGAACAGACGGCAGCAGTTTCCATGGTGATATCTACCAAAGAACTCCTGGTTCAATAACTGGTATATCATGTCCTGTCGATATATATTTTAAATGACCAAATGACTTGTTCTCAAAATATCTGAACTATTATATTCTAGAACTGAATACGTTTATGGATTGTGTTTAAATGGAGAGAAGAGCTCCTGCCTGCTGAATTCGCTCGTCTGTTGGCTGCTGCTTCTTGTAGTGGGGTGGGTGCGGGGTGGAGGGGGGCATATCGTAAGTAACAAAAGGTTCACTTCCTGTCCTCTGAGTCATGCTCTGATCTGAGGCTTGATGCCCAATGACTTCAGGAGAATCAGCCCTTCATTTCAAGACACACAATTCTGTCCTCTGGACATCAGCATCAAACAATGTGTAGCAGCTGTAATGCAGTCCTCCTAGATTCTGATTGGTCTTTGATTGCTTATCTTGTATGACACAAATTGACGCACTCTTCCACAACGAGTACAGGGCCCTGATCATCCAGGAGGATATCTCAGAGGACACGCTGATGGGACAATGGTCCACCACAGGGAACGCGCACCTAACCACATGTGTTTGGACTTGCACAAACTCATAGAGATCATGAAAAATCCACACACCCAAAACAGGGCCTAGTAACGAACCCTCAGCCCTGGAGGTATGAGGCGACGGTGCTGCCCACTAGGCTGGGTCATCTTCATTGTTACTCCACCTAGGCACACGCAGAGGGGGAGGAGTGTTCTAACTCTGGGCCTCTTTCACACAAGCGCTCTCAGAAGACAGGCCCTTTGACATTAAATTTTAGTACAACAGAAACAGGATCTGGCATGTGAACTATATGAGTAGCTGCGTCAGCATTGAAAAGTGGGAGATCAATCTGATACCCTGCTGATGAAGGAGAGCCAGAGGAAGATCACATGTCACATTTGTGGCCAGTCCAGAAGGTTCCGCCCCCAACACTACCACTCTGGCTCCATCTTTCGGACTCACCATGGAGGCCCCTTTCTTCTCACCTCACCGTCGGAGGTGGGGCCCTTAATTTACCCGGGAGCCCACGTCCCTCCAGAGCTTCGGCGAGATCTGGACCAGGGAGGTGACGGCAAGGAAGTTTCCCAGCATGCCGCACTGCCCTAATGTCTTCGGCTCTTTATAGCAGCATATGTAGTAAGATTAAATAAAACCCCTTTGTCCTCTGCTCTCAGACCTAATACAAGACAGAAGCCAAGCTAATTCAACCTCCAGAGCCAAATGTGGCTGACTGCTTGTCATCGTTTATTTTCCCGGCTACTCGGCGTAGCTGCGAGGTGCTGCCATGTTCTCTCAGGCTGCCTGTTCAAAGATACCATACCGTAAAATCTGGCATGCCATATTAACATTTTGAAATATTGACAAACCAGTAACGTCAACATCACCCCTGAGAAAAAATGTACATGATGTGTTGCAATATAAATATTTACTCAGTATTTTGTGCCAAATTCTTCATTTCTTGGAAGAGGAGCTAAATAGAGTCGTACTTGTACTATTAAGACAGAAATTGTTTAATTCCGTGCAGTGAGCGCTGTGGTGAGTGTATCTCGTGTGAGTTCATTTCCTCTAACAATTAGACTGAACACACGAAAAAAGACACAAACACGCAGATTTTTTACTGGCAATCTGGCCATGCAAACGTGCCCGGCTTTTTAGACCATGTGATTTTCATTAGCTCAGGGGCAGGCTAAAGGGTGATTTTAAATAAGCATGGGCTTGCAAATTCAGTCATTTGAATGGTCATGAAGCCTATTTTTCAAGATTTGCTAAAGGGGACTTTGCATGAACAAATAGTATCTCAGGAGGTGGGGCAGGGTAACGAATTCTGGGTGTCAGCCAGTGGGTGATGTGCTAGTCTGGGATCAGATCTGAGAAACATTAGCTTGTCTAGCTTCAGCCACACAGGAAGAACAGAGAACACTGTGCAGATTTCAGAAGACTTCAGGAAGGGGGCCGAGATCCTTGGTTAGATGGACCTTTATGGTTTACGGTCATGGTTTGACCTATGTAACCATGCTGCCATCCGTTACTTTGTGGCACATGGCCCTCACCTGTTTGCTGATATTAACATAGAGTACCCGAGACCTCCAGTTACGTGGCATTCAGGAAAGGTCAAGGGGTGACGAGACATCTCCATGCTTTGTGTGACCGTGGAAAAGAGGAGCTTGACACCCTGTAAATCATACCTATTAGCAGGTAATTAACGCTAATTAATTCTATTAAGCAGAGGTGATCTCATCCGATTTTCACAGTTAGGAAAAACCTTGATTTGTTTGGTGCGTACGACAAAATTCACTACTCACCATAGCTACGGAAATGAACAATCATCATAACCCAGTTAAATTTTTAAAAATGATCTACAAACACAAAACAAATAAAGGCATTAAATATACAGATTTATGTCAATATACTAATGTTTCCCCCGGGATTATACAGAGCAGCATGGTAGGTGTTTCAGCGGTCAGAACTCCTGGATTTGGAAAGCACTTGCGGTCTGCGAGTGGTGCGGAGGCTTGTCCTGCAGTACACATTTTAAACGCAATAACAGCAGAAATGTGAAACTGGTATTTAGACAGTGAAAGTGAATCGTTTCCTCTAAGTCAACGAATAACGTAACAAACATTCATGAGTATTTGTGGTACTGCACAGCTGAAGGTAAACACAGACATTAGAATTATTTGAATCTTTTCGCTACTGTCCTGGACAGACGCCCTCATTTCACAGTCGGCCTGTTTTAGCACTGGACTTATCTGAATCCGCACCACCAGGTCCTCCTACAAAAGAACTACAAGTCAAAAAGCTCCTCGCGGCACAAAAGCCAGGTGAGGATTAGCCTGCCGTGTAAACTCCCAGGATGCACAGGGGAGGCTCGGATCTGAGAAAGGCCCCCTCGCTGTAAGCCGGGCTCGGAGACTCGCCGGACGGCTTCCGATGCGTTCGAAGACAAACGGCTTCTCGGAATGCGGATTAATGCCAAGGATGAACAGAAGCGCCGATGTCAGCCTCCATATTTGCCTTTGAAGGAGGAAAGCAACTGGAGAGCGGCGAAAGCTTTCGCACTCAAGTATCTGCAGCCATTAGCGGTACTATACAATATTCCTATCGATGCTACTACTGGGGTAACTTTCATCCGTGTATTGGCGAGACTAAAGGGAAGATTAAGAAAAACATGCCATACATTTTAGCACAGGAATATATGCCTTATTAACTGCTGGAAGCCCCAGCCAACCCCCATCAGCTCCACTTATAAATCTTCTGAAAACACGACAGGAACAACAGACATAATTCGAATAGCTCTAGCTGTATTTCCCCGGTGGAGTAGCTCCCTAGCATTACTTTAGTGTTCTCAGTTCAATAATTAAACAGATTTTCGCTTTCGCTAAATTTCAGACAAATCTGAGAGGAGGATAAAAAGAAAAGCTAATTAATCCCCTAAAAACAAAACAGATTTGAGTTACATTATTCATTTTCTCAGCAGGTAAGCAAGAAACGAAATAGATCCTGAGTTATTCAGCCTTCTCCGAGGAGGTAAAATAACATCTGAAACGAGGTAATTTAACCAACTGCACTGATCAAGGCTACAAACATCAGCAAAATATGACTAAAAAGGCCTTGCAGGCACTGATCAAAGACACCAAGGCACACATAGCTACAGTTTAGCTGGTGTTTGCTGAAGAAAAAGGCAAACTCTTCTACACCTTGGGCAGGCTGAAGGTTTAATTAGCAATAAAATATTTCAAAGAGTTTCAAGCAAAATGCAGTTTAAAAACATGACTGAATGTTTTTTTTTTTTTATTTTCTGAGGTAGGAAAACCTCCACGGAGATGACCCGGCAGTGAGAGGGCAGAGTGGCTCAACAAGGACTCGAGGAAGTGGTGTTGACCAACCTGCCATTGGCTGAGCTCCCATCAGCTGACCCATCGACTGACCTGCCATTGGCTGCCCTGCCAGCAGCTGGCCCTGTCACCCCTCCTTTCCGCCTGCGGTCGCATCAAATGGCCCGAGGCAGAGGAGAGAGGAGAGAGGGGCGTCTGGGTCGGCCAAGAAGAGATGGACGCATCGTACTGGAAAAAGTATTGATGAAGCCATTTACCGCCTCGCAGCCCTCCACCAGGAATCCTAGGCTGGCCCCCTAGCCCCTCCCCCCCCCAACACTTGGGGAAGGGGGGCCTCCTGCCACTTTACCTTGTCATTCTTGTCATGATGCTATTCGGCACCGGAGGACAAGTATGGATCTGCATTCAGTGCAGCTGCATTATCAGCACGTCGCAGAGACTCTACTGACTGGCCCTGAGCGTCTGGCACACGGCGCCGTCCTGTGAGCCCCCACCCCCCCATCCTGAAAGCCCCAGTCAGCTGTTGGAACATAAGTAAGAAGATTACAGTGGAAAGGACAGGACTGGCGTCTAAATTCATTAATTTAATCCCATAATCCTCCAATAATTGGTGAATGCGAGCCTGGCGTCCTGCTGGCCGGTGCACATCCTCTGTTAAAGCGCCACCAGAGGGGAAAGCCTTCCCTCACGGCGAAAGCCTTATCGAGCCCAGGTAGCGCCTCCTCGCCTTTAAGAGGCTCACATGGGCTCTGGCTCTCTCCAAATAACTGTTAAATACTGAGCGGCCTATTCTGCAGAGGGCTTCGGGACACCCCCAAGCCAGAGAAAGAGAGGGATCTGGAGGCTGCAGGCTGAGGACTCAGGAGGTGAGGGCGGTAAACTCTGTGGCAGTCAGCCTCTGTTGACATCGCTGACCGGAAAACAGAAAACAAGTCAGAAACTCCAAACTTACGAGGAAGGCTTTTAGTTCTCCGTTAGTTGTTGACATACCAGAGTATTTTCAAATGTCATAAGGTTGTGCTTGGTCTCTCGTCATCCATTTTCTGCATTTGATGTTACCACACCACCCTGACATTACGGGGAGAGATTACGTTCGCTTTAGGCCCTAAAAGCCTGCTTCATTAAAAACTGCAGGTAATCACATTTCACGTGGCTGAAGTATGTTCAGTCACAAACCAGTTTTTCACCCTGAATCAACATTAACATCTGGTGTGTAAAAGTGTTTTTTTTTTTTTACCTTTTCTTAGAAGTAGCTGTTGCTTAATCTTGCTTTTGTGGTTATTTATCAGAATTACAAAACATCTTCCAGTCAACAGAAACAGCTGAACTCGTTCTGTTTGCAGAAGCAGGTCTTACAAAAGGACCAGATGCTTTGCATTTCATTTTGTCAACTTTGTACAGCAACAGATCTCCTATATAAGTTTGTTATTTTGTGGATTATTGCGACTCTTCCCCTGGATCCTAAAGAGTGATAGAAAACAGGGGCTAGAAAGCCACTTATTAAATTACAAACATATTCAGGCCCGATAACATCCAGTTCATTATGCTGATTTTGCCACAGAATTGAAGGAACATACAGGGAATTTAGAAAAGCGGCTCTGAGCCGTAGATATCGCTCTCACCGTTCTCTTTTTGTGGCCCGAGTTAGCGCGTGGCATCCAAGCTCTAGTTTACTCCGCTCTGTCATCTCTGCGATGTCGGCTCCGCTTCTCTCCTTCTCTTCGAGTGACAGAGCCATCTCGCACCGGGGACAAGGTCAGGAGGTCCAGAATGGGCAGATCTACTCTACACAGCTGCAAGTCCTCCTCAGACAGCGCCTCAGTATCAGTAACCTGGGCACAAAACGGCTATAAAGAATTTAACAATGAAATACCGCTCCATCTTCCTGGTCTGTCAGGCAGCTGTGATGCTAGTATCAGAATTCCATGCAGATGTGAGTCTTAGATGTGCTTTTCATGAACAGAGAGGCTGCCCTGTTCCTCTGGAAGTCTCCCCTCTCCCATCCCAATGTTTCCCACCTTCACGTCCTTGGGTGAGGGCCAGGAAAGGCCCACGCTGAAAAGTGGGCGATCCCGCCTCCGCCCCAAGGACGAGGCATGGCAATGGCTGATGCAGACAAACAGAGCCCCGCCCTCAGCAACCTGCTGGCCTGTAAACATCACCGGGTAGGAAAAAACCCCACCCAATGAGGCTCCTCGACCCAAGAATCAGGGCGGCACGTAGAGAGCCTCACCAGGGTGTCCAAGATGGCCGAGGTGAAGCCAGTTTGTGTTAGAAGCACAGGACAGTTTTGGCCGCTTTCAATACAGTTGCGTGAGGGCATTATAAGGGTCAGTAACAGGGTAATAGACATTTACTAAGTCACTGGACCAGAAAGAAAAAAAAAAAAATCGCCACTCTTATTCATTTCAGCTTACAGTGTGATTTAAAATTTAGTGTGCAATTAATTTATGTGCATTAGCAACAGAAGACTTTGCTGCACGGCAGCTTAAATAAATCAGAGGGAGGATAGTGAGAACAACAGGAAATTGATCTTCTGAAGTCAGCACATGCTGTTAGCTCCACGCTGCTATTTGTGTCTGCTTGCTTACCTACAGCGCATGGCTCAGCCTCCCGGAACGACTCATTACCACGATGATTTATTTTGCACTTCCGTTTCAGGGACTTCTGGAGGAATCGGCTCAGAGACTTAAATCTACGGGGAGGATTTTAATCCCGTCAGACCAACCGCTCCGTAAAGCAGAAGTTGCTATGCCAACAGCTTACGTTCAGAAAGCGGGAGTCCGGTTTGACGCACGCCAACGTCCGCCTCAGTGTAGATTGACCAAACGGGGCTTGAAATAAGCGCAGAAGGCCTGCGTTCCATGATCGCCGCGCTTGTGCATTAGCTGCAAGTTATGGGGCACAACCAGTGCCCGTGTGTGTGTGTTACGTCCCGCCTCCCTGACCCTCTGTTGCCTCGGTGTGTCCTGAACGGAACACACCTGTTTTGTGTTTTCTCCTTCGTTAGCTCTCTTTAAGAGAGCTTCCCTAGCCTGTTGGTTTTGCTGGTCGTTAATGTTGCCCGGTCCTGCCCTGCCCTGCCCGGCCCGGCCCGGCCCTGTCCTGTCCTGTCCTGTCCTGCCCGGCCCGGCCCGGCCCGGCCCTGTCCTGTCCTGTCCTGTCCTGTCCGGCCTGGCCTGGCCCGGCCCTGTCCTGTCCTGTCCTGTCCGGCCCGGCCCGGCCCTGTCCTGTCCTGTCCGGCCCGGCCCGGCCCGGCCCTGTCCTGTCCTGTCCTGTCCTGTCCTGTCCGGCCCGGCCCTGTCCTGTCCTGTCCTGTCCTGTCCGGCCCGGCCCGGCCCTGTCCTGTCCTGTCCTGTCCTGCCCGGCCCTGTCCTGTCCTGTCCTGTCCTGCCCGGCCCGGCCCGGCCCTGTCCTGTCCTGTCCTGTCCGGTCCGGTCCGGTCCTGATCCCAAGCCTAATGGAAAATAAAAGTTCATGTTCCCCTGCATTGGAGTCTGGTCCGCTTCATAACAGTGAGCGTGTGAGAGAGAAATTCTGGACTCTGCAGGCTGTGTAGCAATTTTTTTTTGCTTTAGTTATTTATGTAATGTTTGTAAATGGCTGTAAATGACTTTCAGACTTTTGTCATATTGCAAGAATAGAATTTTAAACATCTTGATTATGGGATTATTTCCTTATGACAATTTAGCGTCTGATTTTACTTGACATTCACGGGATACTCTCCCTTACCTCCAGGCCGTGTTAACACGTCAGATCTTCAGATTGTAATCTGACATTAACTGGCTGCTATGCTCATGCAAGTGAGCCTAAGTGGTCTAAAGAGAAGTTGGTGTGACATTTTATTATAAGCCGGAAGAAAATTCTAGTTACTTTGGCAATGAATAAAGAATAATGTCACGTATAATCACAAAAAACAAATAATTTAGGTTTCAGTAATGGAAACTAATCTACTTACCATTTTATAGGCTAATGTTCAAAGAGTGTTTAAAACAGAAGCTGAGCATCTTGCAGCAGTAGACTTAGTGCCAGTTACATTCCTACAGTCCTGCTGACCTGCTTAGTTTTCTTTAGCTAGTTAGCTGCTGTTGTTCAGATACCCTGATTTAACAGGCCGCCTGCTCATGATCAGCAGTCTTCGGCTAGTTAGCTGCTGTTGTTCAGATACCCTGATTTAACACGCCGTCTGC
>JAACJT020000038.1:4654109-4667571 GCA_009936485.2 Gymnarchus niloticus
GTCTGCTGTAGCTATTACTCACATACTCTGAAGACATAAACTCACCTCTGCTGTAGCTATTACTCACATACTCTGAACACATGTACTCACGTCTGCTGTAGCTATTACTCACATACTCTGAAGACATAAACTCACCTCTGCTGTAGCTATTACTCACATACTCTGAATACATAAACTCACCTCTGCTGTAGCTATTACTCACATATTCTGAATACATAAACTCACATGTGCTGTAGCTCTTACTCACATACTCTGAACACATGTACTCACTTCTGCTGTAGGTATTACTCACATACTCTGAACACGTGTACTCACTTCTGCTGTAGGTATTACTCACATACTCTGAACACATGTACTCACTTCTGCTGTAGCTATTACTCACATACTCTGAATACATAAACTCACCTCTGCTGTAGCTATTACTCACATATTCTGAATACATAAACTCACATCTGCTGTAGCTCTTACTCACATACTCTGAACACATGTACTCACTTCTGGTGTAGCTATTACTCACATACTCTGAACACATGTACTCACTTCTGCTGTAGGTATTACTCACATACTCTGAACACATGTACTCACTTCTGCTGTAGGTATTACTCACATACTCTGAAGACATAAACTCACCTCTGCTGTAGCTCTTACTCACATACTCTGAACACATCTACTCACTTCTGCTGTAGCTATTACTCACATACTCTGAACACATCTACTCACTTCTGCTGTAGGTATTACTCACATACAACAGGAAGTGGCACCATTTTCCAAATCGAGCCACACTGACATGCCTTCAATGATGCCTAGACATTTTTTGCTATTTGTCCAGCACTCAGACCATTGACATGTAACTCTGAGGAGAGCCAATGCCATGGCAACAAAATTACTCAGCCAGATCACATAGACAGATTACTGTGGTGGGCAGCAGTTAATGTGGAGCTCAGTAAATGTGCTGCTATGGAGAGAGGGAGTACAGTATGAACTCTGAGCTGAAAGGCATGAACGTAACCTATGTACTTCACCCACGCCAGGCTGTCTGTGTGACCAAGCTCATCCCCTTTCCCCAACACTGATCAGAAGGTCCTCGTTCTCATCACATCCACAGTTTCAGGTGTAAACCTGCGTACCTTCAGAACCCTTTAAAGAGTTCCCTTCATGTCCTCCACTTCATGTCCTGTCCCTCTGCTCTTCCACCTTACTAGTTAATGACAAGAACTGTCAGGAAACACAGTTCAACGTTCATCATCACTGCTTAAGAGGGTTGGAGTAAACAGAATCTTCTGGACAAATGAGATCACCGTAATAAGGGTGAACCTTCAGCCTACCATGAGAAATGAGTCTTTCAAAGGTGACGGCCCAACACGGTCATTTCTCCTTTAAGCTAGAAGCCGCTCAAGGATGGAGTGGAGCTCAGCACAGTCGCAAAAGGTAAAAGATGACATCATACAGCCATAACTCGTAAGGCTCCCTTCAGTCAGATGCTGGCTGTGACTTTGACTTCGCGATGCATAAAATACTCGGTGCCTAATGGAATGTGACATTAGAATTACATTTGCATCACCTCAGAATCCAGGCCATCTTCTAATAGTACGTGTCACTGCCATCTGTTATGACTTAATGTGCCTCTACACAGAAAGGTGGAATTGGTGAAATCAAATCAGATTGCGAGGCTCAGGCTGGGGGGGGGGGGGAATGAGATCAGTCCAACTGAATACTGCTTAAGTTAATGTGGCAAAACTCTATACAATAAGACTGACAGCACTGAAGTTATGACTTCTGCTGTCTTTCATTTTTATTTCTTGAAGGATTGGGACCTTGTTGGAAATATGAAATCATCGTTGCGCTGACCATGAATGCCATGAGTGGACCACAAATTAAAAAGCCATCCTAACATCAGATCTGTCACCCATGAGGAGCCGGTGACCAGTGAGTCCCATACAGGACTGACACGGCTGAGGAGTGACAGAAACACAAAGTATTCCGGGTCTCCATGATGTTCTCCAGCATGCCATCAAGAGACTGGGGGCCATATCCACCGCATCCCTTCACCAGAGAACCCGGTCACAGGACCAGAGGTCTCAGGAGAGCAGATGCTAGATGAAATCAGAGTCTCCGCTGTGTCTGCTAGTTAAACATTCCCCCAGAATCGTTTCACAGCACATGGCCGACGCCAGTGTCTCCCCTGTGCCCGACCCCTGTGCAGAGCATTTCTCCTGCTTTTACATGGTCAGAGATCACTGGGGCCTCATACCCAGGGTTGACCGTGGGAGTTCTCAGCTCACAGCCGTGGGGAAGAGGAACGTGTAACCCAGCTAGCTGAGCTCCAGGCCACTTCACACCCAGGGTCTCAGTGGACTAAGAAAATCCAGCGTAAAACAAGGAAAAACAGCCTCAGTTACTTGGCTGGAGGACCTTCGTCCTGAACATTGAGGCTCCCCCTCACCTCCTGGTTGTTCATAGCTCCCAGATGCAAGCTGAAAAGCCCGGCAACTCGGTGGTACTTGTCTGAACGTGTCTCGTCTCATCTGCTCCAGAAAAGTTTGGAGTGAGCTGATCGACCTGACCTGTTCCTCGCTTTCCCATATGGTTAAGTGGAGGAGATCCGTGAGTGAGTCATTAGCCAGCTCCTCGTTGACTCAAATGCCCTAATAAGCTACGGTCATTACAGCTGTAACCTGGTGTTAATTGTTGCTATTATGATATCGTCGCCCTTAGGCAAACAAATCAAGCTGGCCTCCCCTTGCCTTCTAATTAATCCCTTGTGTGGAAATTCACACCACAGGAGTGTTTTGCTGGCCCTGAAATTACTCCGGTTTCATAGGAGTCCAGTTGTGGTACCTCAGCCTTTTACAGGAACTGCTTTAACCCACACCCCCGTCCTACCACACCACTCCATTTATTTCAATGTTTTTTTTTCCTTTTTTCCCCCAGGAGCAGTTGTGCATTTACTGTTCCGGCCAGAGGATATGGTTAAGACGGGGGTGCTGTTCTGAGGCAGTTCGAACATAATCGTTTATGGACGACGTGAGAAACTTCACACAGGAAGGCCATCGGTGCTGACTATTTCATACCGTGAAGCTCTTCCACTGTGTACAGGACAGGAATGTTTTTTTTTTTATTATTACTATTATTATTATTTTATTTATCTTTCGAGCCTCCGGCAACACGGTGACAAAGAAACAGTCATTATCTTCTAGGAAGCCGGTGCACCCGTCAGACGCTGTAGGCAGTAATAAAAAGACAAGCTATCACACATTCTCCTTCAGAAATGACATCACGTGTCACTCTGTCTGGTCTGGGCACACAGAGGGCCCTGCCCGTTAGCGTGCCTTTCGACATGACAGACACACACACACCTCCTCGTGAGAGGCCGTCATGGCCAAGCAAGGCAGCGTACAGCGTAGGAGACGGGGCATGTTGCCGTACACTTAAACGTAACGTCCTCCTGCTTTCAACAGACAGAGATTCATCTCAACATCGATATATCGATGGCGTCTATTACAAAATCTCAGTCTTGTGCATGAAAAGAAATTATGTAACATAATCTTACGATGTTGGGGGTAAAAATATCTTGGAAAAAAAAAGTCGTTATTTTTGAGTCCTGCACAGAGAAGGTGGCCCCAGGTCAGGAGTTCAGTCTGTGTTGGCCAGAGGGTTACTGTGTCACCCTGTCACTGCTAAGTGCTGATCTCCCTGGTCACCTGTCCCAATCCTGCCGCCAGGCTGATAAACACCACAGCTGTACTGGTGTTACCATGCTGTCTTGTTAGTTCACACTCTCCTGGTTATTCTACCGAAATCCACTTTTTTACACATTTTTTGGAAGCAGGTGATTACGGGACCAGCCGGTGGACTGGCAGAGCTGCACCTGATATCAGAAAGTTCCTAATCCAAACCCCTAAAGCCTTTCTTAAAGGATTTAGCCTGGAATCCATGTCCCATTTAGTAACTGATTGGGTGTGTGGGTCATGAGTTAGGAGTCTGTGCTTGTACCCAGAAGGCTGCCGGTTTGAACCTCATGGCCAGCAGCAAGCTCACATCACTGTTAGGCTCTCATCCCGAAAAACTTCTCCAGGGTGCTGGATAAATGCCTGAGCCACGCTTCACCCTCACCTGTCTGTCTCTTAGAGAACAAGATGGGGTGTGAAGGCTGCACTCCAACACACTTGTACAAATCGTAAACAACTACCAGTGATATGTACGATACAAATGCTTTTACGTATTCAACCATTGCCATCGGAATAGCTTAATAGCCCTTTAAAATGTATTATGGTTGATGCCATTAAATACTCACTAAACAAACACCGATCATCATATAGAAACAGAATCTAGGGCATGCTTTACAAAGCGAAATATTCTTAGGAAGCTTCGATTAATGCCAGTATAAAATGCTTATTAAGACATAACACGGTCATAGGACATTAAAGTTGAGTTATATCATTACGGCTCATTCTGGATAACAGCTTCAAACTACACTTGGTAGCGCAGCTAGATGACGTATAAACGGGGGGATCGGCTCCAGCGGCAGGTGGGCGTCACTGCTGGCCAGGGTGGGGGTCTCCAACTGGCAGGAGGGGACACATGAGGTGGCACTGGCTGAGAAAGTAGACTTAAATAGGGCATCTGCTTGTTTAATATGGGGATCGGAACCAATTAGTGAAGTAAGCCAGATCCTCGGTCTGTTCTTTGGACTGAGAACATCAGTAAGCAGCGATAACCTTCGGTCCATATGCTGCGGGGACCCTCACAGTGAGCGTGTGCCTGTTTGTCTCATGCTAACTTGTCTGCTGTTTCGTCGGCTTCACCACAGCTGCACCGAGGAGACACGTTGTTTTTACACGCCTTCCAATCACTTATCCATTACGAAGTCATGGTCAGTCTGGCGGGGGAAGACCCCGGACAGGCTGCCTTTTACCTAAGACAGGCTGGCTCTGATTTAGGTAAGACAAAAATGACTGGCGCTGAGCCACGACATTCATCCGTTAACGTGACATATTCATTCGTTTAGCTGGAGGTTCGAAAGGGACATTCTTTTCCCTCTCAGTTCAGACTTCCTTGTAACGTGATTTGTCCTTTTGCCGAGGACATTGTGAAAATGTAAATCTAACGTTAGCACTGGCAGCAATGCATTGTCAACGGTGGTACGGACCAAGTTCAAAACTTTAATATTTATATATTACTTATTTGCCTCTCCAGGCTAATGTAACAAATGGAGTCTTGCTCACATCTGAGTTAGTCTTGTCCACATGCAATAACCCAGGAACAGCCCATTGAGCCGCTGACTGTTGACCGGCGTAGCCGTGAATATGAAAGCTTTCCAGATGTGCTTTTCTGTCACTCAAAACCTGCACCGCCAGTCGCCATAAACCCTGGGGTATCCAAAATTGAGTCAATTTCTATTTGAGTGTCCGTGAGGCAAAAATAAACAACGACAAAGCACAAAGCTAGACTTAGGAGGGTAACGTGAAGAGAGACAAATCAAGACTGTTGATTACAGTGGCTTGTCTACAGTAGGCAGAAGTATTCAGCAAACCTGAAGCAAGTAAGTGAAGCTCGCTAAACCGCATTGAAATAGAAGAAAAGGCAATTCATTATTGAGTAGCTGTGAAGTGGCAGCCTGTACAGATAATGAGCCATTTCTAAACCACTGGTGGAGAGGAAGGGGATCACACTGAGGTCTGCTTACAGCAGGGCTGGGAATTTCCACCTGATGGGCTGCATTTTCTCAAGACTGAAAGACTTTGATTACAGCCTAACTTCCCTACAACATACAGCACAAAAGCCTCAATCTAGACTCCATACAAATTCTAGGCTGAAATTCCTTACTGGGGTCATTTCCCATCCTGCACGTTGCTTAACTCCAGCTGAGTGGAGACCCAGCAAAGAACACGTTTTCCATGACACCAAACATCTACTTTACATATTAATCAAAATCGTTGCGACTTCGCTGATCGTTTTTGTAAATTCAGCACGACTTCCTCTTTCATCATTCATGTATCAAGGGACGGCAAAATCAATAAATATTATTGCCTGAAATATATTTTTGATCATGCGTTGCAAAAATATTCATAGAATGCTTCATACATCCCATCCAGGGTGTACCCCAGCCTAGTGCCCTTTGCTGCCTGGGATAGGCTCCACTCCCCCAGTACCCTGACCAGAATAAGCGGTTAGTAGATGGATGGGTGGGTCAGTATACTGCACCTGGATAAAAATGACTTAAAATGCCATTTTTACATGGGCAGCACTTGCCAAGCACAACACCTTCATGAAGGATATCAGATCCACTCCGATTTGAAAAGTGTTTTGTACATTTTCCTCTGAACATTGACATGTGCTGGACTTATTTATAAGCCTTTAGGGGTGTGGAAAGAGCACTCCCTTCTAATCTTTGCTGGGGCTGACATTTCAGCATCCCAGGAAAGAAATGACACCACCTGAAAACCAGCTTAGTGCACCTTTAAGACCAGATTGAATAACGTATAAATTGTACAGCCGGCTCCTGATGATAGATATGAAAGAATTGGATAGGAGACACACTCGTTTAACTGGTTAATGACCGGCTGAAGTTCTGACCAAGGTCAATGCGCAGACAAGCACCATACAAACCAAAGCTGAAGAGAAATCTCTGCTCTTCTGCAGTGTGCCGGAAGGGGAACTAATTGTCTCCATTGTGCTGATCCCTTTAGATGGGCTGTTCCAGAGTAGAGCCCCAGCCGCTGTTCACCCTCACCCCAGTTTGCCCCCCCGCCCGCCGCCCTCGGTTAATTCAAATCCAGCTGTTGTTTTGGGAGCCGTTGCCAATTCCGTCATCCTGGAGAAGAGGAGGAGGAGGAGGAGGGGGCAGGGAAGAAAATAATAAAGAAGGTTCATGTGAGTTCAGAGCCCAGCAGAGAGGAGCACGGCTCTGTTAGGGGAATGTCACAGATGCCGTGTCGCACCAGCAACCACGGCCAGAAGGACCGGGCTGAAGCCAGGACCCCCAGGTTATTGTTTTCCAATATGAGTTTCCTCCTGCTGACGTACCCTATTTATGCTTGATGCCCATGTTGAGGCGAGACACTCAGACTCTCCAGAAGGTCGATTTGGAGGCCCACGCCAGGGGGCAGAAGGGCAGCTGTAAATGTCAACACTTTGAACCGATCTAAACTGATCACATGCCCTGAATTCAAAGAACCGGTGAGCGGCGCTCGGAGCGTTAAGCACATTCCCGGTCTAGAAGTTCCTGACTCCTCCCACCTTCGGGTCCGTCTGCAGCACACCTCAGCGCTGGGGGGCGATTAGACTCTCCTCTTTGATAAGACGAGGAGCGAGAGTGGCTGTGCGTCACAGCCCTCTCCCCAGGAAGCCTGCGATCTCATTGGACGATGCCCCATGCTCAGACACGGCCTGTTCCGCCATGTCAGCTCCCATTAAGCCGGTGCAGCCTGGATTATGTCAGACAGGCCTATCTTGATACTGCAGCTTGCCGCAAAGACGAGACGGGTGCAGAACTAATGAAATTGGCCCAAGGGGGAGATGGTTGGGGGGGTTTTAGGGGGAGGGGGGTTGTTGGATCTGTCTTTTCTCAAGTGCCACAGAGGCAGTGCCCCACACCTTCTGTTTGCTGGTAAACAACCCCATTTCCATCGTCATAGTGACCGGATCAATGTCAGCATCATTCCCTACAGGTCCTTCTCAGATTAACGCTCCAGTACGTATGAGGAAATGGATCTGGGTAGACGGTGAAACACTGTGACTGTTTATATCCAAGGTAACATCCAACGCACACAGAGGCTCACTAAAATGTCTGTGCTTATCCACAGAGAAAAAAATGTCTTCATATAAATTGGACCTCACTGGCTGGCAATATTTATGGTCTGTATATGTTGGATGCAAAATATGTTCTCATCCTATGGCAATCTGAACATCCACTGCTGGCGTAATATGGAAGTAAATCCTGATGTATTTATATGTCTGGAAAGAAGAGAAACGGCGCAGAGAGAAGAGTGACCAGGATCCCACCATCATCTTCCACCATCAGAGATGGCCCAAACATTACTCGGCACAGCATTGCACTTTGATATTGGAGCGGGAGTTTGAAACGCGTTTCGAAATGACTTGATTGCGACATCGCAGGGTTCTGCTGTGAATGTTGTGTGGTTGGGGGTTGGGGAAGATATTTGCTACTCTTCCTTCTTTGTGATCTGAGATGATCCAGGGCTGTATACCAGGAATATGGAGACTGCAAAGGGACAAAGTCTGTTTGGCATCTCTTCCCCCTTTAATTATCCAAGTTCTTTGACAAAATTGGGAGAGTCCCCCGGCCATCTGGTATAACAATCAAGCCTCAAGAGAGATATTATCCAAACCACAGCAGATGCACTAATGCAAATTGCTCTCTCACTTGCAATTAAAATTGAAATTACCTAAAAGTTGCGTGCTAACACAGGCCGATGCCGTGTTTAATATGTAAAATTAGTACACGGGTCAAACTTGAGCTGCGGACGACCCGAGGAGCAGACGAAAGTTGTTAGCTTTCAGCCACCTCGCGGTGCATCAAAATTTGCCTGACAGATTTACAAGACCCGGGACACAAGGGACCCGCTGGTCTCAAATAACAATATCTTCAACTTTATTTTTCTTCATAGCAAAGCCTGCACTAGAAACATGTTAATTTAATCTTGTCATGAAAAAAGAGACCCCCACCAGTCCAGTTGAGCACTCACTCGGTGAGAGGGCAGAGATCCAGGGCTCCCTCCTTTAAGAGCTGAGATCTCAGACCAAGTGGTACATCTGCTCTAATGTTGGTGACTTAATATGGGATGTATTCACTTACCTTCCATCTGGAGGCAATAAAACAGCCAGACCTTCTTCAGCTTCAACAGGCCTGAATCCTCTGATTTCCCTTCACTGTGAGGAAACACGGTGATTTTCCTCCTCACAAAATCAGGATTGTTGTGTGAAACAATCATAGTGAAACACAATGTTTTCCAAAAATTCCACATTACTTCAAAACCTTCAAGCATCCAGAACAACACTGACGAATTCTTACTAATAAGAATTATAGTTTTCTGAGATGACTGCAGATCCCAAATTTCTGCAAACATGTCAAGCAGTTCCAGTGCTGTGAAGCATTCATTAACTCAACACTGAGCTCCATGATCTCTGGTGCCCACTTAAGCACCCGGTCTCCTGTGTGTGAAGCCCTGGCACTTGGAAGGTCCAGCAGAGATGACGATTTATTCTCTCCCCTGTCCTGGATCTGTTCTTACACCAGGGTAGATGTTGTCCGCTCGTGAGAGTGGTGACTGGGACAGAACACAACTAGACAGCAGCTGGTCTGAAGCCTCCACTGAAAGCCAGTCCTTGAGGGTACTGACAAGGACATGTCCTGTGATCTTAACCTGCCGCACATTCTGATGGACAACATATGATCTGTACAGCTGCAACAAGGACTTTGAATCACCTTTTATTCTCATGTGTAGAAAGCCTTAATGGCAAAATGCAATATTCTGTCTAATGGTAGCCTAATTATTACACCCGGATATTCATAAATCATAATTATGTTCAGTTGTGAATTATCCTTGAAAGGCTGCTGTTTTTAGAAACATGTAAAGAAAAAAAAGCATATGGCCAGATGATTGATGTCATATTAGAGCGAGTCCTACAGAGTGAAACACTAGGTCATGCCTTGACAGCATCAAGACATAACTTTTAATAGATTAATAATCTTCAGCAGTATGAAGTGGGGTCATGTTTAATTAGAAAAAGAGGAGCATTTCAAATGATCCAGTGGAGATTTTCATATTACACATCCACCAAAAGACCGAAGCAGTCACAACGGCGATGGACTGTAGGATTTATTAACATTAAAAATACAGAAATCAGTTATCCACGAAGATGGTGGCTGAGGTATAAGCAGGTGGTATGATGGAAATGCAGACATGATCAGAATTTTGCACATACCGAACCTTTGAACACATAAAGGGATGTGAAGCAGTTACATCATAAGATTTAAGACGTATCAGATCTTGAGATGTCAAGATGTGCTGCCATCTGACGTAGGTCATGTATCCTGAATGTCACACTGATCATCTGATGTTCGGTAACATCCAGCCCCGTGCCCAGATCGAAACGGGCCCGGCTGTTCTGCGCACGGCCTGGGGAGTAATCAAATGCATCATATAATATGTTCTTTCACTTCACACTCTTCAGATTAAAAACTGGAGCAGACGTGGAGAGCAGATTAGAGAAACAGGTTGTGTGGAAGGAGGCCGCCTGTTCGCTTCTGCCCCCAGCCTCTGAGAGCAGTCCAGTCAACTGCTAAAGAATGTTCTCCTTTTTTAATTCCTTTTCCAGCTCTTCCACTCCACGTCCAGTCATTTATGTTAAAAATAGACCTTACTTTGTTGCAACTATGCTGGGAAAACAAGGTCATTCAAAACAGAATGGGATCACAGCAAAATATTTGAAATATGCTAAATATTAGCATTAACATAATATAAGTGTAGCTCCAAAGTCAAGTAGTAATTAACATTTTCTTCATTACGATTCAGACTACCGCACTCCTTGCGGTCAGACGCTCCTCTGTTGCCCGCACTCTTTGCGGTCAGACCCTCCTCTGTTGGCTGTTCTCCTCGCGGTCAGACCCTCCTCTGTTGGCCGTTCTCCTCGCGGTCAGACCCTCCTCTATTGGCCATTCTCCTCACAGTCAGACCCTCCTCTATTGGCCATTCTCCTTGCGGTCAGACCCTCCTCTGTTGGCCATTCTCCTTGCGGTCAGACCCTCCTCTATTGGCCGTTCTCCTCGCGGTCAGATGCTCCTCTATTGCCCACTCTCCTCGTGGTAAGACCCTCCTCTGTTGGCCACTCTCCTCGCGGTCAGACCCTCCTCTATTGGCCACACTCCTTGCGGTCAGACCCTCCTCTGTTGGCCGCACTCCTTGCGGTCAAACCCTCCTCTGTTGGCCATTCTCCTCGCGGTCAGACCCTCCTCTATTGGCCGTTCTCCTCGCGGTCAGACCCTCCTCTATTGGCCGCACTCCTCACGGTCAGATGCTCCTCTATTGCCCACTCTCCTCGCGGTAAGACCCTCCTCTGTTGGCCGCTCTCCTCGCGGTCAGACCCTCCTCTATTGGCCGCACTCCTTGCGGTCAGACCCTCCTCTATTGGCTGCTCTCCTCGCGGTCAGACGCTCCTCTATTGCCCACTCTCCTCGCAGTCAGACCCTCCTCTGTTGGCCACTCTCCTCGCGGTCAGACCCTCCGCTATTGGCCGCACTCCTTGCGGTCAGACCCTCCTCTGTTGGCCGCTCTCCTCGCGGTCAGACCCTCCTCTTTTGGCCGCTCTCCTTGTGGTCAGACCCTCCTCTGTTGGCCGCTCTCCTCATGGTCAGACCCTCCTCTGTTGGCCGCACTCCTCGCGGTCAGACCCTCCTCTGTTGGCCGCTCTCCTCGCGGTCAGACCCTCCTCTATTGGCCACTCTCCTCGCGGTCAGACCCACCTCTATTGCCCACTCTCCTCGTGGTCAGACGCTCTGCTGTTGCCCGCTCTCCTCGCGGTCAGACCCTCCTCTATTGGTTGCACTCCTCGCGGTCAGACGCTCCTCTGTTGCCCGCTCTCCTCGCGGTCAGACGCTCCTCTGTTGGCCGCTCTCCTCGCGGTCAGACCCTCCTCTATTGGCCGCTCTCCTCGCGGTCAGACGCTCCTCTATTGGCCGCTCTCCTCACGGTCAGACGCTCCTCTATTGGCTGCTCTCCTCGTGGTCAGACGCTCCTCTGTTGGCCGCTCTCCTTAAGGTCAGACGTGCCACTCCTCCGGTAGCTGTAGTCCTAATTCTGCATTTATTTTGTGTTTCTGATATGCTCAGAGATTAAATTAGGGTTTAATTAGGGTTTAAATTAAGGTTAGCAGAAGATGTCCAAGCAGGAGCAAAACCACAACGTCAATTAACCCTAAACTACCTGAAACGGCTTCAGCCGCCAGTTCTTCCTCACCATAGCCCAGATTTGGATGCCGGCCTCCTTGCAGTACACTGTGCATAACGGCAGCAGTCAACATTTTAAGCTATCAAACATATTCAGCTGCCAAACGTGCTAAGAAACTGAGGGGATCTTTCTCTCTACTTACAGTTGACAGCATGGTCCACCTATGTCTGTCTAAACATATGTAGTAGTGTCTGTTGTTGTAGTTAACTAGGCAGTGATTACTAGGTGACTAGTCTTGCTCTGAGGAAAGGTTTATGTCGTATCTTTCTGGGTGTTGACATCTTTTCCAGTCACTTCCAGAAAAACCACAAGCAAATTACTGTACTTTGATTTGTGGTTTTATCTCATCCAGAGTTTTATTTGTTTCCATAAAGAACATTTGAATCAAGATGGAGGACTCTCACATCCTCCGGAAGGGTGTGGGGCTGCCTGCAGTGTTACAGGTGGAAACTCTGATGCCACGTGTCAGCGTGTCGACTCGGAGAAGGTCGGCGCGGCACGTGCTGTTTGATCGTGAAGCATGCCAGCCTGAAAACAAGGCCGCGGTGGCTGAGTGCCTTGGATCAGGAAGGGCAAACAGCCGCTCATAACATCATCACCCCACCCCCCCCCCAGCCCAGCCTGATGGGAAGATTACGTGCTAGAGGACGCTCTCCCGCATCGCATGCTGGGGACCGGCTGACACGTTTACAGGAATGTGCAGTCACGGCAGAAGCGACACCAACCCTCCGTGACTCAGGACTGGTCTGTAATGGCACAAGTAGCTAATGAGGATCTCCTGGCCGTGCAGTAAGGAAATGTCTCCCAGGACCGAGGATAAGAGGATGTTTGTGTGTTTTCTTTTGGAAAATGACGGGAAGTGGAGCGAGGCTGTGTTTTTATTATTCCTGTAAAGGCAAACACACCTTTTACTGTTTTCAACTAAATCTCTGGGCTCTTTATGACTTGCTTTCCACCCTGGAGGACATTATTTTAATTTTCAATCCATCTTCCATAACTGCCTATCAAGTACAGGTCATGGGGAACCCATGGATGCACAGTGTAGGGGACACCCTGGACAGGGCACCAGTCCATCAAAGGACACAGGGCAGGGGACACCCTGGACAGGGCACCAGTCCATCACAGGACACAGGGCAGGGGACACCCTGGACAGGGCACCAGTCCATCACAGGACACAGGGCAGGGGACACCCTTATGGGGTGCCACTCCATCACAAGACACTATTTTAACATTTAAATTTTATTTTGTAATTTTCACTTTAATTTTTAAAGTGTAAACACACAGGAATCAGGAAAGACTGCCTGAGGACCGATTGACCATTCTGGGGAAAGGTCTGCATGTTACTGAAACCCAGTGCTGCACACGTGTGTGTCTGTATGTGCGTGTGTGCTTTTAACTTTCCACCTTCCGTCAGACTGTCTATTCTCAGGTGTGATGTCATCTGGGTGGAGGGAGGGAGAGAAACTGGGCAGCAGGGGGCGGCGTGGAAATGG
>JAACJT020000038.1:4674532-4686639 GCA_009936485.2 Gymnarchus niloticus
CCATTGGTCTCTCCCTCATAGTTATGCTGCTATATATAGTCATGCCGGGGCTCTTGCTATTTTATTTGCAATTACTCTGCCGCCTTAAATCGCTGCTCAATTCCTCATGCACTTTTCTCTCTCCCCCATCTCCCTTTCTTGGGTTGTCCTACTGGAGTTCCAGATTCAACAGGTCACACTATTTGTCTGCTGGCCGACTGTGCCCTCCCTCCCTGTCACCTGTCCATTCTGACTGGCTCGCCATCATCTGAGTTTCCAAATCTGCCTTCAACCCAACCACCTGACTGCCTCCTCCACTATGCTGTTGTCCATCTGACTGTTCTACCTCATTGCGGTTTATATTGTATAAATGAACTTAATGAACTCGTCCTGCCTGGTGCTGGCCTGAGGAGGATGGGCTTCCCCCTTGAGTCTGGTTCCTTCCAAGGTTTCTTCCTCTTGAGGGAGGTTTTCCTTGCCACTGTTACCTTTGGCTTACTTTCTAGGAACCCTGAGCCTGGAACTATGCAAAGCGCTTTGTGACAATGCTCCTTGTTAAAGGCGCTGCTATATAAATAAAATTAAATTGAATTCTCCTTGTGCTGAGCAATACTCGCATTCTCACATACGCCTATAGTCAGGCACAAAGCGAAAGCCTCAGTGCCCAACAGGAGCCCAGGCTTTTTTGAATAATCAAAAGCTTGCCTGAAATGAACAAAAAGGGAGGATGCACTTGAACTGGAGGTGACAATCAATTCCTGAGTGAGGGCAGCACCTCTTAAATCAAACCGGCTTCTGTTGTCTGGGAAGTAAAATGTTATACCAGTTATACTGGGAAAGCAGTCTCAAGGTCCTGTACTGGGAACGCGATACCGGGGTCCTGTACTGGGAACATGATACTGAGCTCCTGTACTGGGAATGCAATACCGGGGTCCTGTATTGGGAACATGATACTGAGCTCCTGTACTGGGAATGCAATACCAATGTCCTGTACTGGGAATGCAATACCAATGTCCTGTACTGGGAATGTGATATCGGGGTCCTGTACTGGGAACGTGATACCGGGGTCCTGTACTGGGAACGCGATACCGAGCTCCTGTACTGGGAACGTGATACCGGGGTCCTGTACTGGGAATGCGATACCGGGGTCCTGTATTGGGAACATGATACTGAGCTCCTGTACTGGGAATGCAATACCAATGTCCTGTACTGGGAATGCAATACCAATGTCCTGTACTGGGAATGTGATATCGGGGTCCTGTACTGGGAACGTGATACCGGGGTCCTGTACTGGGAATGCGATACCAAGCTCCTGTACTGGGAACGCGATACCGGGGTCCTGTACTGGGAATGCGATACCGGGGTCCTGTACTGGGAATGAGGTACCAAGGCCTTTTCTCAAAATGATCTTTGCTTTCTTTTTCAGGTGGGAAAAGGCACGGAGCCTTCTTCCTCTCTGTACTCCACTAGCCCAAGATGATGCACAGGCTAGCTGCACACACAAACACACACACACACACACACACACACACACACACACACACACAGTCAGGAATACACAAATACATTGGCACTTTGTCGCCAAGACAGACAGACAGACACACTCACACACACGTGCGTACATGCTCACACCATATATCCTCTTTTCGTACAATCCCCTGTGATTTCCAGCCAGTAGGACAGATCGATCCTCAGCCATCCCATCCGAACATTTCGCTTCCCTGCTGCTGTCATGGAAACAATTGATGAGGTTCAGGAAACCTGGGGTGTGAACGCAGACACTGCATGGGTCAGGGGGTGAGCCACAGACGGTCTGTCCCTGTGAAAGAATACAGAGGAAGGGGCAGAAATGACATTCTAAGGCACGATCTTCCCACTCCTGCAAGGCCGCAAATAACAAAATATTACAACAAAATGTGGATCAAATATGGAAAGTTCTTTGCTGATTAGAGAAGTTTAAGAGAACATTAACTCTGTTATACCTTCTCGCCATAGAGAAGAAAATCTGTTTTTTATAAAACATCTCAATTTAGTGCAGGGGTTGGATTTTCACATCCCGCAGTAAGACGGCTTGAATTATACATTTCAAATAAGTCCCTGCAACACAATAATTCGGACATATCTGCGTAGGTCAGAGGCCATTTGCTAACGACGTAAAAATGGGAGTACGTGTATATTCCTTAACTGCAGTCATTTTAGAACATTGCAAATAATTTTCCTGTTTTCAAAGTGACATTCAAGAGTTCGGCATGTCCATTCCATCATTTACACCTCATAAGCGATCAAAAAGTCAGTGGCTTGACCATATTTAAGGGAGAAGGGTTTGCATTCTGCCCATGGTCAATCTCATGGCACAGAAAACTAGGCCAAAGTCTGACCTTGTGAACCACCAGGTACCAGACGTGACTCTAAAATGAATCTATTCATTACCGACAAAACGACACGTTTGGCAACGCAAAAGGAGGACAGAGTTCCAACTGGCCGGGCTCATTTTAAACATCGCAGATAAGAATCCGCCTTAAAACTGCACAAATCGGAGGCAAAACGGAAAGGTCTCCACACTCGGTGCATTTGTTCCACGATACGGTTTGAGCCGGTTTTGTGAATCGATAACGTTGAGTCTAACATATCAACAAAGCCTGGAGAAATCACCGCGCCTGTTGACAATAAAACCGGTCTACGAGGCTCTTTCCCTGAGGGACACTTTTCAGTAGCCGGACGACTGTTTTGGCTTCAAACAAAACCAGTATTTTGGCATTAAAGATTCAGCCATAGGGGAAAAAAAAACCCTTGGTCTGTAATTTCGTTGCATCTGGGCCGTTCACGGACTGTTTACATATAACATGTTCACATACAAACATTAAAATGAGGTGATGGAAAATAAACAAGTTATACCAGAAACCAGGTTTTTTAGATTCAGAAGCTCGTGTAAGGGTCCAGCAGCTAACCCTGGCTGGGATCTCTGTTTTTGGTGTATTATGCTGACTCCTAGTCAGCTTGACAGACAGGCTGCCGCAGTTAGCATCACCGACTCTCTCCGTCTCACCCCGCCCCTCAGGTACCCATAATGCACCTGAACTCAGTTTAGTACGTTTGTTTAGAGCTCACCTGAGGTGAGACAGGTGCATCACACCTGCCGGGCACCGGCTGCTCACACGTGCCCCCCTGTGGCCCGTCTCGAGTGTCACAGCCCACTTCGACCGCGGCCTGCCCAAAGCTCATTAAAGAGCGATGCTGGGGGGGTCGCACCACATGCCCATTCCATCAGAACAGGGGGTAAACGTGCTAGCTTGCTCATCTTCAAGACCCCAGGACCGCTACAAGAATTAACCAGAAAAAAAAGAAAGTCAGTCCCTCCACTCCATTTTCTGAGTGGGCCCCTCATGGAATAAAAAAACAAACGTACGGGATAAAATAAAGGAGAAGAGAAAGTAAAGGAGAGCTGAGATGACCTAGAGGAGGAAGAGGGGACCTCATCTCTTGCAGAACAAAGAAAGAAAAGCAAAACGTTTGGATCTGTCACCTACGAAAGAAAGGACTAATATTAATACTCAGCTCAGCAGGCATTTCGTCTGCTGCAGATCCGCCCTCTGATGTCCCGGGCAGCTCTCACTCTCTGACCACGTGGCCGTGAATCATCGTCACGTGCTTTAGACTTTCTCTAAACTAGCTTTATTTAGCAGCTTCTGACCCATAATTTGCTTCGGGCTGACGGAGTAACAAATCATTTAAGCTTTGACTAAGCTTAATTACCGATTGCATCCCGTGTTGCACAGTAAACTTCTGGATTTGTGTTTGCTAATTGCTGTAGTAAATCCTTTAAATGCTTAATTGTTTCTGAGGGTCATAATTAGTGCTCATCTCCTTAATGAGAATAGATACTTAAACAGGAATGTGTGTAAAAAAAAAAAAAAAAAGGAATATAATGTCAAAGAGTACAGCAGAAGGGACTGCAGACCAGGAGACAAGTCTAGAGCAAAGCGGACCTGAAGCTGAGGGATAAGATATTTCTGTGGTTTACCTCACCTTCAGACCTGTCGTCTAACCAACCTTTTGAGCCAATCTCCCGTTTTCGAGACATTTGAATGCAGTTCTCCAGTCTTGTACAGAGACTGATCAGCCTTTGCCCCCACTGAGAACAGAAAAAAACACCCCCTCCACACCAATAACTGCAGCAGTGGCTCATAAACTCTTTCCTAACTTAGCCGCTGTCGGAGCACGTGAATGCCAGCCTGCACAGCCTTTCTGCGGGGAGCCAGCTTCTGTCACTGGCACAACATCGCTGTGATGTTGGAGCAACATTTGCCAAGTGTCGATGGTATTTGTGAATGTTTATGAGTCGGTTTGTAGCTAGTAGCGTCTGCTGGGATGGAGGCCTGAATTATAGTTTCGAAACACCAGTGAGGAAATGATCTGAAGCTTATTATAGAGACTAGAGATGTTTGTGTTGTGGATGCACCAGCAGACCAGTGCTGTGTGTCTGGTCCAAATGTGACTCAAAAGGCCGGAGCTAGACAGTAGCTTCTGAAAGACAGTTGTAACCCTGTGTCTGACTTGACAAAACACTTCAGAAGTCCAAATGAGATGAACTCCGCCAGTGCTCTGAAAATGTTTTTCTTCCATCTCCTTTGATGTCCTGGTGCCTTCAAGACGCTCGAATTCGCATTCAGTCAGACAGTCGCAGTGCGGGGTGGGCGGGCAGGAATGAATTCTGCTCCCGGTTGACTTTGAGAGGCAATCACTTCCTTTGCGTGAAAGCATCGGCTCAAATTTTGCATCCCTTCGCTCCTCCACCTTTTTGTTTGTCTGGCGGTTTCACGGGCCTCGGCCTCCGCCTTCAGCCCCGGGAGCAGCAGCATGGGGTCAGACGAGGACAGCGGAGGAGCACAGAGCAGCGCGGCGGGGCTGGGAAGGCTCAGACATCAGCCGCTTCCTTCCTGCTCAAGGCTCTGGACACCCACACATGGCACGGCTGAGGGAATTTCCCCCCGCCCCCAGCAGTCCTGAGTCTTCTACACACGTGTGCATGCAAAAACAAACACGGATGTCCCCCAGCTCCACGCTGCACGGTCACATGGTGTGGGAGGGGAATCTCCGGAAGGCGTGTACAAAGGGTGGTGTGAATTTCCTCTGTCACGGTCTGCGAGACGACCGCACATAAATAAAAATGCTAAATGCTGTTTTAGCCACTGTTTTAGTGTACAAATGGTGGACTCTAATTCCTGTACATGACGGCCTCAGTTATACAGAGAGTTTCTTGACTCCGTCAACTCTGTGAATTTGCATGCACAAGTTTCTCTGTGGGCAGAATTAAGGGGCATTGTAACAGTGCAGGAATCGGCAAAGACGGTCAGGTCACATGATATAAAGTGTTTCTCAAACTCTTTTTTGAGGTGCCCTTTCACTTCCGTCAGCTTATCAAATGCTTGTGTTGGTTTGCTGTTATGTTCATCTCAAACGATCCAATTCTCTTTATTTTTTATGCGGAATGAGGTGAGATCAACAGACCAGCCTCTGCTCTGGGTCACGTGCTGTAGTTCATGGTCTGATGTCCTCTGGGGGTCGTGTGCTGCGGGCCTCTTGAATCACGTTTGTAATTCTTCACTTCTTCAATTCAATCTCAGTTCAGATTTGCTGTTTTTAACCTTTGCCAATTTGCTGTCAGAAATGTGTTGGCATTACAGCAGAGAAAACTAAAGGCCTTAATTTAAGGTAAATTGAAGAACCACGGAAGCCTTGGCACGCTGCAGTCAGTCAAATGTAAACATGAAAATGCCTTCTGTACAAAAATGACCTTATTTCTATCTTTAAAAGAATCGCATAATCTACCAGACATCAAGTCAGACTGCTGAGCTCAGCACGTGGCTGATCACTCCAAAGGCCCTACTGCCACCTACAGGTGGCCAGAGGAAATGTCTTACCCTCCCCCGCTCCAGTGAGGCACGTCTCAGGAGCTATTTACTTACACTGTTGTTTGGCCTCTGAAAGGCGGCAAGTTTTTGTTATTCCTGGAAATGTTGCCATTTTAATAGCATCTGATTGCAGGAAGAGAATTGTTTTACGTTGGGTGACAAACCAAAGAGCTGAATTCAAATTTGGTTATCAGTGCCTATTTTGTGTCATAGTCGTATCTGAATCGGTCACATTTGGTGTGCTTTACTGATTTACTGTCCTCACAAAATGTTGCATAAATTTAACAAATTCCCCTTTTATTTAGGCTGCCTATGAATATTTTACACCACAATTTAGGCTTGTAGCATGAATGTTAGCACCAACTGTGCAATCTATCATCTATGTAACTTCCCACATGTAAAAATGAAGAACCCAGGAAAAGGTCGTAGTCATCCGTTCCATGATCGGAATTCAAATCGGCCAATGAGGTGAGTGATTAAACAAACTCTGCAAACTGATTTCCCCTACAGACCAATAAGTGAGGAGCAAGAGAAAAGCTGCAGAGGGGGGATCAGCGGCAGAAAGCAAATCGTACAGTCAGTTAAGGAAGGTGTTGATGGGAGAGGCCACATCTTCACAATGAACTCTGCTCAAGGTATCGCATGTGCCCTCAAAATTATCTCCAAGCTTGGAGTTTCTGAACCAGCTCAGTCCATAGAAACTCTCAAATTTGATCAACTAGTTCAATTCGATTCAATTCAATTTTATTCATATACCGCTTTTAACACGAAGCACAGTCACAAAGCGCTTTACATAGTTCACACTAGCAGTTACTTATTTGGAATCAGGAGAAGCAATCAGATCAGGAATCAGAAGCAAGGTTTCTGTCTGTGTTCCTGGTAGATCTTCCGCTGGCTAAATGAAATCCAAAATGTCCTCCCTCAGAAGATGTGACATATGCTTCCAGGGTGTCCAGTCTTAACCACTCCCCTCACCCTTAGGTGCCCTGGCCCCGCCCAGAATAATGACCAAAGGCACTCAGGTTCTGCTGCCTGGCTTAGATGGAAGCTCCCCTGGGGCCTCCATTCACTGCTGCTGAGCTCGAAAACGAAAAAGGGACAAGGCTTCTCGGCTTGTTTTGCTCCTCACACCTACTGGGGAACAGCTTCTGTGGCCATGGTGACATCGCCCTGCCAGTTTTCAGCGGGTGCCGTCAGGGATTGGTGCAAACGCCGGGGTGGTCTCGTGGCTGGGTAGGTGCGTGAGCGCCGGCAGAATGATGGTGAAAACATGGCAGGCCATTATTTTCAAAGCACACTCGACGTACAAAACATTAGGGAGACACTGCTCTCCGTAGCAAAATGACCAGGTGAATCCAGGTAAAAGGTATAATCCTGAATCAGTTTCAGCTCTCGAACCCGCTTCACTTTATGCAGAGGGGGTGTAGGGGGCGCTTAGATTCCATGCCCAACAAGCTGAGCCTCTTCAAGAGGTGTTTAACGCAAATGACCCTCACGTGTAGCCTCATGTGTTTGTTGGTTCCAACCACACAGGAGCTGATGGTGAGGACCTCTTCTGATGGGCCTTGTAAGAAAGCTGTGTGAGAAGCCTAGCCACGCCAAGCTCTTCATCGCTGAAGACACTTTAATCACAAAGCTCACTGGAACACGGGGATAAAGAGGAGGTTAGCGGCTGGTTGGCTGTAACACCAATATTAAAATATTAATTATTACTGACTGATCCAAAGGAATGAGATCAGAGTGCTCGCAAGGGGCCCCGCTGCCTGACTGATTTACCGGTGAAACACAAACAGCCATTACCAGATCTCATGACATCGTGCAGAAGAAGAGATTTGGTATGTTTACTCCGAGACGTTACGATATCGCCCAAATTGGCCTTCGCTCGGAAAGCAGCTAAAATGCAAAAGATGCTTACAGTGGTATGCGACAAAGCCGTCTATGTGACCAGGTGAGAGACACACCTGAAACTCACCTCCAGCCTCCTCGCAGAGCCCCGTAGATATTCAATACCATAATGCTGCTTTTGGAGTGCCGCGTTCCAACGGAAAAAGCGTGGCCTTCATTTGGTAGTCAAAGTAGGCACTGTGTGGTCTGGGATCTGGAGTCAAATATTGTTCATGGCACAACGTGAGGAGGGTCTGAAGCGAATGTTGTGAGAGTGGTGAAGGAGATGGAAAACTAGATGGGGAAGCTAGGGACACTGATGTCAGTGACCGGTGGTTTTACCATTTATGCTCTCCGGTTGTATCTGAATTTTTTTTTTTTTTTTTGCTTTTAACAGATTGGTTTCCCATCCAGAGTGCAAACCAGGCTTGTACCCTATGCTGCCTGGGATAGGGTCTCAGCCTTCTCCTAATTCTGATCAGGAAAACTGGTTAGTAGATGGATGGATGGATAGATAGATGGAAGGAAGGAAGGAAGGAAGGAAGGAAGGAAGGAAATTGCACTGAAGTTCATTTCAGTCATTCACTCAGGTGTACTACAGAAAGTGTCCAGGATTCCAACCCACACAAAGTTTGGGCTGCTCAAGTCCTCAAACATTACACCCTCTGCTGGTTGCCGTGTTGATCTGCTCATAAGCTGCAATGACTCTGGGTTTGGACAGAGAGGCTCCATGCGGGGGGCGGGGAGGAGGGGGGGGACAAAAAAAAAAAAACCCAGCGTGGGACGTCTGTGGACTGGAAACCGCCTGATCCACCATCTTAACAGCTGCCGCACGGGGAGTGCCTGCCAGTCTGCCAAGAAGGGCCCCATTAATCACGCAGATAAAGGACTGATAAAGGGCAGCGAGGAGCTGGAGACCTTAGCTGTCATTACTGCATTTGGATACGAGTCACACGCCAGCCCTCGTTTAATAACCTCGGCCTGCCTCCACGCATATTTCAGCCACATTAAACACGTCGCTGGCCCTTTAAAACACCTGCGTGTGTGTCAGCTTAATGCACGTTATTATGGCCTCTGCAGAGCAGCTGCCGCTGGACTGCGTATGGTCCTGCATATGTCGCTGTTCCTCACCTCTTTCCATCTCTTTAAATATTTGACTTAACGATTAATTAAGAGGCAGGTATTCGGTTCTCATCCAGCACAGCTTGCAGTGTTTGTCAACTGAAGCTGGAGGTCATTAATTCCTGCCTGCCAAGTGGACTCAGGGCCCTTGACACCCCCACCTCCACCCCACCCACGGCTCACGCTGATTGGCCCGTTCTCTAAATCCGTTATCCACAGAGCAAAGAAGAGCGACGTGCAGTTGGTGGATGACCTGTCTATATTTGGATCTACCCACCGGGTCTCCATGTTTACACGAATTCTTAGATCTCCGCTGACAAAAAGCTCACATCTGCATGCCAAATGTAATTCAAAACCTTACTTTTAACTGTAACCCCCACTGCAAGCCTAATTAAAACTCTAATGCATATACAGACGTCTGCTCTGATGAAGTCTTCAACATTTAGACTAACGCTAACTTAAAGCCTTAGCCTCAACCCAGCCCAATCTTCAGCATCACAGACACACACCGACTCTTTCTCTGCTGAAACAAAACAAAAATATTCACCGATAAGGCAGCAGCATCAGACATTCTGTCAGCACTTTGAATTTTTTTTAATAAAAATTTTCAGGCACAATATGTCAACAGAACTTCAAAACCCAGCTCTGTGACACAGGGATCTGGGAATTTTTAATAAAAATGCGAGGTAGAGAGAAACCCTAATTAAGCAAAAGATCACATAGCCTTCTCGGCAAGAAGAGGCAGCCCCTCGAACCACTTCGTTGTTCATCCTGCCTCCAGGCTGTTGTCTTTGTGAAACACATTTAAAATGGCACTCCTCAAATCCCCCCTCCCCCACACGTGTAGGACTCCTTCCCACATCTGGTAAGTTTTTGCCGAAAAACAGGCGGCACTGAAAGGAGGCTCTTTGCACGGAGTCACATGTTTGTGTGAGGGAGAGAACAGGGGACTATGGGGCAGGGGGGGACCTGCGAGAAAGAATACCAAAATGTGACCTTGGCTCCCGTGAGGGACGCTCTGCTGGGATTCACCCAGCTTTAATCCCACTCGGCATGCTGCAGGGCCCCTCCTAGGAAAGGACCATCTAGAGATTGGTAACGTGAAAGGGGTCATGGGAAAGATGGCTAGTCTGGGTTTTACTGTTGGTTGAAAGGTGGGTGATGTAAACCAAGCCACCATTTCAACTGGATTCTGACAAATGCAACATGATGTGTCACATATCATCATCAAGTTATTAGGATGATGCTGTTTGTTTATAGGTACGAATCATGTCTATCAAATAATCCTACAAATTCCAAGGTGAGAAATACTGTAGGCGGAGGGGTCCTGCCTGCGGCCCCTGAGTATCAATCCATTCGTCAGCACAGGACAACGTCAGTTCACTGTGGAGCAACCATACGGACAAACACACTATTTTATAGATGGCTAGTCACATAACCAGCCTTCTTACTGCAGGAGTAAACTGGAGGAGACCCGAAGAGAGCGTGCGAACTCCACATCAGGAGGGGATTCAAACCCCCAATGGAGACAGTGCTACCCATCGAGCCACTACTGATCATGTGTGACATAAGCAGCAAGCACCAGACACAACATGGAAACCTGGACTGCTGCCCACTCAACAGCTGAACCCGTGTTCATACAAGTTCAGCAATGTTGCATAACATTACTTAGTTTTACATTAAAATGTATCAGTGGAACGTGCCTTCCATTTATGCGAAGCACTATAGAGATGTTTACAATTTAACTGTTTAATTTCCTAAAGATCAGCTGACTGATTACAGAACAATTCATTACAATTGGCTCAGCAGTATGATAATAAATACTGCAATTATGACTCATTCATTTATGAATCCGTATAAATGTACAGTCAGGGGTCATTTTTGCTGTGATACCAGCATTGCAGTCAAACCAGATGGACAGTTCTGACATTAACGGCTGTACACAGAAAATCTAAATAAGGTTCCAGTAAGGTGAAGTTATTTTGCCAGAGTAAAGTGCAGAATATGCTACTTTAGCAGTGAATAAATCGTGACACTGAGAGCATTGCCGGGTGTGTCTGAGTCAGGAGTGAAAGTTTTCACATCGAGCCAGGTGATGGAATGTGACACGGCCAGAAGGGAAAGCCTTGAACGCAGCCTCTCTCACTCTCTGGCACACCATTACACATCTATGCAGGGCCCCCCTCCCCCCAAAATAAAGAGTAATTAACAGGGAGAAAGGGTTACTTGGATAACAAGAAAAACAGACAAAAATCATAAGAATCAAATTAGTTCAAGAGTAGAAAATAATTACAAAAGTGACCAACTAATAACTGTTGAAAACAGGACATAAATCTCTCAGTGACAACCATTTGTGAGACTGCATGACCCTGTCTTTGCCAAAGAGGTGTGATGACATCACATCATGCCACATGACCCTGTCTTTGCCAAAGAGCTGTGATGACATCACATCATGCTACATGACCCTGTCTTTGCCAAAGTATGACGTCCCATCATATCATGACATCTCCCTTTGACAAAGGAGGACTACAAGGAGGAGGGCTAACATGTAGAACACTAACTTTGAGAAACCTTCAACTCGAAGTCAGAGAGGAAAACAAGTATTCATTTACATTTTACTCGTAATGTGTGAATAAAAAATTTAAATGATGCTACTCTTCATGATCTTCAATGTCTAAATGAAAATGTTTTACAGACAGAACAAATCAACTGCTATGAACTGTTCTTTGTCTAAATACATCAGTTTAATTAACACATTTCTGGACTAACAGCCAGCAATGAAACACAATAAAAGGCAGCCTTTCATCTGGGGGGCCAACAAAAAACAAAGGAAGCTCTTACACAGCGGACCTGACGGCAGCTGAATCTGAGGGTCACTGATCTGACTGACCACTGAGGCTATGTTTTAACTGCCAGTGGTGACAGGAAGACACGGTCAGGGCGGGGGAGTTCCAGCTGTCAAGCTAATTAGAACGTTGGAAGGGAAATCTTTGATTTTATGAGAATGAGGGCCATCACTGTGCTACACAGAAGGGAGACCTTTGATTTTATTAGAAGGAGGGCCATCACTGTGCTACACAGAAGGCAGACCTTTGATTTTATTAGAAGGAGGGCCATCACTGTGCTACACAGAAGGGAGACCTTTGATTTTATTAGAAGGAGGGCCATCACTGTGCTACACAGAAGGCAGACCTTTGATTTTATTAGAAG
>JAACJT020000038.1:4694948-4711344 GCA_009936485.2 Gymnarchus niloticus
TCGAGCCCGACGCTAACAGTTAGCCTTACGTCGTCATTCACACAGAGTATCACTACCTCTTAGCATCACGTCGAGCCTGACGCTAACAGTTAGCCTCACGTCGTCATTCACACAGAGTATCACTACCGCTTAGCATCACGTCGAGCCCGACGCTAACAGTTAGCCTTACGTCGTCATTCACACAGAGTATCACTACCTCTTAGCATCACGTCGAGCCCGACGCTAACAGTTAGCCTTACGTCGTCATTCACACAGAGTATCACTATCTTGTAAAGTCATGCTCCAGCTTATGAGAGCATCTCTGGCATCAGCTAATCTGATATTAGATAAAACTGTGAAAATATTAGGGTTACATTATTTATTGGACATTATTGATTGTACATTCTGTGAAGATACCCAAAGAATTTACAACATGAGAAGAGAAACACAGTTTGTTTATTGTGTAAATGACCACAGAACACACAGACTACCACAAGCATCGAGTGGGGTTTAGAACAAGCTTGTCAAGTACAAGACTTGTGGTCTTTCCTTGACAGGCCTCTGCATGCCAAAGCAGGAGCAGCTGCATTAGGCTGTTGAAAATGCAAACACACATTCCCCCAAACAGTGCAGACACTACCCAAAGCAGTGGGTATTCTTACTGTCTGCAGGTATCAAAGCAGGGATTAGTTGCAGTGCGGAGTAGTTCCAGGGACCTAGTGTAACAGGAGTTTCTGTGGTTCTGCATTCCAGACCATGGCTTTTTCACTGCTCTTCGGGGAACGTTACCCCGCCGTCCCCACCCACTATGTTTTGGCCCACGGTTTCCCTGTTTGCATTTCCATCCTCAGGGTATCCCTGCCATCTACCTGGATGTATCAGCCAGCCTCCTGGTCCACCATTTCCTGGACATCCTCAGTACTGTGCGCTTCTCCACTTTCCATTTGGTGTACCTCAGTCATCACAGTCATGTTCCACCTTTATGCTGGCGGCTTTGCAGGTTTATAGTTTTTCCTCACGTAATATTTCTCTAAAATTTTCAAGCTGAATCAATTGCACTGTGTGTTATTTCTGAGATGTAGATGTGTATTTCGAAGACACCGAAGCATGGCGCTGCATCCTTCATGAAGGCCGTCTTTACATCCTTGCGTAGAGCTCTGCTGAGTCCATACTGGCTGCCTGCTGTGTCTGAGAAGATGAATGTGGTAATTATTCTGCTCTTTTTATTTGTTTCTGAGAGCATGCAGAGATGTTTCTCCACAAGGGCCCCCAACTTCACACGGCTTCAAAGTTCCTTGCCAAAACCAGTCAGACGCGTGTTCAAAGAGTTGATATTGAAGATGCCCAAGGCTCTGTTCCAGTTTTTACCAACTTTGCAAACAAGACTGAACATCAGCGTGGTCAGAAGTTCACCTAGGTGGCCATCTGCAGTCTGTTCATTAAAATTAGAAAGGGTCATTGTGATCCTGAGAACAGCCTCATTTACATGATATTTATCACATTGGGTAAATCCCAATGTAATGGGAAGGCTGTAATTTCTGTCACATTCCATTGAAGGTGTCATGTGGCACGTGTGACAACATATCGCTAGGTAACAAGAATGACAGAGCAGCATCTGAAAAATGTAGCATTCTAGCCACACAAGGGTATTGGTTTACAGCGTGAGGTCTCCGCGTGACGTCAGCTTTACAGAAAAGTAAAAACACCTTAGGGTACTTGCTTCACAAACGTTCAAAGGTCTTCTGAGATTGTGAACCCAAGATTGAGATGAGGGAGGAAGTACCTCAGAATTGCAACTTAAATCCTCAGAATAAAGGTATTGTGAGAGCTACAGTCACCTTCATTTAATGTTCATATTAATCTTATTCATCCGAACAATGTATTTCTGAGTAGCGAGGAATACTTTTAAAATATACTGTATGAGTCAGGTATAGAGGATATTTAGGCCTGAGGACAGAGCCGTAGCTGGAGATGCAGATAAGCTGGACGATTTCTTTTCAGTACAATGAGCCCTCTGTTGAACCGGCCTACAAATGTCAAGCCTGATGTCACTGTTACCTCAGAGAGAAGGGTAACTAAATAACGAGGAGGAGGAGGAAGTAGAGAAGGCCTGCGGCCTGACTGAAGGCCCAAACGGTGCCTGAGTGAGCTATTTCAATGGGCCTGTCTGGCAGACCAGGCAGAGTCTGTCACGCTGAGATACTTCGGAACGAAACAACACGGGAAGCTCCGTCGAGTGCTGAAGACTCATTCTGCAGGTCCTCAGTCACCTGTCAGTGTCAGTGAAAACCAAGCACTCTGTATTTTTCTGTAATGCTGAAAACGTGTGATGGCAGGAGCTCCAAAACTACTGCAAGTAAACTGACACTCAAACGGGGAATTTAGATATTGCACATTAAGGTTCATGGATGAATATTTAGGTCATAGAGAATTCTCTATAAACAGTATTTTGTTGTTTTTTTTTTTTTTTTTTTAACACATAAGGGTAGAAGACACTTGAATGATCTAACGGATCTTCTAAAGAAAACAGTGACTTTGCTTTTAATTGGGCATAAACGATGATATCTGTAAGCATAGAAGCGGCCATCTGGATCGATGTTGTCTCCCTACTTATAACCCACCTGCCATGGGATCACCAGTAGATAACTAGTGATCCAGACAGCCAACCAACTGGCACGGCCAGCAAACCCACAACACCAAGACAATATCTGGCAAAGACACTCAAATATTTGCCCCCCTTCAAAGAAAAAAATGAACCCCAGGGTATTGAGGAACAGGAGAGGGGTCGATCTGAGGGGAGACCCTGAGTGCGAGTTTTGCTAGCAGGCTGGGCTCCTGAAGTGGATGTAAACCGAACAGACTCATCCATCCGATTCACGCTGAGTGGCACCCGGCAACATGTCACAACACACTCGACGAGCCCCGGTTAAGGCAATTAAAACGTCCACAATTACAGAAGTTGCTTTCTTAACGACGTTTTCCCTCTGCCAGTCAGACGTGTGTCAGTTAATCTGTTTCAAGTGGCTAAAATCACATTAAAAGCAGCATCACCCCCAAACAACTCTGTCAGGTGCCAAGTTCATGCAATTAATTACAGTAAATGGTGGCTTTTCTTGAAATGTGTCCTCCTTGCCAGAGAGAGACGTCTGTTTCAGGTGCTGTTGATGGTTTCAGCATCAAGCGACAACGGACATTTTGCATCCTTAATGCTGACCCATGTTAATACTACCTGGCTGTCAGTCAGGTAGATTTTGGGGATGGTCATACAAAAGGCAGAATATCGCGTAATGGCGAAGCAGTGGCCTGAGGGGTGAGTGAAGGGGAAGCAGTGGCCTGAGGGGTGAGTGAAGGGGAAGCAGTGGCCTGAGGGGTGCGTGAAGGGGAAGCAGTGGACTGAGGGGTGTTTAAAAGGGGAAGCAGTGGACTGAGGGGTGCGTAAAAGGGAAGCAGTGGACTGAGGGGTGCGTAAAGGGGAAGCAGTGGGCTGAGGGGTGCGTAAAGGGGAAGCAGTGGGCTGAGGGGTGTGTAAAAGGGAAGCAGTGGGCTGATGGGTAGTGTAAAGGGGAAGCAGTGGGCTGATGGGTAGTGTAAAGGGGAAGCAGTGGGCTGAGGGGTGCGTAAAGGGGAAGCAGTGGACTGAGGGGTGCGTAAAGGGGAAGCAGTGGACTGAGGGGTGTGTAAAGGGGAAGCAGTGGGCTGAGGGGTGTGTAAATCTGCTTAAACCCTGACAACCCGTTCAAATGGGAAAAACAGGGACGGCTGGGGAAAAAAATTCCTAGACGCTTTGCAAAGCCCCATAAACAAACAAGATTGTAATCAGCCTTTGAATGAGGCTCCCAGGCTGGCACGCTGCAAAACAGAGCTAAATCCCCCCGCTACCATCTGCTCTCCGTGAAAAGAACACTACGCTTTTTTCTGGAGTTTTCCTTGTTGTCCGCGAATGAAAGCCAGTGTGATTCCATGAATATTCACCATTGTCTTGCTCTCCGTGTGTTTTGCGTGAGTGTGACTGGGTACCTGGCTCCAGCTGTTTTGAGGTCACAGAGGTTCACGAGGAACAGAGAATATTTAGGACCATAGAAGGTGTTGCTAAGCCTCCACCTGACTCGGGACGGGGGTCAGCTTAGCGGCAGACGGCCCCCGGGATCCGGGGGAGAGACCCTCAGAGGGCTGAGGCTCTATCTGGGCAGCAGTCTCAACCATTAAGCTGTGTGTTCTAAGAGCTTTCAGACTGCAGATAAGACCCCCGACTGCGAGCAGGCTTGTCGTACGATGTGTCTCCTCACCCAAATCCAAACGAGGTCCGACAGCAGCTCAAATCCTGTCAGCTACAGACCTCGCTCTAACGCACATAAATGTGGGATCCGCGGGCAAAGCAAGAAGTTTTCAAATCAAAACGGTGAAAATATGAGATAGGCGTACGGCCTGAAAAGTGCTTTTCTTTTTCTGTTTGCCGGTCTAAATTCTCACCGTGAACCCAAGTCACTTGAAAGAATCGCTTGTCTCTGCTAAACCGCCGAGGGATCGTTTGCCCGCACCCTGAAGCTTCCTGCTTCAGCTAACTACAAGACAGCGGAGATGATGTGAAGCTTGAAGGGAAAAAGGCAGCATGCAGGCTAAGCGCTGAGCTTGACTGCATTTCTCTATGCAGCAGTGGGAATTGACACCACATCCCAACAGGCAGGCGAGGTGGTGCTGAGCTGCCAGTGTTACTGGACAATCAGGAGACCCACACAGAAGCTTTAAGAGAATGAGCTCAACTCAAACTGTATCATCTACTAATTGCCTTATCAATAATCCCTGCAGACTGGAAACCAAACGGCTTCATTCAGTGGAAATTCTGGGAAACCCTGAGCCTTTGGCTTCACTCTTTGACGAGTTCCAGAAGGTTCCACAGCAAGGAACGATGATGAACAATCGGCAAGTAAAATGACCCTTTAAGAGAAACGGCGAGGGAGGAAGACGGGCTCCGAGTCACCACCTAGCCTTCAGCCTGCCTGGAAGGAGTTTAGCGCCTAAGACGGCAGAAAAGCACCGGGCAGACTTCAGCACGCTTGAGGACTTACGCTTCAGATGGACGTCTGGGGAGAAGATCTCCAATCTGTCCCGGAGACATGGGGAATATAACGCAGACCTCAGAGCTGATCTGAGCCCTCATTTCCTACACATTTGTTAAGGACAGATGGGAATTGTATGTTTCTCAATTTTGGCAGGGGCAGACTCGATACCCTCACGTGCAGGGTCGACAGATATTTACGGATCAAATCACTGTGTACAAAGCATAGTCCCCTGGGATCCGCCATTCACAAGGGTCCTAAATGCAGCAGACGACAATCATCACCTAACTCCACCATACAAATGTACCCTGTGATCTTGTCAGTTGTCGTAAGGTACATTTTATTTTTACCACCAAAATACTGAAAGTTTTGTGTCTGAAAAGTACTATTATCTATTCATTACAAATAAAATTCCGTGGGGTTCTTCACAAACCTTCATGATGCTGGTCCACGCCTCCATTCTCGCCAACGGTTATGTTCAAATGTCAGATTTAGTCCACAATTCTGATGAAAGCTGAGACAGCCCTATGAAAGACATAATTCAGAATTAACAGCTAATGTAAGACATTCAAGTTAAAACTATTTTTTGTCAGGGTATTATTTAGAAAGAAGATAAAAATAAAAAACTGTCATACAAATTTATGGATTAAAGGTACAAGAGAAATGCCAGGAGGGTCGATCCCTAAGGCCTAGTACATTCCAGACTATGGGGCTGAATAAACACGGACAGGAAGCAGAGGTGTTCCTTCCTGCGTGTGGGCATAGCGTGTTAATGGACACACGTGACCAGAAGCCGACACGGAAGCAGGCCCACTTACTGAGTTATTTATTCCTGAGAGATGCCAGCCTGCAATCTGAAACGTTAATACAAAAGATGATGGAGCTGATAGTTACGCATTAGTGGAAATTGGCCTATATTTGGTATTTATGAATTTTCCTTTATTTTAGCAGGGAAATCCCATTGCAATTGCAGAATCTCTTCTGGTGGCTAATGTATAGTCAAGACAAAAACCAGAATGACATGACAAAGTGTTGGGACTTGACAGCACGTAGCCCACGTTCAGATTCGCACAAGAGGACATCAAGTCTGATTCATGGCTCACACAGCCCATTCCTAACTTGAATTTCTCAAAACGGAGATGGGGATGCGTATTCGCCTGGAAGGTGTGGCCAGAACAGGACAAAACTGTACACAGAGTGTAAAGGATTTACAGGCTTCAAAAGCCGCATCATCAGAATCTGACATTAAAAAAAAGAATAAGCACAACATCATTTATTTTTTTCGGATATGGCAATGACAACAAAAGCCTGTAAAGCTGTGTTTACAGGACCTCGTCTAAATTCCGACCAAGAACATTTAAGATTTCATTTTGGCTCAGGTACGGGAGACCGGAAGCAAGAGGCCCGTCTCGCCCTGAGAGTCCCCAGCCGCCGATGGCAGTGATGGATAGCCTTTCGTATCATAGCGATCTGTCACTCACAATTAGGCGTGAAAACACACGTCAATATGGTGGTTACACCCCACGCACTCGCCTAGCACGATGCCCCTAGTCCGGGGAGTTACCATGACAACCAGCACACGTAAAACATTTCAGGGTAAAGTTACACCGGGCAATAATGACCGCCGTTACTTCATATGACCATCGTCGTCGTAGCAGAACGTGGCCAGACCTCGCACAGCAGATCAGTTTTCACAGCATTCATGTGTGCTGCAGAGTCACAGCTCAAGATCTGTCTGTATCAGCTCGCTCCGGGCCATTCGATCACTGACCACCGAGGACTTCCCAGATGGCTTTGCAAGTAGGAATGGCGCCAGAGCCCAGAGCTTCGAGGCTCTCTGTCGTTGGGGGTGAAGACGGCGACCATTCAGCCAACGAGTTCCAGAAATGACAGAGGGTGCTGCCTGGTAACGGGGGGCCGAATGAGGGAGGAGACGGGACCGTTCGTCATCCTGCAAACCGCACGGACTCTCTGCGGCTCATTGCAAGAATATATATGTATTAGAAATAATATCTAAAAACTGGACAAGACAGGTTGACCAGGCTCAGAGAAACACGAGTGGGAATAGGGGGTCACGGCCAATTCCTGCCTCCCCCCGTCTCATAACCATGCCCATCTGGCTGAGCAATCTGCAGGGTCCACAGAGGAAGATTAAAATTACCGCAGGTGCCGGCACTAGGAGTTTACAAGGCCCCACTGTCCCGGGCCTTTGATGGAGAGGCCCGAGGTCAGGCCTGGGAATTCTGCTCAGGAAGCTACATGCTCTCCTTGGGTGAAGCTCTACCCGTTTCTCATTCGGCTACAAATGTAACGGAACACAGGAACACTGGGACGGCAGCTTCTGCCAGATCACGCTTCCAGCTTCACACTGATGTTATTTGGCTGTGAGAGTAGAAGGGGGCGGGGCTGCATGCACACGGTAAGCGGGGGCCCCTACACCCCCATTTTCTCGGTAATGACACATCTTCTTTCCACCCACAGATAGCCACCTTTTAAACCTACAGCATGGGCACCGTGCGCTCAGACTTTGGTATACTGGGTTACAACCAAAAAGGCAGAAAATGGATTTGTTCACGATAAAATGGAATCATTTTCTCAAATTGCATCCCTTGCAGGGTTAACCCCAGCATCATGTCCCACGCTGCCTGGGATATGCTCCAAGTCCCCAGCTCCAGCCCCCAAGCTCCAGGCCCCAGCCTCCAGGCTGAAGGCTCAAGGCCCTGGGTCCCGGGGCCCTGGGCCCACAACGCTGACCAGGATAAGCGGCTGCAGGATGGATGAACTTTCTGAAATGAACTGAATGAAAACCGAATGTGCTTATAGAGTAAAGACGGCAAAGCGAAGGACATTCTCAGCAAATGCACAACCTTCTGTTACCACCCTGTCTTCATGTCCGGTCAGTTCATGCATTTCCACACGTCTTTAAAGATCTACCATAAAACTACCAGAGCGTCCCCCTCTGAGTCATCAGTCGCTCTAGTAGGCACCTCTCAGACTCTTCTCCAAAGCAGCTGGCCATTCTCGCACCTTGTGGTACCATTTGCACAGCTGGAAGGAGATCTATCACAGGTCAGTGCAAATAGGAAATACAACAAAGGGCCAGAGGGCAAATCACTTAAACAGTAAGAGTAGGAAGTGTCATTCAGTCACTTTGCTGTCTGTGGCCCCGTTTAAATGGGCACACCCTGCTGGTCTCCCAGCTTTAAGGCTTTCAACTCCTAATTGCCTTACTGAAGTCGTTATTTGTTAGTCAGCCATGTTAGCTGTTAATGCGGATGCTTATGAACATGACCCTTGCCGTGAGGTGGCAGTCACACAGCCTGGCACAGAAGACGCCTGTAACGTCCCACAATGCCCTCACCTTCAAATACTCCACGTCAACAGACGTGCTGTCAATTGGCGCTGATGAACAGCCAAGCAGAAACGTGGAGATTAACAGCCAGGATGACATCTTCAGCCGTCCCCGGGAACGCAGGACGAGGCCGCGTCACCAGATTCATGACCCCCGCCGTTGACTGCAGTGAACTGTCTTCATTCGCCGTTATCGAAAATTCATGTGGAGGAGAGAGAACGAAATCACCTCAGTCCAACATCTCGAAAGCCTCGGGGCATATGCTCGAAACCCGAATTCAATTTACAGGACAGAAGAGAGATGGTCGTCAGTGACAAACGATCGTAATGATCCAAGATGGCCGTGCGGCTGGCCCAGTCTCAGCGGACCCCCGGCCCAGAGCAGACACACCCCATTAACCCATTAATACCCAGCGCAGCCTGCAGCATACCATAACCCCTGTACATTGGCCATTTACCATCATGTAAACCAATTTTAGCCAAAATGCTCCCTTTTTCCACTATCGTTCACGCCGATGTCCTGGAAGCCACTGGAGCGAGAAAACAGCCAACAAAGGAACGCTATAAAGACCTTTCCTCTCATTTGGTAAAATAAAAAAAAAACGCACAAAAAAGATTAATCAGCTGGCGAGATAACAGGCTAATGCCTTTCACGATGTCAGAAGTTCACGCAGCTGGCTGAATTCCTGCCTTCACATTAGACAAAAAATTCAATCATAAATTTGTGCTTTCATGCATGAAGAAATGGCGTGCTCTCTGAGCATAAATAATTCATCCATCCGTCTACATGCAAATGTTGGGTTTAAAATTTAGAGATATAAAGGTGTAAGTAATTGTCTCACGTGTCGCTTCAGGGAAAGATCTTCAAAATGTATCATATTTCCTAACGTCTACACTGCCATCCAGGACGCCAAAATCACATCGCATCATCTGTCAAACCACCTGATCGTGGTCTCAGCCCGTGTAGGCGAGAGAGTCTTAAAACGTAACAGTATCATCATAAGTGATTGGAGAGACGACTGTTGAGGCGGAGTCCAGACAGACAGACAGGACAGGACAGGACACATTAGAGGCCACATTATGATAAGACAGAAGAGACAGTCAGTCAGAGTCTTTGGAACCTCTGCAGATGTGAGCTCCCTTTCTGTTCTCTCCACGACACTCTGACATTATGGCCTGAAGGCTCAGCTTGCTTGTTAAAACCAGTCCTACTGCGCGTCCGTTTCTAAGCTAGTCTGACAAAAAACGTAAAGAGCTATGTACTTCAAAACAAGAACGAACAATTTAAATATTCATGTGTGCAAACATTGCCAGGCTAAACAGTTCTGCAAACAGGTATAAACTTCTTAACCAGCCTGTAGACTAACAAGGTTCTATAAAGTAATCCAAGGTCACAGGTATTATCCCACCTGACTTGTTGGGTGCTTCCTCACACATATTATGATTATCTGTCATAGACGTGACTCCGCCGGCTTTTGGTTTACTGGAAAATCATCCTCTCATTCCTCTTTGTATCTGGTTTTAATATCCCCCTAAATGAGGCTTGCAAATCTCTCTCTACATCAAATCAGTCAGAATGATAATGATAAACGAGCCCTAAGGATGGTAGTCCCAGCTCAGAGATTATAGTTTTCATGTGAAAGGAACTGTACTAAATTACAGTGGTTATCCCAGGTGCATTGTGGTCTGTGACTAACCTACCAAACGACTTCTGCACTTAGTCTTGGACCAGATTCTCTGAACGTTACACCGAATTTTTTGTTTTTGCTCTAAGCACTTTTCAAGATAAAATCCCCATGTCACTGTTAGCATGAAAGGAGCCACACAGGTCACTCTGAACACTCACCTCATGGCTTAATCAGCTCTTAGACTGACTAAGGCAATCCTTACATTTTCTAACAATATATGACCACCAACAGGGTGGTGAACAGGCTAAAGTTTGCATTTCCCTACAAAAAAAAAAAGCAACAAAGAAAAAATGTATTTTTTCATACAGAATAATCAGATAACTTTTAATGACTTCGTTAAGGTCCGTAAAACATGCATCCGTCTCCTAGCTGCTTATCTCCCTCAAAATCACTCGGATTTCTGGATCCCGGTCCATCACAGGGCACATACACACAATGACCAATCTAAGGGCCTAACTGCACTTACACTGAAGATAAAACACCTCAGAGAAACAGCAAAATTAAAGGATTACTCTTTACAGGATGTACATTTTGACATTTTATTGAGGCGTAACTGCAGATTGAATCAAGGTCTCTGGCTGATTTACCAGCTTCCCTTCTCAGTGTTCTGACATCGGCTACGTACACCGTTTGGCGATTTAACCCTTTAACTCCTTGTGAGCAGCCAATGATTACTGACTGGTAAACGTAAGAGACTAACTTTCACTGAAGCTGGGGGGTAGGGCGTCACCTGTGGGGCCCACAACTCCATCTCTTTCCAGCATCAAATATCTCCCACATTGCACTTCTCTGTTACCTCTACCCAGGGTGTGAGTTCGTATTTTCACCCGCCTTGTCGTTACGTGATTTTCGGTCGACTAACCTTTTTTTAAAAAAAAAAAAAAAAACAGCTGTCGTGTCACATTTAAATGAGACCTGACCCCGCCTCGGGAAAAATGGTGCATGTATCGACGCAGAATGTGGCGTTACCGTAAAAAGGTGGACGTGCATTCAGGTCGGGCTGCTTGATAAAGTTGACGAGTGTGGACTAACCTAATAAACCGAATAAATTTAACCTAATAAATACATAGACTACAGCACAGCGGGAAATGTTAACAGTCCTTAAAACACTGCAGACATTACTGTTCGTGCAGTTGCTTACTGTGGAACTTGGCCTCGACGTTCCGTCACGCTCCTTCATTTTTCCTCATGAGAGGAGAACCCTGCATGATCACTGTAGCTCAGGCTTCCCGATGAAGTCAAAGAATCGTAGAATCGTTTTAAAGCATAAATAAGACTGAAAGAAACTTATCGTATTCATAATTCCAAGTTTAAATTTCATTTTAACAGCTGTCCAAAATAAGCAAAGAGACTGGAGTTGAAAACGAGATGTCTTCAACTGCAGTGGTAATCTGCGGCATCCAGCTTCTGTTACATCTACGGCCATTTGATCCCGAGCAGTGCCCATTAGCAGAATTCCGCACCTCTGTTACGAGACCAGGCTGTCGCCATGCTTACTGCGCTGTTTGGCTCTCTGATCACATTGCATCAGGACAAACTGACACGGTCACCCCCAGGCGACACGCTACAACTGAGAAACTGGAGACTCGCGGGTCAAAAGGTGCGCCCATTCTAGGCAACGTGTGCAGCCGTCCGGGAAAGCCAGGAAAACGTGGACTTCGAGATGAATATGGGGTCTGTATGTGAGGCTCCCCGCTGAGATCCTAACTGTATAGGATCGCCCGGCTGCGAGGGGTCACGCAGGGGACACGGGTGTGTGTGTTTTCCTGGAGGTGACAGCAACTTTGCTCGCCTCCTCACGTGAAGACACGGCCGCCTTTAAACCGTGCAAAAAAAAAAAAAGTTACAAGGAAAAACAGGACAGGTGTTCTAGGAAGATAACAGTTCAAGACTGTGCAGATAAACAAATGCATCTATCTGTGTTAAAGCCCATCGGCCAAATGTTAGGACGGTAGATATTTATTATCAGTTGATTTGAATGAGCGTCTGATGTGGACAGTGAGTGGAATTCAGATCGAGCAGCTCTGATGCTCTACGGCAGTCATAACTCTGCGATGGATTCCGTCATCTCATTCATCCTCGGAATACGGTGATTTAGCAGGAGTCATCTTAGGGGAGGCGCTGTTGACACGACACAAACATGTGACCTAAACACCCATGGGGGAGAGTCACAGGCATACCAACACTTGAAGACCAGGACCGTCAAGAGGAAGCTGATGCATCACTATGGCCTCCGAATTTCACTCGGCTAGGGGTCTAGTGGGTCACTAGGACATGGCGCTCCACTGTTCTATTCTGTCCGTGACGCAGCGTCGCCAGAGGAGGGTGCTGGAAGGGGCGTGCGAATAAATAAGCCCATTAAGCTATGATTGGCCAGGTCCCAGGTGCACTTTCAGCTGTGGGCCGCTAAGCTAACTGCTATAGGCTGATCCCCAGTAGGTCTTCCTCCCACTCAGGGCCTCATTGTAGGTCTGGCAAGGCAGTAGGCTGGCAACTAGCTGCCACCTGAACTGGCTCAGTCGCTGTGATTGCTTTTTAAAAACGAAAAAGGAACATGTTATTTTTAACACGCGGGAAGTCAGACAGGAAACCTCTCAAGCAGACTGAAACACCTAGCATCCAACATGTCCTCCGTTACCTGGCCATCTGCTACACCCAGTCCGGGCCAAGAGGCTCATTTCAATTTCGTCACAGTCAATTTATCATTCTGGACCCGGCCGGCCACAGAATCCATCCAAAAGCAACTGGGGTCCAAGGAAACCGAAGGTGAATACAACACCCCGCTCCTGCGATTTCTACCTTTAAAAGCTTGCTCTGCTGACAGCCCTCAAAGGCACGTAGCTGCCTGAATTCGCCTTGATGTTGAACTCCATCACTGCAGTATGTCCTTTGATTACTTCTGGAATAATGCGGAGAGTTTTGCAATTTGCTGGAGATATGCTGCAGTACACATAACTTGGCCTTGCAGGTAAAATCTAACGTAGGTGTTGAAAGAGTGTGGTAGGGGTACTAATGTTGTTTAATTAGCAGAAACCACAGTCTTCAGTGTTATCGATTTGACGAGCTAGAGATTTCAGTTAACTAGAATTTCCAAATTTAGCAGCAGGACCAACCCCTGGCATATAAACCTATAACCTTGTCATTCTAGCTGATAGGACCCTATACTATCAGATGTACTATGTCAGATTTCCCAGAAGGCAAAGCTTTCTGAGGGCTTATAGGTCATGTGACTGACTCAAGAGGATCGCAGAAGGCAGGCGCTCATCTTTCCTCTGTGTGCTGTGATTGTGCATTAGTCGATCTGCCACCTCCTGGTGGGATGGGGGCAACCTTTCGATGGGCTTGACGTATAAGCTGGTAGCACAGGCACACTTTTTGCCAAGAAAATACATAGTTTAGCACAAAAGGCCACTGTTTCTATTAGCTGAGGGACTTACAAGTTGGACTGAAGTCCAGCAGGAACACCTTCTGATGCGTGGATCTGATTCACCAATGGCTGCCATTTCTCCAAGCATGGGTTCGATGAATAGATCTCCTGGGTCATATTTAATAGCAGCAGCCTAAAGTAAAACATCACTGGCTTTAGAGGAAGATTCATCAAAGAAGGGATTGCAGCCATCAAAGGATTTGAAAGCCAGAAATCAAATGTGCAAACAGAAGAACTAACTATAAATTCATATGGGGACCAATAAGCTGTTTCAACTTCTCCGAGGCCCAGGAATCATTAATTTCATTCCCCTAGCTATTTGATTCCAGGGGAATGAAACTGATTGATACGCTTGTAAGGAGACTTTACACCAGGCACCAAGAAATAAACAAACAAATACACCCCTTGGCTTTCTAGATAAACAAAAATTTGGAATATCTCTAACTAAATGTGCATTTTTTTTTTCTTAATTATGTTCTTTCTGCCTATCATCCTTACTACTGGTTTCGGTTCCGGGTCTATCCTAGAACCAAGTCACCCTGCCCACTAGAACCACATAGACAGCTATAGGAACGATGCAGTTACAGCACACCAATGTGAGAAAGATCTTAATTATGAAATGTACTTATAGGCCAGCGCTAAGAAGTCTGAATCATCAAGAAATCAATTAGGCAAACGGTCTACACTGCAGTTTACTAACTGGAAAATGAATTAGCTGAACAGGTCTCCTTAAGAAAAATCCAAAACAAACCTATTAAGCGCTGGCAGGCGGGACCTGGTTATTGCAGTTTAACGTCCTGAATAATGTCATGCCATCTTAAAGGGAACACTCCTTCCTGAAAGAAAAACTCTGCCAGATGTGGTGTGTAATATTACACACAGTGCCTGTGAAACCCTACCCCGCTCAGACCGTTTCAGTGACTCCACAGCGGAGACGTTTGTTGGAAAACATGACGTTTCTTTTTTTTAAGACTGCACTGGTTTCACGGTTTGTTCAGCTTATCATCGAAAGCAAACACGGACTTCAGGGAACGTGTCGGTTGTTAAACAATAGCACTTAGACTAGACCCACTAGAATGAAGAAAAATATGATTTCTTAGGAATATATATTAGTCATAGATGCTCGAAAATTGCCCATAGTGACTGCAAGCATGTCCAGGGTGTCCCCAGCGATGCACTGTCATGCGGTCCAGGGTATCCCCCGCGATGCGCTGTCATGCGGTCCAGGGTTTCCCCTGCGATGGACTGTCATGTGGTCCAGGGTGTCCCCTGCGATGGACTATCATGTGGTTTCCTTATCTTTTCTATGAGCTTTCTGGGAAAAGCTCTAAATTCATGGTGACCCTGCGTTAGATGAGTAGCTATGGAACTTAGATGGATGGATGACCCATTTCACCCATCACACATATGTTGCATCTCTTAAATTTTTTTATTTTACTCTAATATCATACCCTGGTATGCAATACTGGCCCAACAGCCAGCCTGTGTCTATGTCAGTATACCAGGTCAACACACTCCAGTTGAAGTACACTTTTCCGGGCCTACTCACCAGGTGGTCATGGCTAGCAAATCTGAAGTAGCTGGAGTGGCCTTCCTGCCCTCATTGTAATGGCTCGGACCCAAGCTCTCAGATCTTCTGTTTAATGGTCTCACCAGAATGGCTTAAATGCCTCTTCTAGGCTGGATGAGAGTGTAGATCTTCAGTCTGGAGTGTCACTCCACCCCAGATGGAAGGTCACAGCCCTGCCTGTGCACTAAACAAATTATTTTGCAAAAAAAACGAGAGCATTTGAAGTATCTTAGCAGATAAGGTGAAACGACGTAATCGATAAATAAATAAATAAAACGAGTTCCATCAGCGTGCCAACTGCCTCAGTGTGACAGGAAGTGGATTTTACCCAGGAACCATCAAAAAGCAGCAAAGTAAAACACACTGGTGTTTGAGTTTGCCTCTTCTCCAGCCATGCCTGAAGCAGTTAAGGCTAATCTGATGGACCACACATGCCCATGTATTCCGCACAACTCTTAAAATGGTCTCAAACTGGCACAGCAAAAGTTCCACCCAGCCTGTCTTCGTTCACAGGAATGTTCCATTTCCACTAGCAGAGCTCAGGTACTCTACAACATTCAGGTTCTGTACAGATCTCCAGTCACTGACATGATGTCGAGCCACATGGTGCAGCAGAGACAGACTGACCCCCTGAATCAAGGCATCATGGGTTAAGCAGAAGGGCAAAGAATCCATCAGTACTATCAAAACTTTGAATCCCATGGTAATCTGAGGTACTAAGTAAAGCCATTTCACTCAGCACAGTTATACCACTAACCCAAGGCCACGCCCTGATTGCTACTCAGGGTTTGCAAGAACATGAAGGCCTGTCGTTGTCACTTGCAAAGGGTCCCAGCCCAAGATGGACACAGCACTTTATGCAGGTGTTGAAACAACGTTCCGGTGACAGATATTGTCGAGATCCTGAAAACATAGCAGAACATTTTGGGAGCAAGAAAAACGGCATAAAAAGAACGTATGCTGATAATAACGATGGTATAGCAATGATACGATGATGATGGTATAGTAATGATATGATAATGATGGTATAGTAATATGACTGTGATGGTATAGTAATGATATGATAATGATGGTATAGCAATGATACGATGATGATGGTATAGTAATGATATGATAATGATGGTGTAGTAATATGACTGTGATGGTATAGTAATGATATGATAATGATGGTATAGTAATGACTGTGATGGTATAGTAATATGGCTGTGATGGTATAGTAATGATACGATAATGATGGTATAGTAATATGACAGTGATGGTATAGTAATGATACGATAATGATGGTATAGTAATATGACTGTGATGGTATAGTAATGATATGATA
>JAACJT020000038.1:4715848-4738576 GCA_009936485.2 Gymnarchus niloticus
GGGGTGGGTGGTCTCTGAGGTTTCCGAGAGCCATAAGATGTGTGCGACCAAAAACCGAAATGACTTAGCTAACAGCCCATAGACGACACCTGCCAGGTTACAGGGCAAATACAGCAAACCGTTATTGACTCAGACATAAATAAATACACTTCTAATACTCCCTGGAGGAGATCGCATGCAAAGTGTCTGTAATTAACCTTAAATAACCTCAATAGCACAGTTTACTCAGTGACACACTTCTGTTAAGAGGTTTCAGAACTGACCGAAAACGCTGGAACACTTTGAGATTAATGTACAGCTAAGCCCAGGCATTACAACCAATTAAAATGTATCTAGAGTGAACTGCCATGGAAATCAGACGTCTGCAGCAAGGTATGATGGGAAATTGGAGTAAGAGGCCTCAAACAAGTGACTAACTTTATTGGGCTAGCAAGAAGGCCCCCTTGAGGTTCATAATTAAAAACACCTGCAAGGAGCACTCAAAACACAGCAAAACAAACACTAACCCCTGAAAACCTAGCGACACCCACGCATCTTCCAATCTGCTCAGCTAACCCGTTTTAAACAAATATTGACAGGCCAGTCAGGGTCAACTGGGTTTCATCACCCAAGGTGTTTGTCGGCCCGGGGCTGGTAATCAATCACCATGGAAACACAACTGATTAGCTAGACCCAGTCGGTTGGCATTGGCTCCACCTGCAATCGCCTCTCACTATGAATGAGAAGTGGCACAATGTCTCAGCCCCGCCTCCAGGGTCAGGGGTCAGGTCACCCAGGGCTGACCTTTCCGCCACATCTCAGGCCGTCTGTCCCTCATATTTACATTTTGACAGATTCCGTTGTCTAGGTGGGCTCAGGTGACCACTATGATAAAATAACGGAACAGCATGATCAGTGTTCCTAATGTAATAGCAGACAAAGGTTTTGGAAATAAAGCAGCTTTAAAAAAAAAAAAAAACCCAGTTCCACTCCACACGTGCAGAAACTCATTCATGGGTCATGCTGGCAAGCTCTTATTCTCACGCTAAGTCTCAGGACCCCTCATTTCATTCTCAAACCAGCTCTAGATCAGCTACAGTCCTTTGGTCATCCGTTTGTGCCGACACGGGGTTAAATCAGCTCAGGTGTGGCTCGCTTTGCATAGGTGGACTGTTTGCGCTTAGAACCAGAGAGTCACAAACAAGTGCAGCACACGTACTACAAAATGATTTGTTTAGTTTAATTCCGCTCATGTTCACAACCCTCTGACATGTGGTTGTAGTCCAGCCAGCCATAACTACAAGCGAGTGGCTTACCTGTGGCCCTCACTCACAATGGCTGATTGTATGAAGCACCTGGCCGGCTTTCTCAGGGGGTCCACCAACACTCAGGCCCAGAAAATAGCTCCTTTTACCCCCAGTCCCTCCAAGGAAAGGCAAACGGTCTTCAGACGGTCGCCAACAGAAGGAGGCATTCAAAAAAACGGTCAAATCTTTTACCAACTGAACAGCCAAGTCCATAATTCCCAGATCAGTTTCCAGTGCTGAACTGAAGCCTGCTTTCACTACAGAGAGGGTTTGCTCCTTAGAATATTAACATAAAACACCTGCAATAATTACGAAAATCAAGATCAGTTCAGCCTATATTCAAATTTTTAAATGCTTCACTATAAATTTGAACAGACTGCACAGATCATTAACATGATAGCAGACATATTCTAATGATGAAGGCAAACGGATACTGAAACCTTAATAACAACTTCTGGTGGTGTCTCTGCCACAGTATGGCAGAGTCAGCATTCCTCACACGCGATCTCACTACCGCCCCCTGCAGGCGTCCCAGGTTCCCCGCGCCTGCCGTTACCAGGTGGGCTTCTCACGAGGCGCTTTGTCGCAAGATTCCCAGCCGTGGCTCGTCTGACGATAAAAGGGACTCCTCTGGTAAACGGTGTCACCTGTAAAGTTTCCGTGTAGTCGTTCCAGCCAGGTCACACGGTCTGTGTGCTTCGAGAAGCAGCCTGGAAGTATTCGGGAAATTTCTTTGACCAGGAAACAGTGAAGGGTTCCTTTACTCACTGGGAAAGAGGGAAGGAGTAACCAGGATGTCAGCTCTGAGTGAATAACACCATAGGGCTCCTTTACACAGTAATGAGAGAATATTTTATTATAAACATGATTGTATACATGTGATCAGCTACACATTGTCAATCGTAAAGTGCTATTAAACAATACGATAAACAAATAATACCAACTATAATTTTCTGGAATGTTCTCAGAGAGGGAAGCAGGCCATTCTTTAATTCCAATGCTGCTTTTGAGCTCAAATGTAATATCTGACGCTTAGACGTAACGTTAGCATCTACAGCAAGGGTCAAACTGACCTCCCGAGAAGTTTATCCTCTTTTTATGCGTTCCGATTCTTCATGTTCTATTTCTGGGAGCCGGCCTACCAGTGATGTCCAGCGTCAACTTAACCAAAGTTTGGCCAGAACAAGGGACTGGTTGGCAAGCCACGAGCCGTCGCTCTCTCAGCACGAGGACACTTTGGTGCCACCAACAATGTTCACACCAAACTTGTGAAAGCTCTGCCTGTTTAGGAAACCAAATGTTCTGTTCCTGAGGAAAAACAGTACATCTGTGCTGTAAGACACAGGAATGAGTCATTGTCCTCTTAGCATTATTACTTCATTTATTTACTCTTTACGGGAACCCGCTTTGTGTCTGCAAATAAAGTTTGTAGGTGCTGAGAGCATCGCACATTTACAAAAACAGAAGCTCCTTCCATGCTTGATAGCCACGCTTGGTCTGACTCCCTCAGGTCAGCAGACGCTCTGCGTATCGCGTTCACTTTCTTGAAAGACGACGCAGCTCTTTTGTCAGACTCACGACGCCGGCGGTCACAGGCTGTCACGGCCCTTCCAGTGAGTCTAGAGCTGCAATTTCACCCAGGTGGGCCACGGCTAACCTATTTCTTCGCAAGCCAATAGAAGGCGGGGGTCGTCAGTTCTGCTTGCAGACCTGTGGGGGGAGGATGCTGTCAAATCCTGTAACACACACCAGCGAGAGAAAAGCTGGTCCAGACAGTCTCAGTGTTGTACTGCCCGAGGAATTTAGATACCACTTCGGGTTCCAAAGATGCAAATGTCTGCTTAAGTCTCCTGATCACTGCTAACCAAGCTTTGGTTAAATGAGATTTAAGGCAAAGAGTAATACCAATTAATCTGATTAGGAGATAAAGAAATAAACAGTAAATAACTTGTTTATGAGCCGTCCTATATAACCAAGAAAAGCGGCTAAATCACACAGCCTAAGAATAGCCTGACAGTGAGAAAGGGCTAATCTTAGCAGCACTGCGTGAGGAGGGTGCCTGGAGATGGACACAGCTCACCATGATGACAGCGCGTACGCACCGCTTCCATGTCTCGGTGAAGCTGACGTACCAGCGGTGTGGTAAGGAGAGCAGAAAGCGATGCGAAGCGTGGTGTTGGGAGAGGCTGCGCGGCCCCATTCGACCTGCCCGTCTGTGTCCCTGGAGTCACTCCATACCACATTACTGTAAGTGAATTCATTAACTTCCATCAACATCCCACCCCACATGCTCATCCCTGTACCACCCAAATCTGTTCAGATTTGTAGCCTAGCAACCAAACAAGGCTTTCAGTCAGGGACTGGTAGAAAAACACCTCAGGAAACTGGGGAGTGAGCGAGTCGATCCGGAGGCATCCGGGCCACAGTCTGGATGCGGATTGTCTCACGGAGGGCTAGAGAAGACTCAGGGGGGCACCTGTGGATCCACGATTGTCCGGGGTCATGGGAAGCTATGGAGGCGGGTTAATCCCAATCACCGCCTCGCCTAACTCCCCGGGAAAATGAAAACTCCACCTTTCTGCCTTGTCCAGCCTTCCATTCCCCCCCTCACCGCCCCACAAGCCCCCAATAGAAGGGCTTCCTTCCCACCACTGGACACTCACTTTATTTCCAGTTCTGACAGGGAATGGCAAAACTGTACTTTAATATATCCCTCGAGCTTAAGCCTCTGACAAACCGGAACGAAGCTTATGCATGATATTTATCTATTTTTTTTTTTTAACTTTACAGTTCTGAAGGCCTAAATGAGGCCTAACCTATGGATGGTCATGCACGCTCTGATGTCAGAAGTAATGACAAAGCACGAGTCTGCAATGTCCATGCCAGAGCCTCCTTCGAAGATGCATACATTACCAGATGTCTGTGATATTTATGGCTTAGCTTGACATCAATCCCGCAGCCCAGACCCAAGCCTCCAAACCTGGCTTGTTGCAGGTATTTCAAACCACCATCTCTGACCGGTTGTCTGACCGCCGTTCTTCTCCCACACGGACCTGGACAAATCGATACTGCAGATTTTAACACGGAGAATTCACACATGGCAGGCTCTGTTCATTACTCACAACAGTCGTCCAAACAGCCTTTTTCAATTAGGGGACATAAGCTTTACTGCTGTCCAGTCTACAAAGGAGCTGGATCCCCAGGAAATGTTTAGTGTCAGAACTTGATGTTTAGACGACTTTTTCAGGCGTACTTCTGTCTTTCTGTGTATGGATTTTGCAACAGCAAAGTAGCAGAGCTGGAAAAAGCTTCATCATGGCCGGCGTTGAAAGAGACAGTCGGACCGTGGCTCTTGATGTACCGCCAGCCGGCGAGAGAGGATTTCGTCATGACCTTAATCAGCCTTTCATTACTTTAACCCCTCCCCCAGCTCAAGAGGTCCCTGCTAAATTGCCCGTCAGGCTCCATTGTGGACAAACTGCACAGAACTGAACCACAGACCAGGACCCCAACATACAGACTTCACAAATCACGCTCATCTTTGTGACAACGCATTTCCTCAAGTCTCAGCCTCTCGGGTACGAGGTGACCACCCGTGAGGCGGCTCTGCAGGTTCCACACCACGAAAATGTGACTGCGGACAGGTCATTCCACGCCACAAGAGTGAGAGTCAGGGGGGTACATAAGGATCTGTGGAGCTGCCCTGGTGTTTCTGGCTCAGCGGGGAATCCTTCCACTCCTGTCTTCAAGACTATTCCACTCACCCTATCCATGGTGTCCCCTGCCTTGTGCCCTTTGCATTATGGGATAGACTCCAGGCTCACCGTGACTGTACTGCATGGTTATGACTGCTTATGGAAGACAGATGCAATTCCTCCACACTGAAGCTCATTAAGACCCCCCCCATGGGAAATGAAGCTCCGTACCAACTGAGCTCACACAGGAGATATCCAAGCATTTCAGATTCACGTTTGTGGGCCTGCTGTTTCACACTGTGTGCTGTTGGTCCCTGAGAAGCTTGCCTCAGCTTAATGACCTCCGTATCTCACCCATCATCAGTGGCACAGTTTCAGCAAGGCATTTGGTATCTGCTGGCAGGTCTCATGACGCAAGAGCTGGGTGATGGCCAGTGACACTTTCCCTGATCTCCTAGGGCACCCCTAACAGACGTTTCTGACCATTCATCTGAGGGGGGAATATGGTTGTTTTGGTATCTTTGTATTTATCAAAACCCCTCATAACTAAAGACTATTTTAAAAATGACAACTCTGTGCATCTAAATATTTACACATCCATTTCTGTGATTCACCAAAAAAAACATGCGACAGCGATCAGTTGCCAGCCTCTCCGTAAAACAAGAAACAGGAACAAACAGACAGGAGTAGAAAACAGTCGTCTCAAATGACTCAGGAACATTTCCATCCTCTTCCTGGGCAGTGTTTACAGCAGCAGGAACCGCACAGGCCACGCTGAGGAACGAGCCGAGGACAAGGGAAGCCAGAAGGATTAAGGGAAGGACGCCAAGGGGGAGGCAGGAGGCGATACCCATACAGTGATGTCAAAAAACAGCTGAAGGAGGAGAGCGCAAAGGCGAGGTGCCGTGGAAAGTCCAATGACTCACTTGTTATCAAAAGCAGAGGAACAAGGTCCAACTGCAAGTTCTCAAACAAAAGCATTTTATTTGTAACCCAATCGGGGACTGACAGAGCAGCTGAATCACACTGCAGCTTCACCTGAAGATCACACAAGTATTAAAAATTTATCACGAATTTCAACATGAGCGCATGGCTGAGTGATGCTAGATGACAGCCAGTTAATTCTTTTAAGGACAGTCCTGGTCAGTGTGGCTCTGTTCACACACATCGAAGCTGTTCTGTCAGAGGTCCCATTTCTTACACAGTGCCCAAAGCCCCCTATCAAAATGAACACGCACCAGCGACAGGAAATAAACAGGTCATGTGACTGGCATGCTTCATGGGAGGGAACCGGAGGCACTGAACCAAAAGAGTAATAACCTCACCTGGGGTTAGATGTGCAGATTTAATCCCTTTGAGAAGGAACCTCTATATAAGAACTACAGACATGAAGTCCACTGCAGTGTTTATGTAATTAAAATGTTTGCTTGTAAACAATCTAAGGCTTACCTGCAGGAAATGATACAACTTACAGACAGAGGCTACTGGGTAACGCAGTCCTTTATTCCGAAATTCATAATGATTTAAAAACACTTCAGAAGCCAGTTGCCTGTGGTTTAAGAGTGATTACGTGATGAATAACTGGAAGTCCGCCAAAATCAGGGGGTGGAGGATGTTACCAGGGATAGCCAGCCCAGTGGGGGAGTGGAGAGTGTTGGTTCAAAGGGTTAATTAAAGTTGCGGGTCAGTGCAGTTTGTTGATGTATCTTGGTATACCCATTGAAGAGGGGTAACACTCAGTCCCATTTTCACATTTCTATACACTCTAATTCATCAAACAAGGACACACGGCCCATTTTAGCGGACATGTGGCGAGCAATCGTGTTCTTTCTGTGACAAACGAGACTCAGTCCTGCTTCATCGTAGTCTGACCGGAAAAAAAAAAAAAAAAAAAAAAAAGCTGTCTTTCTGATCCTCTGTTCTCCCCTCTTAGGTGTGTGACTAGATGTTCTCTGTCTCTGGAGTGGTGTGTGGCTCTCTGGGTTTGGAGTCCAGAAGGTCACCAGTTTGAATCCTGTGGTTGGCTCATATCACCATGAAGCACTTAAGTCCCTTAACCCCAACCACTGCTCCAGGGGCAGTAGATGAATGGCTGACCCTGCATTCTGACCTGAAACTTTACTCTCACCTCTTCAGTATGTACATGTCTCATGGAGAGCAGGATGGAAAAGCGAGAAGCAAGGAATTCCTACACACTTGTATAAATGACCAATAAAGATTAATTTCATGCCTGCACGCTACCGACGGGTGCCAACGGGGGCTGATGCAGGAACAGGACGACATTGCCTCCATCTCAGTCACTTTGGCACACTCGATACACCCTGCTGGTTTTAGAAAAACACAACTTTTACTTATGTGGCACCTTTAAAAAAACCCGCCGTCCAGCCGTGGATTTCTCTGGCTAAAGGGTAGAATGGGAAGAGCTTTAACGGCATCGCAGCACCGCAGGGGCGGAAGGACACCCCGCGGTCAAAGTCGCGGCGGGCAGCCTACTAACATCAGGAAGTTACCTGGCTGTCTGCCCAACTAGCAGCCTTATTATTTGCGATAAAAATTCGAACGCCAGTCAGCTGCATTGCCGCATATGCTGGACACACGCCTAGCAACAGTACTAAATTATCCCTCTGCCAGAATGCCTTACGCAAACGTCTCTCCATTTCCTTTGTACGAACCGCCCCTGTCACGGCATGTCTAAGGGGTCTAGGTTGGCAGGGCAAGCTGATGGCACTGGGAGGGGCCTGAACTGTCGCCATAGCAACAGCACTGGCTGAGCGTTAAACTGCCTCAAAACAAAAGCCATTCAAAGGCCAGGTCCCTCACACGAACCATCGGCTTGGAAAGTCCCCTTGGCTCTTCCCTGAACCCTCTTTCCAAGAAGACTTGCATACATAAGGTCCTGCCAGGACTCTGGTTTTGTAGGGGATTATTTTTTTTTTTGTTGACTGTGCTTCAGAAAAAATCATACATACCTCTGGCTAATGTCTGAACCATAAACAGCAATTACTAATCCAGCCTCCTCAAATCAATGCAATGCAATTTCTAGACAGCTTTGCAGAATCTGTTGGATTAGTTGAACTGTATCACATAGTCAACCCAGTTAAAGTCTGACCTGTCTCTCTGACAACTTCCCACCCAACCTGGACAAAGGGTGACGTGACGTGACGGGTGGTAGTCTAATTCACATCCTTCGGAAACCACTGTCGCTGCATGAATTGGATGTGGGCCAGGGGAGCCGTGTTTTGAATGAATAACAGACCCATAAACAGTTCAGTAGGAGAGCGCCATTCTGGTACCTAAAGGAACTTTGGTCATAGTCAGGGCTGAACTGGCAAAGTGAGCATTTGAACAGGTTGGTAAGAGGAACACCACCATTACTGAACAGATCATAAAGAGCGACAACACCTTTATTGAATGGACTGTAAAGACTGAAAACATTATTGAACGTTAGTGAAGTTCAGAAGCTTGTCCAAGTGATGACTGGTCATGACCTGGAAAAGATGACATCGGTGCACAATGAAATAAATGGAGGTTCTCTCTGAAAATGAAATGGTTAAACCCCATAAAACAGGTCCCCAGTGCTCTGTCTCCACCAGAAATAGGTGAAGAGCAAGATCCATGAAGAAAAACCACAGAAGCCTCCCCAGCAGAGGAGACATCTCCAAGCCCTGTTTTCACGATGACGCAGTAATGATGCTTCCGGATGACCGGCTGAATTTCTGGGGAACTGGACATCGACATTCCTAACAACACGTAACACATGAGAAATGGTTCTTCCTCCCCACCCCACCCCGTCCAGAAGATCCACAAGATAAAAACCAGCAATGCAGAAACGAAGGAGCCACTGAGCGACCGAGAGCCACGTGTTTTGGCCGATCTGGCCTGCCCTTCCACCGTGGGCCTGGACATCTTAGAAGTCAGTCATCATTTGGAGCACATTCGAAGACCTACTGATGAGACTTTTAATCTTGTCAGCTCATCAGTGTTCATCCTCCCATACCAATTCATTCTCGGAACTTTATATCAGTAACCAGGAAAACACCTGTTTTGTCTGTTGTCCGGACATCGTTTACTGGCTGGAGATCGATCACTGACACTTAAGTGCTCCACTTTGACGGAGACGCCTGCCCTGTTGACATTTCAGCGTCTCTCAGTGTAAACACAAACTCATCACGACACAGCAACGTCCTATGAATTCTCCAGTCTGACATTTTAAAGATGCATCCTCTGCTAGCCGTCCAGTTCAACCCTGCAGATGTTTCCCCACATTAAAGACCTCGGTGTTAAAGCGCCATGCTACCCAAGTGTGAGTCAGCTCTGAATTCATCTTCTCTTAACTGCTGTTGAACCATAATGAGTAAGGAAATGTTTGCGAGGCGGCTTGTGTGTACAAATGGGGTTTTAAGTACAACATTGCCAATATTCATTTCCTGGTCTCCATTAAAGCCACAAAAGAAAAAAAAAAAAAAAACCCTGAAATCAAAAATTTCTAAAAGGCCATTTTGAAGTGGATGGTGCACAAATCAAAACAATTAGCCCCTTTAGATAAATGTTGGGTGGGAAATTTTATCCTGGAAAACTCCAGAGCAACTCCTGATTTGTGGAAAAATTCTTGCAAGATTTTAACAATTGAACGCAATCAACCAAAATTAAAGTCAGAGCATAATTCAGGGCCCATGCATTTATCGTGTGCCCAAACCCTTTCCCAAATTGCTTTCAGACATGTGACACCTATCAGTTGTACAATTTCCCAATTATTAGCATTAAGTCAAGAATGAATTAATCAGGTTTCTAAAAGCTTTCACAAAGTCTTTTAAGACAACAAAACACAAGCAGCCTGTAAAGATATTGGACTGGTTCTTTCCTTGTGTGTGGTTTGTTACTATTGTCAGACATCTTTGGCGTGAACTACGAAGCAAGTTTTACATACCCAGAGTTGACTCGATTATGCCGAGTTAATTAACCCTGATTGCTGGAATTAGCGGTAAATGGTTGGAAGGCACAATTCGTAGTACCCAAAACAGGCAAGCAACAAGAAATTCAGTTAAGCCAGCAAACTTGCTTTGTAGAACACCTCACATCTTGTTTGGAAATGTAGTTTAATTATCTGTGACTCTCTCTAACAGGTGAATCTGTTTCCCTTATTGTTGACAGAGAGGATTTTCTGATGCCACTGTGGCCCTTGAAAATGTCATACTTCACTTATCAGTAGTTAGCACATTGCACATTTACAAGCTCCGGCGTCTATCCCATAATAGCTGTTCTTAAGATCACGTTGTTTTCTGCTTCGCACTAATGCCATTTGGTATACACGAAACGCCTCAGTTTAGACGCGAAACGTTAAACCTTCACCTGGCTGTGAGGCACTTCATATTCCCATGGAACGGCGGTTAGGAAGCCAAACCGTCAACTATGATAAATAGGCTAATTAATTTCATGTTAGCTTTAATTTCCATTACATGAAAAATGCGAAGTGCATTATTCGTTACAATTGTGGGGAACACGTATTAAACTTTATACATCAGATCCTCAGACTAAGGCATCCCACCTGCTGCCTAAAATCCATTATCTTGGGGTCTTACCGCTGAGTCGTTTACTTTGGACGATAACAGTGTTAGCATTTTTGATATTACCGTGACAACAGCATTAGAGGTTCAAACATTCTATAGCGAAACAAACATTGGCAAATATCTACGCAGTGTTTGGAAGCCATTAAAGTCGTCAGTGGCTGGTCTCGCTGTTACATAGGTGATTAAGTTTTTTTTATCTGCCATAGAGTGACAGCTTTACTCAGTGTCTGGACTGATGCATCTGTGAAGCACACCTGTCGGGCTGCCTGTGTAAACAGTAGACGGGTTACATAAGGGGACCAGGTGCTGCCCAGCCACATCGCAAGGCCTCGAGTGTGGAAAGGTCTCAGGGTTTGGGATCATAGCTAAATCGACAGAGAAAGCTGAACCATAGCGACAGAGTGACCACGCATTGGTATATCACCACTTAGATAACGTCATTCTCAGGGAATCAGATTTTATCCCACCCACCAGTAAATAGTTCGCTCCTTGCAGTAACCAGCTTTTTAAAGCACATGTCATCTGCAACGTTAGGTGCAGCATCTCTAGACATGTGGCAGGAAGGCTGGGAGTTGGATGCACCTGCTGTTCTGTTCAAATCCGTGAACTGGAGTGGTGGCCCGTTAATGTGCCTGACGTTCCATTTAGAAGTGCATTCCCCTGTCGGCTCAAGCGGTTGGTGTAGAACTACGAGGTGGGAGCCAGGACTGCTGTTGTATCCCTAATGGAGAACAACACTGAGCCCGGGGGCCGAACGTACCCAGCTATCCCGGTTTTCCATATGAGCCGGGCCTGTCGGCTCAGCGGGTGACAGCGGAAGCTGATTCAAATATCTGGGCAGGTTAGTTGCCGTGACAAAGTGTAATTAATAAAGCCGCCATCGCCGGATAGCATTACAGGCAGGTGGTCGGTGGATTCCTTTCTCCGGCACAAAATCGTCAGTCACCTGATAGCCACGAGCTGTTGGTGTGTGAATTGTCAGGAAGGCCATTTCGAACGAGCCATACCGTGGTTAACCTTCAAAATGAGTCAGCCATGACCTTCCGTTGAGAAAAATACCATGTCATTTTAATTACCGGAAGGGTTGAAAAAGAGGATACGTCACCTCAGAAAGAATAGAAGTCTGTCAAGAGCCATTTAAGACCGATGACTGAAAGAAAGAGAGTGGCTGCAGAAAACTTCAAAATACTAAAGCAAGGACGGACTTTCCAGATCCGAAACATTACTGCGTCCGTACCGTTGTGTCCTTTGCCACCAAATCAAATCCTTTACCACCAAATCAAATCCTTTACCAACCATCTCCTTGAAAGTGAAAATCGAAAGATGTCGGGTGAGTATTTAGGAATTTTTGCCTTTTCCAAGCTGTCACAGTTAGTGTGCATTTCTGACAATAACAGAGCTTCTGAAGCACTGAGAAGATCAGGACGGGACAACAACATGATGAAAGGGGGTCTCGCTCCCCAACCGCAACATTCTCAGGTGAGAGACAAACATGGCAACACAAGCCAATGAAACAAGGGCTGAAACACAATCTAAAGATCATCTATAGATGCTTCCTCTGACCAATAACCTTCCCGAGCATCTCCTGGTCATCAGACCTACTAAAATTGGTCCTTCAAAGGGTGGGTGACAATGCTTGAATATGAAAGTGACTCCATCCATCTTCTGAAGATGTAATGTGCAAGGCTGTAATGACAGGCACAAATCACAATAATGTCAGCCAGCAGAAGCTAATCTCATTAACCAATGAACACGTGTGTCCTCAGCTGCACATCCTCATACTGATGCTGTATATCATGAGCCAATCAAGCTAGGTGCCTTGGAAACAGAGTCCTGGTGTAGGCTAGGAAAATCACCACTCAAGTTGCCACCCGCACCCACCAAGGATTTATACTGGAAACACCCCACGTCCTTGCTCACCCAATATCATATTTACGATTGCGTCGAAATTTACATTATTATTAATTAAATTATCGGGAGGTGCTCACAGTTTTCAGGAATGAAAGCGATTAAGGTCACCTGACCCTTGTCCCTAGACATGCAGTTCCCATGCAAATAGCATGCAAATTGAGCAAAACTGAAAACCAGTAATTTTAGCCTCTTGGCATCCCAAACTGCCTTTAGGGTGCTTATGCAAATTGAATTCAAATGCCCCACGCTACATTTATTTCTACATAAAGGGGGCCCCCAGCTCGCCAAACATTTGAGATTTGCATGCGCTGCAATGTAATGGACCGTGCACACAGTCGAGAAAATTCTGCAAAGCCGCGGTCTGCCTGTCGCCAGAGAAATCGCTTCATTGGACTGCTGAGCGTGTGCTGGAGGAGCCGCTTACTAGCCGAGTTTACAGCTTAAGCACCCTCACACCTCTGGGTCATCTCAGATGTACCATTCTCGCTTCTGCGTGCTCACCAACCATCTCGTTTCCCACTCCCTGAGAGAACGATGCAAATGAGCCTACAGCTACCACTCCCAGAACCCTCCTGACAAACAGAGGGACTAGGTAAATGAGCAAGGAAAGGAATGCAATTCTGAACAAACCGTGACCATGTAATCGCAACTCTGTAGCTGCGTGAAACTGTTAGTAAGGAGAGTAAACATGACTGTGACCGTACTCTGTGTTAAAAACGCTATATAAATAAAATTGAGTTGACTCTGTTAAAGGGACCTGGCGACTACCACCTGTCCACTTCCTGTCACGCCCTCACCCAGTTCCTCGGTATTTCTACTTCCTGTGTCTAAGCTAATATTTCTTTGCACTCCTGGCAGAACCCATGTTTTTCTTTTTACTCTGCGTTCGGCCCATCGCGCACATGGGACAGAACATCAAATACCCTGCTTCGTGACGAGCTGTTTCTCAACAGACCGAACAAACACATCTGATTGGTGGAGGGCAAGACGGAGACAGGGCTTGGAAACGTGAGCTCTGATAAATATCCACCGGGTGGGTGAGGCCAGTTTTTCTACAACACAAGTTACACCACAGGCAGACGCTACAGTATTTTTTTTAAAAAAAAAAAAAAAAAAAAAAAAAACATTTTGTTTTGCTTTTCATGCTGGTCTGTTGAAGCAATTAGAGAAAAACAAGCGGAGGCCTCGCAAGGACTCAGCGTGTTCCAGTTCAGCTGTTTAGATGAAGTTTTATCAAAAACAGCTTAGAATCTCACGTATTTACAAAGCTGGAGTGACTCAGGCTTAGTACAGATGAACCCCCCCCCCCAGGGATTTGAACCAGCAAACCCTATGGTATTTTTAACCACCATGTTACCTGCGGCTCCTGTCATAAACGGGAAGGAGTTTTTACTTTCCCATCCATCTGGATTAAAATTCTTTAAAATATATGTTCCTTGCTCTTGCAAAAGCACAATGTAGTGCTTGTGTGTCAAGCTGTTTTTATCAAACAGTAAGCCTTTCGGACCATGGCAATAGGGCGGTACTGTGCCCTGAGGACGTGCGCCGAGCCAGCATTGGTCACACAGGGTCTCTGTAAACAGGCTTTCATATGCTCATTAATCCTCAGCGCATCTGGAAGGAGTATCCACTGCCAACGGGCCACGACTTACGGTGCCGGGACAGCGTTATACCGTAGTTTAATGTGTATGACATGTGCCACGATGCACTGCCCACGCTGAAAACCACAGACGGCACACATCGCCCTGTGGCAAGACGACTGCCGGGGACCTTCTGACTGGTCCTGTTCGCTCCCCGACCGTGTGCAGAAGCCTAACGGGGTAGATGATGGCTGCTGACTGCACCTCAACTCGAGCAACGTCCGGGGGGAGGCTGCTGAGTCAGGACAGGCACAAAGGCAGCTCAGCTAACAGGAAACCTGAGCAGATACATACATGTTGGGAAGACGTGTGCACACCTATGTGTGGTTGCTCAGCTCAGCTTCATCCACGCTCTACGCATTTGTGAAGCTGGATAGCTCCGAGGGTCACTGGGGCACTCGGACCCTCCACCACAATGAGGCGGCAATTCATACAAGCATCGGAAACGAGCTTCCTCCACAGGGTGTCCGGGCTCAGCCTCAGAGATTGGGTGAGGAGCTCGGATGTTCGGGAGGGACTCAGTGAAACCGCCACTCTTCCGCATCGAGAGAAGCCAGCTGAGGTGTTCAGGCATTGCCTAGGGTGCCTACTGTCCAACTGAGAGGAGACCCCACGGCAGACCCAGGACACGCTGGAGAGATTACGTCTCTCAGCTGGCCTGGGAATGCCTCGGTATCCACCTGGAGGAATCAGCATGGGACGTTTATGATGTACAGCGTAATGGGGGGGGTCAGATTGAGGACAGAAACCTCTTTAAGGACAGATGGATGTGTCTGATCTACCGTGGCACCACCGCCCCCAAAGCCCAGGGGCACACCATACTTTCTCTGTTATGTTGTAAATGGCCAGCTGTAAGCTGATAAGGCACTGCGTTTACTCAGTGGTGGACGGCTGAGGAAGCTCTAATGGTAATGCCACAGATATTCAAAATACTATAGTGCTGAGACGGGTCCAAGAAATGTGCAGCGCTCAGTGCCAGACACCTGACACAGCTGAAAACAAGATGACAAATACTGGAGACAGAGAGGGCACGAGACAGGAGTACAGGGACACGGGGAGAAGGAGAGAGACACACACACACACACACACACACACACACACACACAGGGCAAGAAAGAAACAGACAGCCAGAGCTAGTCTCTCTTCACATGGGGTGAGGGTGGACTGTGGCAGTTTGAACGCTGCGCTGTCAGATTGGAGAAGTCAGACAGGCACCATTTTAAACACAGACTAGCATGTGGTGTTTACACGCTTGTCCCTTTTGGAATAAAGGTGTCCATGAGGCAGATGGATCTGCAGGTGATTGACTCGCAGAACAAGCACGGCTGGTCCCCCGTCCCACTGCACGCAGAATGACGTTCTCACAGGCTTACACATCTTTGCACACCACTCTGACCGGCATTAAAAAAAAAAAAACCTACAGCTGCTACATTTTTTCAGTCACAACTGAGCAAAAGAGACCTTAACCATAATTATGGCCTCTGATCAAAGATATTGACGACCTGAGTCTCTACTCCACAGGTGCTGTGCTGGCAGTTCCTGCTTCAGACTGCTGAAAACAGCATAGCAAAGATAAGTGCTCATGTCATCAAAACACTATTCATTTACGTAGCCTCCATTAGAAGGGAGAAGCTTCCCCACACCCCCGGGGCAGAAAAATGGAGCGTGAGCTTCGTTTGAAGTGAAGTGGCTTTACTGGGGAATTAATCTGACAATGGCTTGGGAGCATCATGGTTCTAGACTGCAGCACAGCCTGGCCACCCCAGATAATCAGACCTTCTGTTTAGTGCCAAGTCTCAAGATAACAGGTCATTATGGGAATTGTAAATACCAGCAACGAGGCAACGAAACCAGGCCACTACACACCTACCCACAATTCCCCTGGAGGCCTCCATGACAGACCTAGAAGACTAGCAAAGCTGAACCTCGTTATTCCTGAAAAGAAGGGACAGATGGTCCATTGAAGCCCGCCGTACAGCAGTGGAGTGAGGACATGAACTTGAAGGTGGTGTTGCTAATCCAGGATTCTGAAGACCCCACTGTACCTGGATCAGTAAAATGAAAGTCTGTACAAAAATTTTAAGTTACGCAAGTTGTTTTGGGTAAGGGTTCGCAATACTATCATAGGGAGTTTCATACAGAACCGTCCTGCAGAAGGCGTGCCCATTAAGCACAGATGCCCACATGTCTGTCTGAGAAGGGGTGTGGTATGACATTCACACAGCTAAGGAACCTAGAAGACACATCCTCAGTCCCCAGACAGGCCCGGAGACACATCAGCCTTGGTGGAGAGGAGGAACCAGGTGATGAGAGCAGGGACAACTACAGGTCAGGTGGGCCTTGCACTTCTGAAGGAATGCGGAGGGTGGACATGAGGCTACCACTAAGAAGCCACAAGCCAGGCACACCTCGAGCCAGGAGGGCTAACATCAGCTTAACCTTGAACACCCAGCTACCCCCTCCCCTGCGAGCACGCCACTGCATCAGTATTCAGAAAGTATCTGAGCACTGTAAATCTGTCGTTCAACGGGAAACTCGGACAGTGATGGAATACTTAGCCTTTTGCAATAGGAGGAGCTGCCAGATAGGAATGTTATTTTAATGAGCTGTCCCTTAAACCCCATTCATTTATAGACGCAAGTGACATTCTCTCCAATACTCGTTACATTACACCCAATTATTCTGTGACGAATATTAGACAATATCACTCAGTGTACTCACCGTTTCAGTACCAAATAAATGGAATGAAGGAACCCATACGACTCCTGAGGATTTCCCTGGGAAACAGTCGCATTCTGATTGCTTACTGCTAATTGCAACTACAAACAAACCAGAATAACGGGGTTAATGAACTGTGAGTAGAGCGGGAGTAAGGTGAGCAGAAGACCATGCAGAGTAAGTAGCTTCAACTTTTCCATTTTACCTTTTAAACATGCCTGGCATGTCATCCTTGGTCTGTCTTCTGTGACGCATACTTTAACGTGGGACATCCACATGACTAAAACATGCAATAATTAGTTCTGAAACTAGTTAATTAGTGTCCTGCTCCAGTAAAACAGTAAACAGAAGTCACTGATAAACTTGTTCTGGATTAACTTGCTGTAACACCGTGCAGCGTGGCCAGTCTAAGGCGGGGGTCTGAGCCCAATTCACCGCCGTTTCACCACGCGAGCGAAACGCATCACCGGTCCGGCAGAGGAGCGTGCAAGGAAGCGGTACGACAGCAGACCGATCAGGAGGCCCCCCCCCACACACACACACACACACACACACACACACACACACACACACACACACCTCATATAAAACCAGGGAGGTGGAAATCAGGCGGAGGTGTGCTCCTCCAGATGCCAGCCCCCCACCACCAGCCCTCTTGGTCGGCAGGGCCAGTCCAAGCTTGCCTTCTCTCCTGTGGGGCCAGCCTGGCTCTGCCCACTGCATCCACCCTCATCTCTACCTTCCTCCATCTTGCTGTGCCGAGGTCCCTCGCTTCCCTTGGACGTAGACCAGAGACGTTTCGGAGTGCCGTCTGCCCGCAGTGCCAGGAGGAAGACAGGCGAGGGGAAGGCGGCGGCTGCTCTGGCTCTGATTGGCCTCCTCTCCGCCTGCACGGCGTTGCATGGCTGATGTCTGGCCAATCAGAGCCATTCGGTTAACTATTTTTATGAATGGGATGCTACGTATACGCAAGGTGTGCGCCTGCGTGCATTCAGACCACTCCCTTAACGTGAGCGCTGTTCTCAATGAAGCCACATGGTCTGAGAGCTGCAGTAAGCCACGTGTGGCAAAGTCAGGAGCACAAACCAGATCCGGATGCTCACCTCAAAGGCTGCCTGCGACAGAGCCACACATAGGCAAGTACGCGTGTGCCCCGCCAAGGAGCAACTCACACGGCTAATCGACAGCTCTGAGTGACCTGCTACAAGGCAAAGCTGCTTTTACCAGCTCGTTTTAGGGTCGGCTGGATGTCTGATAAACGCTCGCTCTGCTCAAATCTCCAATTTACGAAACATCTTAAATTTGACAGGTGCTGACTATTGGATAGGCAATGCACCACGTACAGAAAATGGTAAACACTAGTAAATCTCTAAGAAATATTCCAAAATCTTAATATTGACTTCTCCTGATGGTCAAACTAGGGAAATAGGTTATCAGTAAGAGTTTTCTTAATTGAAGAGTGACCTCTATGGGTAGACACTGGAAGTGTCCCGAAACGTGATCACAGCAACACCCCTGCGTTCTATTGTGTCTCTGACAAAAGAGCAGGCCACGCCCCCAGGTACAGCAGATGCTTCCAGATTTCACCATAATGCATTCATGTTTTTAATGGTGCGGTCTCTGACCCTTTTACCGCCATTATCGCCGGGACCGGTTCTGAAATCCACTGCTTTCATCTTCATCCAATCATATTATTATGCGTCTTTACTCATCTCAAGATCATGCTGAAAACTGATAAAAGCAGCTGATTGGAAAGGCAGCATTAAATCTGCATGTGATCTGTGTCAGTGACTCTCCTTGGTGGTCTGCACCTTCCCCCTGGTTCCATGCACCTGCCCAGGACAACAAAATCTCTTCCCCCTCGCAGTGATAAAACTTCCCTGCTGCTTAAAAAGTCTGACATCATCCAGTTCAGATGAGCTGTAAAATATTGGGAAATTCTATCTGAAATGATTAACTGTTTGTGTGAGAGATGTGCACAGTGTCTCCTGTGCATCAACACTGCCACCTAGGGTCCAACAAGTGACACTTCAACCAAAGACAAACATTATTTTTAGGTGTTTGAACAAAGCAATTTTAGAATTTAAAAAAAGAATCTTTCTACAAACAATTTGCTCATTCTCTGATATCATCAGGAAAGCAGACACCACAATGGTCAGAGATAAAATTATTTGGTAGTCCTAGCACTGACTTTGTGAATTTGAAGGCTCTAAAAAGTAAGGCATTACAAAAATCAATAAAATTTACTTTTGACAGACCTCACTCGCTAAGCATGTCCTTCGCCAGTCAGGCAGAAGTTCACAGAAGCACGGGGGTCCACGGTGTTACAGTCAGAAGAAAAAAAGTATCAGACTGGAGAATATTGTGTCATCGTCATCAAAACAGCCAGCTTCCTGTACTGACATGCTGTCTGACCACCCAGCTTACAAGAGCCAGCCAGTGTAATTACTCAGCAAATTCAGCCATTATTACTGTAAAATCCCCAACTCGCTTAAAGCCCAAGGGGCACTGATAAGCCAGAAAACCAAACATGAGTTCAAACCCAGTGAATAAAAGGCAGGGAGGGCAACATGAGCAGGGAAGGAACTGTGCGTGGAGAGAAGGACAGGGTTCAGACCACAAAAAGGGCCTAATAAGCAGGAAGGGAAGGGACTGCGAGTGGAGAGAAGGACAGGGTTCAGACCACAAAAAGGGGCTAATAAGTAAGGAATGAAAACCAGACAGAAGGTGGAGACACCTGGGTTCCTGAGGATACTGGTAAATATCCCAGCATATTGGTTCTCATACATTGGAACATGACGGGATCTCCCAGGAGGAGCAGAGGACCCACTAAACTACTATCACCCTGGTCTACTGTCCGCAAACCTTCAACTTAAACCCTGGAGACACAAACGTGCAAAGCCATGTTTGGGTTTCAGCTGCAACACCTCAAAGCAGAGATCCTGAAGTCCTTGTACTCACATTTCACCCACACCCCTCCACCCCAACAGATGTCCTCCCATCCATCAACACCACGAGGGGAACAGCACCTCAGGGCATGCCCCATAATTAATCACTAATTGGTGTCACTGAACATGTACAAGCCATGTAATACACCCATGGCATAGAAGCAAGGAGATCCAGGGAGCCGTCAGACACGTCGTTGGAGAAATGTCACCACCAGACAGACCGAGCGTGACCTGACGAGGCATCACCAATCCGGGACTCACCACCAGACAGACCGAGCGTGACCCGGCGAAGCGTCACCAACCCAGTTAACATAAGCGTTAATTTTCCCCAGTGTTCTTGATTAAGCTATTTTAATCACGTTTCACAAATCTTCAGGTAAAGATGAACTATCAAGAGTGCTGTGAAACAGCTGCGTCAGACCTGGTGCCTGGTATCGATCTCTGAATGCAGAATTGAAACATAAATCAAATCACTTAAAAAGTAAAAGCAATCGTTTATCCTGACAAGAACATCTTGTATATACACAGAAGCAGTAGATATTTATTAATCCCCAAAGGGAAAATCGGGGTGCAACTTTGCAAGTTTGTAGCTCAGCTTTGGAAATCATGAGTAGAATTTAACTCTGGCAAGTGAATATCTAAGCCACAAATACAGGGAAATCACCACAAAACAAACATGGCAGACAGAAAGTTACCTAAAACTACCAACTGACTACCAACTACTATACAGACAACTCTGTTAGCCACATAGCTGGGCGTAGCATCAGAAGGCATGATGTTTAGTAAAAGTCACACTCCAGCATAGTTTTATTGAACAGTTATAACCTGCCTGGGTCCTTCATTGGTCCAGATTTCAACTGCAGCACAAGTTAACAGCAGATCTGATTATGTCAAGAGAAGACCAGGTCTATGTAATCGCCTGCTTATTGCCCTTCATCTGGCATGGGCTCACCCGCACTAAGAACCAGACACCAAGTTGAAAGGGAGACACTTTAAATGGTCAAGCAGGAACAGGGTGCATTTACCTAGGCGGGAGCGCCATCTAGTGGCACAACTGGGAATAGCTCCTTAATATACACAGTGTAGAGGAGTTACGACTTTAATGACGGCATTCTACACAATGCTTGATGGAAGGCTTAGGCAATTTAACCAATGCAAGCTCAGTATTTCACAGACGACAAAGGCCAGCTTGCACAGACAGGCCATGCAAGGCATGTCACTGGAAACACAGGGGCCTACAGGACAGGCTAAGCCACGTGTGGCATCAAGCTGCTAGTGGTGAAGCAACGGGGGCAGGGATTATGTAATTAAAACACTTCAAAGTACATCTCCTGTAGAACTGTGAGTATTAGCCAAGTTGCTAAGGTTCGGCCAAAGGCTGAATTTTATGACTTAACCTTCAGAATGGGCTTCACTGGTTATTCTAGTCAACCATATGCCAGATTACAACCGGACCTAGCAAAGGGGGGGCAGCTCGCACACGTGTGGAGAAACCACTTTGAGTTTTAATCCTTCAGGGAGAGCAGGACGCTGAACCTGCCAGGCCATTACATTTCCACTCTAAGCAGAGTGCTCACAGTCCGGCGAGATCCATCAACCTGTTTGCGAAGCTGAATTAATCAGACCGCCTCACGACTGGCTTGCAGCCTCTGAGAGGAATTAAACATTCTGACTTGGTATCAGTTCCTGAGCTTGACTCGACAGAAATGCTGGAGAGTGAGCAGTCATAAAGCTGAGATCAGACAGACCCTGAGCTGGATTGAGCGAGTAGCCCCAGAACCAAAATTAAAGGGATCCAAGGACATGGTTTAACCATCTGAAATCATTCCTAAATTTAAAAAAAATAAATAAATAACTGGAGTCAGATTTTACTGTTTTTTCCTGAACTTTAAGTAACTCGGTACAGAGGCGTGCAGATCGAGCTTCACAGATTCCGTGACAGTCGTCGAGCCAGAGGGCAGTTCCTTACAAACTGTTGCTGACCCCAACAAGCTCGCAAGAGCCAATAAGATCTTCACAGCATCAATTTGCAGGTGTACACACATTATGAATGTTCCATAAAAGTACGGAAGGACACCTACATCCACCACATAGAGACACTGTAGAACCGCTGACGTGCCCAATGAGAGAGCAGAAATCTTATTAATGAAAAAAACAGGCATAAGCAAGACTAATCTGGAACATCTTAGTGGAAGTACAAACATAATGGAATCCCCTACCATGTGATTCAAGGACACGTTCCAAAGGTTTGGGCGAGAACTGGGCTGAGTGATCTTCGTCACAAGGAGCTCGCAAAACTCAGAGGGAGCGAGGAACAGGAAGCTTTGGACAGGATTCATCGAACGTAAGAAAAAAAAAAAAAGAAGAAGAACTGAGAACGAAGTGCAAATGATATGGAAAAGGGCAACGGAAGACTGAGGAGGGAAGATAAGGGAACGGCAGATGGAGAGGATGGAAAGGAGGCACAGCAGAGGAAGCGAGATGGGGAGACGGTGAGGGTATTGTCAAAGAAGCTCTTCAGAAGTCAGCACTCGGATCATACCAGGAATACGCAGGCAGTCCGCTCGGTTACTCTGTTAACTACCGATAGCCTCAGATGTGGAGGGCCAACTAGCTCTACCTACTGGAGGACCCACCTGAAAATACATACAGATCACAATCAAAAAATCTGATCGGGCAACAAGTTGGGCAAGTAAGCCTGCAACGGCAGACATGGGCAGGAGGACATCCACTAGAACACCACAGTATCATAGCCTGGTATAAGTTTCAAGATTATCCAGAGCATGGGCCGGATGACATCCACTAGAACACCACAGTATCATAGCCTGGTATAAGTTTCAAGATTATCCAGAGCATGGGCAGGACGACATCCACTAGAACACCACAGTATCATAGCCTGGTATAAGTTTCAAGATTATCCAGAGCATGGGCATGAGGACATCCACTAGAACACCACAGTATCA
>JAACJT020000038.1:4753786-4765777 GCA_009936485.2 Gymnarchus niloticus
GGGGGTGCTTGCTAGGGTTTAGCTTAGCAGCTAATCCATCCATCAGAAAGTATGAGGGCAGCGCCCTCCTCCGGGCCTGGTGTCGGAGGAAGAGAAGGACCCGAGGAGGGGAGAGACCCGGGGACGGGGGGGAGGGAGGGGGACAGAGACCCAGGGACGGGGGACCCCAGGCTGACCTTTCACACGCGGCGGTGACCCCCTTCCCCCCCGGGTAAAGAGCCACATTTAGAGCCCAGACGTCGGGCCGGAGCAGCTCAGCAGCAACTTCCAGCTCAAGTGCTGGTGTTAAGTCACCAGGCAGGTGAGACAGACAGACACACACACACACACACACACACACACACACACACACACACACCCCCGGCCCCCCGGCCACGTCGCCCTGTTTACCGGAGGCCGTCCCAGAGCGGGTCGCTGTCCCGATCCGATGCTCGATCCGTGGGGAGTGGAGTATATGAGCCCGGCAGCCGGAGGCTCGGAGGCGCAGACGCTGGTCGCCTGCGTGAAGGAGGACGGCGGGCTGATGATCTGGATGTACGTAGCCGTGGGGAAATTGGAGCTCAGGCGATCGGACAGCGCGCTTAAGACGCCGCTTTTGTCCACGGCGGAGCCCCCGACGCCCGTTATGATGACTTTCTCCGGGGCCGAGGGGATCCCTTTTCTCATCTTCGAAGGCTCGGCTGCCCTTTGTCCCTGCCTGACTGTGGAGCCGATTCCCTCGAAATCCGCCGAGCTGAGCGCTAAAATATCTACGCCGAGCGCTAGCTAAGGCTCTAATCTAGCGATACCACCGCTGCTGGCGCTATATTGACCGCGGAGGAGCGCAGATGCCACGGATTTAAAGCCGAGGCGAGCCGCCGTCTTTCTGGCCGAAAATGGCTCCAGGAAGCTGACAATGAATGAAGGGATATAGTTTACGCGCGAAAGGCCCTCCCGCGAAACTCAGATTTCCCGCGAAGATTTCAAAGCGGATTTGCATGTGCGCCCCCATTGGCCGCGCCGCCGGCCAATGGCCGGCGGGAGGCCCGAGCACGCGCCCGGGCGGCAGCCAAACACGGCGCGCGTCCGAATGCGCGGGGAAGCCATTGGACGGCGGGCGACGGCGGCCGCCAGTAGGAGGCGGCCTCTCATTTGCATATTAAGCAGCCAGCGGCGAAGACGATTGGCGGATAACGAAGGGGATTCCCTGGCGTTGTAGTCGGCAGTACGGGCTGCCGTCGGGCTGCACGCCGAGAGCACGGCTATTTTTATTTAAAATGCACCGTCGTGTGTTGCACTCTACACGCAGGCACCGGCTTTTCGAACTCTTATTTAGGTGATTTGAAGCGTTGCCCTTCCTTTGCGGCGAATTTTAAATGCCGCATGCGCGCACTGCCCCCTGATGACGTCATCACGCCCTCTCGACCGTGAACGTCCGCATGGCCGTTCACGTTTGAACCTTTGAACCCCACACGGGCTCCGGGGTATCTGGCGCCTCCCCAAGGGCCGTTTCACTTCATGCCGCTTTGCCAGGACTTAGATTTCACGTAGTGAAGCATGTCCTTCGAGCACAGCGTTGTCTCTGTACGTAAGATCACGCAGAGCCGACGTCAGGACGTCCTCATTTAACGTGCATGGCCCAGTGTTGGTTTTGCACTCTAATCAACACACATGGCTCAAATGAAGCATGGGGAAACTTTCATTTTCACACGTGTGGCTGATCGGCCATGTCCTTGAAGCTCATAAAACTTCTAAGAGTCAGATAGGAGTTACACGATCGGCCATCTTTGGCAGCTGGTAGGGGCTTGCCTTCTTCCGTGTCACCTCTGCTTTCTAGCCACAGGGAGATCACCCTACAGAGGACAGGAGTTTTAATACTGTTACCAGCAGGCCCATCACACCGAGGGGCTAATATGGTTTGCAGTAGTCCACTCTAAGGCCAACCAAGCACCATGGCTCCCTGCAGTGCCGTGTCCTGCAGCCTGGCAGCTCTTTTCACGACAGATAGAGATATTCAGCCTCCCCCGGTGATGCTCGTCTCTCCTCTCATCCTCTCTTACTGTTTGGTGCTGCGTCGGTCCGATTCCTGACAGAACCTGGCGTGTAGCGTCGATTCTGCAGGGAAGGTCGTCGGCCGCAGCCTTCCTCCAGTCCGGGTACTGAATGCATTCAGGGTAAGGATGCATGCTGGGAAAACCATAGCTGATTGTTCTTACCCTGGACACCAGTCCTTCCAGAACCCCCCCCTGTATGAATCTAGACCAAAAGAACTAAATCAACTAACCACTTGATCAGCTCCTTCCCTTGTACTGTGGTTCTAATTATGTAGAACCGTCCTGGACTCTAATCACCGTCGTTACATTGTACAATACTGAGGTGCATCCTTTAGTTCACACCGTAAAGAGCACTGAATAATAATAATAATAAACTGTGTGTTGGACATGTACATGGCAAATAAAGCTGATTCTGATTTTGAATATACTCTTTCACATCGCTAGTTCAATCCAGCGAACAGCTCTATACCTGCAAAAAAAAAAAAAATCATGCATTTCATATTTAAATCACCAGCATCATTCCCTGAACCAAGATAAAAATGCAACCCTTACCAAAAAGGAACGAATTCTACATTAGAAACGGCAGATAAACACGCGTCTAATAAAATGAACCTGTTACATTTTCTGCTGAAAGAACCGTATAAACATCATTCCTTCAACTGGAAGGTGGTTCACTAGGGCTATGGACAGCTTTACCTTAATACCAAATTTGTAGGCCTTTTATAACCATTTCAGACACATCAACTTCATTTCATAACTCCAACTCAGGAGGCACTGGCCTAAAATCCCCAGAAATGTATTAGGGTGAGCTGAGGCTCCACCACTAAACATTGAGAAGTCTGTCTAAAGCACCTGATTTCACAGATAAAGGCAACCGCCGATATCGATTTCTCTACATCTCCAACATACAGTGAAGGAAATCTGCTAAAGGTGAGCTCTCACCATAATACAATTTAGGATGTAACCATACCAAATAAGTAGATTTAATCAGAAACTGGACAATTATCATATATCTACATTCCTTTACACTTTTGTGGTTAAGTCTATCTAAAGTACCTGTGAGCAGTAACAATAAAATGAAAATCACCTGGGGACAGACAGTAATGTTTCAGGTAAGTGGGAATTATGAAATAAACACCTTTAGCAAAAACACACAACACTTACACATGCATTCTCAAGGTACTTATAATATATATAGAAAAAAACAGTTTAAAAGTCTTATAAAAATACAAACATGGATGTGCCGTTTCACATATTTGGATAACACAAAATGAAATTCAGCCACAAGAAAACAAATTCATCCACATCATAAAGGTGAGTCACGTCATGTTTTAAGCCAAAGTATCACTGACTACTACTTTATATTGTTACACCAATCCTCATAACTGGATCAGGACATTTTTATTTCACAGCCAACTATTTCTGCACCAGTTCTGTCTTTCTGGGGAAAAAAACAAAAGTATTAGTCTTCAAACTTGATTTTCTTCCCTTGGAAAGCTGTAATCTGAGCTTGTTGTTCTTTTCGTCTCTTGCTCGCCTCCCAGGACGGATGGAGGGTCTGCTGTGCATTCTGGGAAGGATGGGGAGTTTTTGCAGACCAGCCTCTGCCCTGCATTTGCTTCTCAAACTTCGGTCTCTCCTTGCCGGTATTCGGGCCTCTGCTCCAGGGTTGACGGTTTCCACGTCGATCGGCATCATTGTTACCGATAAATCTGGATGGCAATTTTTCGTCAGAAACTTGCTTGCAGTTCTGAGATCTGGATGATTTTGAATTCCCCCCAGCAACTGCCATCGCCTTCTGGAACTTGGGTGCTTTTGACTTTCCACTTGCACCTCTAGTCGAGGTTCCCGCAGAGCCTGACAAACTGCTGCAGAAAGCAGACTGAAGCTTTAGGGTCTTGGAAGCCTGGCTGTCTCTTGTAGCACCACCTTTTTCCTTTGTCTCCATCTCTGGCTCACCCGTAGGAAGGGCCGTCACTTTGGGCTTCTTCTTGACCTCACCCACACCCAAGTCTGACTTCTTCTTGCGTAGTTTGCACACTTTACCTAGGAAGAAGTCGTCATCATCGCTGTCCTCCGACTGAGATGACTTTTTGTGAAAGCGCTCCTCCGTGCTGTCGTCAAAGTACCGTCCCTCTTCATCCTCCTCAGATGCTTCAAAATCACTTTCCTCTGCACTCACAGATTTCTTCTTCCTCTCTAGAGAACGCAGCACACTATCTGAAGCAGGCTGTTTTTCTGCTGCTTCCTTCCCTCCCCCTTCGCTGTTCTTATCAGGCATTCCCAGAATACTAGACGAGAGGACACCTTCAGAGCCTTCTTGATCAGCGAGACTCTCCACTTCTCTTTCAGACTCAGTCTCAGCTTTGCTTCCTTCCAAAGAAATGAGATTTTCGGGGTTAGGAGATGCAGCTTCCTCAACATCAGACACGCTATCAGACGGTTCGCTGCTCATCTTCTGACTTCTCACAGCTACACCGCCGTGTCGTTCTTCACCGCTTTTCATCGCATCATCTGTTTTTACTCCGTTTCTATCAGGTTTCCCTGAAGCACGACTCTTCTGGGCCTCAGACGGCCTTTTACGCTCATCTTTAAAGGCTCTGATTGCAGTTTTAATGTCAGCAATCTTCTTGCTGATCAGTGGATGAGTGGCAATCCGAGCTGTCGCCCGATCCGCTAGGGTTGACTTGGCATCTTTACAGATTTTCTCAAAGTTTAGGTTCTTCTGTAGAGCTCTTTTTGTCACATAGTCAGGTTTTAACGCTTTCATTTCACTGATTTCCTCCTGCAGTCTGGTCACTCGTCTTTGATTCTTCTGCACCTCGCTTTCTGTTCCCTTCTTCTTCTTAAGCGAGGCGATCTGTCTGGTCAGTCTGCGGATGAGCAGTGCCCTGACCCTCTTCATATCCTTTCTCATCTTCACCACTTCATTGTTTAAATTTAATACTTCTGCCATCTTTGTAGTTCTCTAAAGAGTAAGCCAATGACCGTCGATGTTGAGATCTGGAAAAGAGCGAGAAGTACGGAATGAAAAATCGACCTGGACAACGACAGGCTCGTCTTTCTGGCGTAAATACAGAGGGACATAAGCTGCCTTATTTACAAACGACCGCATGTGGCAAAGCATGAGGTGTATGTGACACGTGCTACTGATTTTAACACTCAAAACTGCGTATTTATGGCAAAAGCAGAAGGTCAGCGTCATACATAAACAGAGAGAGAGGAAAAAAAAGCGAAAAGCACGCAAACCTTAACATGAGCGCTAATGATTCAGTTTGGAGCGCCACTGCTCATAGGCGCCGCCATGTCTGAACGGAAGAACCGGAAGTGCGTCATGCCGTCATGCCGTCGTGAGCGCGCGCGCGCACGTTCCCGTGCAGGCAGCCGAGCGCCAACGTGCCAGTAGAGGGCGCTCCAAACGTACGCCGTAAAAGTGCCCCTTGCAGTACTATTCAGTTCCACGGTTAGTGAATTCCGACTTAAACCACGAAACATTAAAGAGATGCATAAATTTACTGAGTATTTTCCAAGTAAAAAAATCTGACTTATTCAGACCAAACTCCACATATGTTGGTGCATACAAACAAGTTTACATTCTCGCCAGTATTCTCCAAATCTCTGAAATATTGTTGCCTCAAAGGACAAATTGGACAAATTTCTGGTGCTGGTAACTAAGCAAGAGGTTCAAATGTCTTGAGCAAAAGCTGGAAATGATTGTCAACATGATGTGTTATTCATGCAATACGCTTACTCTTTAAATGTTTCTTAGACATAACTCTAATTAGGCTGGCAATTTCATTCATCGGAATGATTTAGAACTGAGACTCTGATCCTGGGTCTGTTTCCTACAGTCCACATGAAAAATAAAAAGGATGACTTTTGTAAATCTGCACATAACCACTGTTGATTCCAGCAAAAAGTACAAGAGAAACCAGGAAGGAGTGATTTACATCACCCTTATAAAAAACTTACATTTGGGACTCACTGGCTTCCCTCAAATTCATTTTTTAAATTAGAGCTTCAGGGCACCTTTGGCAGCTACCTTAATCTCTTGCTGTTTCTGAGGATTTTGTGGGATCAGCAGATCATCCAGAAATTATTCAGTGTCTTTTTTAATGGGGATCATAACTTTCCAAAAGTCAGTGTTCCTGAAAACCACTGTCAATTAAGCTGGTACAACTCAAAATGGTGAGATTTTTTTTATATATGTGCTAATTTAGATTTCATGCACCCATGCATTCAGTTTAGTAAAAGTACCAATTTAAATGTGCATGAATTTCCTGTACAGAAACCAGTCTGTGTCCCACAGTAAAGGAAGTCTACTGTATTGTCTTGCTGCGAGGTAATGTATTATTTAGGAGATTGTGTTTGTACCATCTGTACACATCCCCTCGCATATGCCAATGTCCAATTAGAGCTCTTCCCCAGTAATTAAGGGAGAAAAGTGACATTTACACTTGTCACAGCCATGTACCAAATCGGCTTCACTTGTCAGGTACGGCGTTGTCCATCTGCGTTGTGGAGTGTTTCAAGCAGAAGTCTCTCAGCGTTCTGCTTTTCGTGGTCATAGGCACTGTACAACCGAAGCACGTACACCAATGAACGGGGACCAATGCGAAAAGCTGCAGGAGAGCCGTTGCTAGAATACACGTCATGACAGCCAGCCTCAGTGAACACGAAGCCCAGGAACTGGGCATTTATATTGGATTTTTGCCAAGTCTTATTTTTAATCTTTCACAGTGGTCCCTTCAGTGCTGAGATATGTAGCCAGATAACTGGATTCAATATCACACAAAAGCCTATAGTGCAGGTATTATTACGTAATACATCATCATTTTGATTATTCATTAAAATTTAATAATCATTCTTGTTTACAATAACAGCTGACTAAACACGACTAGGCAAGCAGCTAAAGAGGAAGTCGATATTATATAGTTGTATAGGTCCTAATTACCCCTATATGTCATCAGCATGTCTGTCTTCAAAAGGCATTATAATCTGACTACTGCATGCATAGGGTCTGTGTCAGAATCCTGCAGCACAGGACGTGTCAGGCTGGGTTAACACAGCCCAGTGTGACATCGGTGGCATACGGAGAAAACACGCGGTCTGAAAAGCAATCAACGTCACACATTTTAGGAGCGATCCCAAAGCAAAACAACACAAATCATGTGATCGATCTGCAGCCACGAAAACCCGGGTGCGATATACAGCTGTTCCTTTCCACCATTAACAGCGAAATGTTAGGGTGTGGGAAATAAAAAATAGGGAGATGGACAAGACAGAAAGGAGAATGAGGGGAGTAGAGGAACAGAGCAGACGCCACAGTCCCCACGTCCTGATCCGTCAGCAAAACTGCAGCTCAGAAGCGTGAGCAGAAGGTGGCCACCACTGTCCAGATGTAGGCGTGACAACAGAAACATCAGCAGATGTTTTAAAGCAGGAGCTCACCGAGGCTTCATTAAGCACACGCAATGTTACTCAGTTCTTCTGGATCTGCTGCCGCAGACGCGACTCTTTAAAAACCCCGAGGAACAAAGGCTGCCTCATATGAGCTACTGTCAAGTGTTTGCTTCAGCTGAGAGAGCGGCGTCTCATTCGCTGTTGGGGTCTGGGGACTCGCCGGCTCCGTCACAGGCCCCACTGTCCTCTGTGTCACCGTCACTCTCCTTCATGAAGACGAGTGGGAACATGCCCAGCAGGCAGCCAATAGTGACACCGATGGCCTTGCCCTGGAAGAGAAAAAGGACGATTCTGCCATGACCAGCAATGATATTCCCATTCACCGCAGGCAAATTTACTTCCATTCAGATGGCTAATTTACATTTTTTTATTTAGCAGACACTTTCGCCCGATGCAAAGTACAAGCGAGGAAGGGTTGAGGTCAAAGCAAAGGCGCAGTTGGCATACCTAGGGCAGGTGGGGTTAAGGGCCTTGGTGATATGAATACTCCGTCTGCCTTAGAGTTTGAAGGCACAACCTTCGGAAGTTGGGTACAGACCCTAAACCCACTGAGCTACGCACCGTGCAATTTCCTGAGAAACATGCGTACTATGAGAAGATTCAAGATTTTGTTTCGATAATTGAAAACCAAAAAGGGGGGGGGGATCCTTAGCGGCAAACTGACCATGTGGGAACACACTCTGGTCTGCCACATGTCGGCCTGCTTGGGCATTAGGTCCGGGATCTGCATGCCTAGGCGGTGAGCCAGGGCTTCCACATAGCCGGCGAGCCTAAAGAATGCAGAGAGGAACATTACTGCACCTGGCTAAAGGCCATCATGCCCCATCATGCCCCACATTACATTGAAGGCAGGAAATACAAAGAATGCAGGAGGAACTTGGTGGTGCCAATCAGCACGCCTGGGGAAGGAGCCCAAGATCAGGAGCCTCTGCCTGATGGAGGCAGGTGGTCCTTTCGGGAGCCATGAGACTCGGGAGTATCAGCAATCAAACAGCCATCAACATCAAAATAGCGAGACATCAGGGCAGTGAATCGGCCCATTTAGGGCATTATTAAAAAGATATCCATTTGACTGCATCAGTTCATTTTCCAGAACTGTTTATCTAATGTAGGGAATCAGCAGGAACGATAAAAGGTGGACGGGAACTTACCCCAGACCTGCCAGATCAGACACCAGGTTCCCGAGGGCAGCCGCTGTGAACAACACAGAGTCATCAATGGAAGCTGAGGGACAAGCGGTAAGAGCTGTCCAACCAGCTGATGCGTTTGCTGTTGATGCCTATGTTAGAACAGACAGCATAAGCTGATCTGAAAAGCTTACCACAGTATCATAACTTTTAGGATCTTTCCTTACGTTTGTAAACGAGTGTTCACAAAACTTCTGGATTCAGACTGTAGCGGAACCTAATTATGACCTCATTGGTCACATGACAATCCGAAAATGTCAACTGCGACGTCAAAGAAATCTGCCTTTTCTTTAACTTTCTTGGTTATCTTATCTGAGCGAAGCTACTCTCGCTAGAAAGATATTTATTATTGCAGCGTGAAGCGAGCCAACATGGCGTCATACAAATTTCCTCCTATACTTTTTACACATGATAACCACCATATGCACCAAACATCCACACAGAACTGGCTCAGGCCCAGTGATGCTCCCGTGTCCAGCTACAAATATGAAGGCCGCTGGACCCTAAACTCCAAACACATCTCTCTCTTCTCGCGCGTGACATGATGAGCGGGCAGAAAACGGGCCACATACGTAGTGAAGCAGAAAGTGGCCGACCGCTCTGTGTAGGCGTCCAGAATATCTCTGTGAAGGCACTCCTCACTAGGCCGCATGTGGTCATGCATCAGTCCTCAGCACGTCCTCCATTGTTCACAGCTTATCCTACATTCAGCTAAAGGGCAGTGCACTCATTTTCGAGACTGTCTCACGCCACACACGGAGCAGAAGAAGACCAGAGACCTCATGTGAAACCCTTCATCTCGACTCCATAATCTTCAGCTACCACGCAAGCTAGCATGAATCCAAACCATGCGAATCACACAGGGATGGCTCATGCCATTCAGGTCCAGGAAACGCATAAAGATCTAAAGGTCCACGAGGCACCGTGCCTCGGCTCGGAGTGTCATCTCAGCTCCTGCTTCCCTGGACATGAAAAGGGCCCAGCTGGTCAGCAGGAGTAGCCTGTATTTGCTTCCTGTATTCCGCCATGCAGACGGGCTGTCTTGGGTGGTCCACATACCTACCTGCCATGGTTGATATCCCAAACACTGCACCTATAGACAGCTCGATCTGCGTTCCCTGCAAACAAACGGAAAGGCTTTACTGTCCTGTAGATGTTTCACGTCACAATCTGACTGGCCAATCAGGTTTATTCTCCAAAACACACAGTAACTGGCCAAATAAAATACAAAACTGACACACGTTTTCAGTTAGCCTCATTGTCCTTCTTCCAGTCGACTGGTTTGCATTTTCTCTTGTGTTCCATGTACTACAAACGGAATCCGAGCGTCTGTCTCTATAAATGTCCAAGAATCCTTTGGCAACTTTAGAAGGGTTTAACTTATCCTCTATTATGTTATACAGTCAGCAGGATGCTCTGTGATACAAAAGGAAGAGATTCCCATATCCTATGTTTAACTACGAACTTAAATTCGCCAAATTATGTTTAAAATAGGCTTCAAAGTACTTGATCTGTACAAACTCTTAGAACTGAGAGAGTATCGTATGGAAACAAAAAAGGCTCTTCTTACGGCAGCGATCATGATGGCGTTGTCTAGGAAACCAAATCCAACGAAGGGGATGGCGTTATGCAGAAACACTGCATGAAAAGCAGAAGGCAATCCCTAGAGAACATCGACTGCAGCATCCTCAGTCTCTGTACCATTTCAGTGGTGTCGGAAACTTCCAGAACCATGGTAAGTACAGTTGCTCTACACAGTTTTGTACTGGTTTTACCTTGTTTAACCAGATTACCATTAATTACTTATAGGTACTTATATGGTATGTTTGGCCACATCTCTCCAATGAGAAAAAGGCATTTATGAATAAATAAACAAGCTTATCAAATAAGTTTTGGGACATTAAATGATATGAAGACTACGACCTGAACCCCGAAAACAGGACAGAATCTCAGCAATTGTCATGTGGAGGAACACCTCAGGATGCCAGCACGTGGAGGGGGGCGCCTCTAGTGGCAGAGTACAGAACAGCAGGGGTTTGGAGAAGGTGAAGGACCATTTTACCGTATCTCAGCTGAGCCGTGGTCAGGGGAGCCACTTCTAATGTCTCTGAAAGATAAAAGGAATAGGACACACACTGTCTCACCTGAAGAGTGAGTGTTAAGAGCAAGCTCTTCTTTAAGCAGCAGGTGCTTAATACGCACACCCCCAGTGGTCTTCATATATGACGAGGGTCTTGCTTTTACCCCAGGTTAAAATAAAGCTGCTACCCAGTGTCCAGGTTCAAGACCACAGCACGAGCTGCCACCTACTGGCTGTGAGATGTGGCGACTGGAGGACTTTCCTGTCCCTGTGACCTTAAAACATATGCTTTTAAATGTCGCCCTCCGGTCAGCTGCTCTTCTGAAGCCTGGGCTGAAGTGGACGGCTCTGAGTTTCTACTGCAGCTACACTCTAAAAGTTCCTATGAGGCAACTATAGCGGAGACCCAAAGAGAACTGCAGGACAAGGTGCTTTTCTGCTCACATCTGCAGTTTGGCTGAATTAATCCATTTCACATCTCTTGAATCTCATCTTCTAGTCCCCCCTGAAAGCAGGCCTGTTTCTTATAGCAGAAAACAGAAACCCAAGGTCTGCAAAGACACATCATTCTACCTCAGGAGTCTTGGAGGGGGGGATGTGAGGGAGATGTTCATTTCCAGCGCAACTGTGAACAGGGCAAATGCAGGATTCACCTGGATGCTCAGCTAGGATCTGGCACCCCAAACAAGGGAACAACCCACTGAGTATGAATGAGCATGAGCACGTTCCTGTACTCAAACCATGATGTTGAAGAAACGACGATGCCAACAAGCAGGGTCTCCGCTAATCCCTTGAGAAAATGAGAGACAGCTGGGATGCTGAATGGCACATGCTCTTCACACGAGTGGTCAGCAAGATTCCCCCTAATTTTCACCTCCTCATGAACAAAACAGCAGTTTTCCCTAGGAACCGATGAAGGGTAGAGCAAACCACACAGTACTACTGCATAATACCCTGCAACAAAAATAATATTTCTGAGAATACCGCATCAGCACAAGATAACTATAATTTAGGATGCAAGAAGAAAACACAGGTTTTCTTCATTCCTGCCATTCAGCTGATGAGGTCTTTGTTTAGCAGGACGCAAACTAACAGAACAGAACCGGACCGCCATCTGAAATACTTTCCACTGGAACCCGAGTCAACCCACCCCCCCCCCCCCCCCCCCCCCCCCCCCCCCCCCCCCCCCAACAACGCACCACGTGACGACGGTAAGAACCCCCCGAAA